>CAJQUW010010547.1:0-435743 GCA_907163375.1 Prostheceraeus crozeri
CATAGCCCTGACGGCGCTTTCTACGTGTCGCATACTGAATCAAGTCTTCATAACGTGAAGCATCAATCACTTTATTTTCATCTGTAATGATTTCTCCTCTATCATTTACATTGAGATGGGGTTCAATACTGTTGAAAAGAGATATGGCATGTGCGCGAGATGCTAAAGGTGTAGCAGTCGATACAGAGTCACGCATCTTATTCTTCAAGTTTTTCAATTGCTCAACAGTTTCCGATTGTAATAATACAGCACGATGTGGATCTTTGATGTGAACATTTTGCTGATAATCTATTTCTTTCCTATACATTTGATTTGCAAGAGGTTGCTTTACTTGCTGCATGGCAGTCAATTGTACATATTCATCCTGAGGAATAACAATCATGCGAGAATAAGAACTCATAGTTTGTAGATAATCATGGGAGTTTTCAAAATATCACTTCGAAATCTAAATTCTTCCGGACACTCTTGCGTAAAGTCAATGAATAAGTAACCGTATGGTTTTTCAGTAGCTGCTTGAAAAATTTCAATTAAGGCTTTTGATCCTCTGGGTGCAACTTGTCGCGCTAAAATTTCAAATTGACTTTTATCTCGCGGATTCTTGAAAATAGCATAATAGTGTGTATTCAGGTTTCGTGTACGAGCTTCTTTTCCATCAGGAAACAAATTTTGTGTAATATAGATGATAAAACACCTTTTATGGTGTGCTGCGCGAGTGAACATATCTGTAACATCTTTTGAATTCTTACTTTCTTTTAATAAATCATCCAATACAACAACATCATTAGACTGAAGTTTATCCACTGGAATAATTCCTTCATGTCGAATAAAGTTGCGACTTTGCAATTCCTGAAACAGCGACGGTTGATAAATACCATAACACCAAATCACTCGATTGATAGGTTCCTTAAACAACTCCCTTCTTTTATCCAATAAATTCAGCGTGAAAACAGTTTTACCTGCATGAGATGGACCTGATACAGTCAGAACTTTATCACATTGAAGTCTGAAATCCATTTTATTACTTTGAGACTCAACATTTGCATAATTAACGCTTAGAGCCAAAGATATTTCCCAATAGGTTGCCCACGGCAGGAGCTATCATTGGAAGTATTGCTGAAAGGAAACCGCCCTTTTGTGTTAGAGTTTTCCTCTTTCTTTGAAGGGCGACTTTAGGATTGGAGATGAAACGCAATTTCGTAGCATATCGCTTAAGTAACTTTCGTTGTTTTGGCGCTAATTTCTTCGTCCTCAACTTCCTCACATGAGAAATAATTTCACAAATGAATTTATCGTTAGCATGTCGTATAGCATTGTATCGCTGATTTGCTTTCATTCGTCGGAGAGCTTGAATGGCTGAAGAAAACTTTTGACTTTTACGTTTCGTCATTTTACGTTTCGCCATTTTCCGTGTTAGTCTTTGCTAAAACCTATCTTTACCACATTTGCATAGGTACTAACTATTGCGACATAAGTGACACTCGAAATGAGCAATGTCACAGTGGTTACATTGGCAAAGTTGAATGCAATTACGTATGAAACAGCGTTGACAAAAAGCATGCTTACATCTCTTGAAGATGCGCTTTTCATTTCCATCCTTTCGCTTACATACATCGCAACACATAGTTTCACCGTTACTGATGTCTATAGCAAGTCTTTTTGAAGATATGAATTTGCTAGCCTTTTCTAAATAATAGACGCATGTACAGAAGGAATATACTTCGAGAGTGAGCAGACATAGCTCGAAAACCAGTTGTGCTACAATCAAGTACCACTGCATTTTCAATTTTTCTTTATGGAAAGTTGAATGTGAATATCTGAAATCGCTTCAATCACTAGACTGCTACCATGATGGTTAAATGCGTTAAGACGTTCAGCAATTTTTATCATATGTCTTTTAAAAAATTCTTCGGGGTGATCTACCACTTCCATTGAATAAGAAGCAAAATGGAAAGAGCGACTTTCCACCTCTTCCTTTCCAAAATGACTAAACTTAATTTTCGCAACTAATCGCGCCATGATAATGCTATCAGAGAATGTATTCATTAACTCTAGAAATAGAGTGCTAGCATCATCGACCACTGCTTCGATGTCGGTCTCATCTTTATGAAATTTTATCACATAATCTTGAACAGCTCCTTTTAAACTTTGCCTATGAAAACGTAATGTTCCGCAGTCGTTTGAGAAAGACATGATCGCCCTTTATCTAACCCATCCATTGCATGAAAACAACAACTCTTCTCATAGTAACATTTATTGAATAACGGTAACAAGCATGCATTATAAATCAATGGTTTGAAAGAGATAAAATAGATACAGCTGATAACTATCATACAGCGAGCAATGATAACCATACAGGACTTTGGCAGTGTTGAGGTAAGGAGGAAAGAAGCATTGGTTATGAACGTAGCTACTACAACGAACAGACAAAATAGGAACACACAAATCCTTAAAACGTTTCGTGACTTCATGATAATGTTGATTCACTCTACTATCCCAAGGCGGGAGCAAAATATCATCAATGATTAGATTGGGAAATACTTTCCTCTCCTTACCAGGATTATTACAAAAGATGCGTATAACATTGAAAGCAGCTAACCATCGTTTAAAGTCAATAAGAAGAGCACTCTCACAAGAAAAGCCATAGTCTTGCAAATATTTCAGATTAAGTCCATGAATGTGTTTTCTCGCCCATTGATCAACATTGGGATCGCAGTTGGCATGTTGATGATAGACACTAACAATCTGATATGTCCAATTGTTCATAGCAATAGCACTGAGCTCCTGTACAGGTTCACCCTCACAATCCATAAAAATGATGATAGAAGCCTAAAACGGAAATTTACACATCTAAGGAAACGTTCTATAACATATTACAAAATGAAGAATTACATCGATGCTTTTCACGACAAAATACACAAATGATATGATGGCAACGAAGAAGTAAAATGTATCTAATAAGACCACGTCTACGACACTCAAAGCACATAAGCGAATTGTCATAGGGTAGAGTTAGGAAAGGACTAGTAATTCTCCTTCTTTGATTTGCGTTTTGATGTAGCATTCTTCTCCGACTTGCGCTTCGTACCACTGCTGTTAAGGATTTGATCAATTATGTCGTCCACGTTGGGTGGTTTCGGAATATATAGGATGGATTCCATATGCATGGAGAGAGAGGCTATTTTATTATCCTTGTGTCGACCATAATATAGCCCATTCACTTTGAAAAGGATATCCCAAGTACCTTCTCCGAGCTCATCACATCTGATGGGTATTGAATGATCTCCATCCTTCTTATAGTAAGTACACCAATGTGATACCGGTAGGCAAATGTGATTACCATCCCAAATCTTTCTATAGGGAGTATCCTTGTCATCTCTCGCCTTCCACTCTTGAGCAAGAGGAGTAGGAATGTCCATATTTAATGTCACGTACTCCTCAATAATATCAAGTTGGTGGCGAATGTACGGACTCACGGGGATCAGTATGTAGTCCCCATACTGATTGTGCATTATCTTGACATCCGTGGAAGGGAGCATTCCCGTTTGGAGTACTACGCTATGATCATCATAACGCAAGGCTTGTTTAAATTTACGCTGTAGCGGTGTAGGATTATGTACCTTGGATGTTTCTTCCACTGGCCTCAGTTGTAGATGATCTGACCGTAGCGAACCTTGTAACGTTTGACCGCCATTTTGTCCTACTAGTGCAGCAGATGGAGTAGATGCCTGAAAATGAAAAAAGATTGTATTAAGTTTACGTTCAAGGGAGGAGAGGGAGGGAAGTAGCGACTTACCATTTTAGTTGGATAATAGAACAGGGAACTAGAGAGAGAGAGAAAATGTGCGTCCGTCACTCGTGTGATTCAACGATGGAATGATTCTCACTGTGGAAGGCTCGCTATTTATAAAGAAATGCTTGATTCTCATTGGATGATGATCCTCATTGGACAATAACATCAACCTGGTCGGTACACCACGACAGACTACAACCTCTGTCGTTCCAGAGGGGGGGGGACTCAGACCCGAAGCACCACGGCGGCCGACCACGACACTCTGCCGTTCCAGAGGGGGGGACGTCAGCGATGGCGGCCATCTTGCGCTATCTGGTGTTCGCCGTTTTCTTACTACTGACAATAGTTTATTACACAACTCCTTTTAGGCCTACGTGTATTAAGTTGTTGCGTCTTTGCTTTTACAGAAAAGTTCTGTGCAGTAGAGTAGCCGTAGCCGACATGTACATGTAGGTTGATAACGATGTCACCCATGTTGTGATTGCCTATTGGCTATGCGTGTAGCCTACATTTAGACCTATCAGCAGACAACCAGCCGATATTTATGGATACAAAATTTATGGACTGCCCATTGAACTTATCATCTGACTATGTACACTGTACTGCATATTATTATAGCAATATGTTGCAGATGCATACATGAACACATGTACGTGTACAACGCTATGCTATACATATGTAGACCTGCAAATTCAACTTGCCGGTAACTCTAAATGAAATCATCTCCATTTCAACTGATGATGTTGCAGCTAGTGCTGTGATAAATGACAACGATGCAGGCAGCGACGAATATGACTCCCTTGCCGAGATTTCTGGTAAGTGATTTAGCTCTTGCAAATGTTACACCCATACTTGTTGCAATGATTTTACAATCGGCGTATCATTTCATTTCAGACCAAGTTTCTGCTAGTGGCCATGTCAGTGATGAAGAGTTGAGTATAGAGGCTTTAGAGGAGATGGATTTCAGCGGAGAAGAGGACGACGACGAGACTCCCTCCCTAGTGGCACCTGCCCTAAGAGCTCCCACTGGTCTCCTGTGGTGTCTTCAGACGGCCCAGCAGCATCCACCAGCCAGAGAGCCAGTGCGCAACTCTTTCCGTGCTTCAAACATTGGATTCAGTGTCGGGTTTCATCCTCAGACACCATCAGAAGCATTCAAGGCATATTTTGGTGACAGTTTGCACCTGACACTTCTCCATACTAATCGTGAGGGTCGGCGTATCGCTGCTGCTAAGCACACTACATGGAGACCATTATCAATGACTGAATTTGAAGCCTTCGTAGGTCTGCATCTGATTGCTGGCGCGTTGAAGGCTGGGCACCGTAACACTCGGGAGCTTTGGGATCTCAGAAATGGCAATCCGATATTTAGGGCTTCAATGAGTTTCCAGCGATCCCAGCAGATCAAAGCTGCTCTTGGATTTGATAACAAGATGAGACGTGACCGCACCGATCCACTGGCTCCTATCCGTGAAGTTGTTGATCAAGTGAACTCAAACTTGGAAAGTCACTATGATCCGGGATCCCTTCTGTGTGTTGATGAACAGCTCGTGGAGTTTCATGGTCGTGTTCGCTTTCAACAGTATATACCTTCGAAGTAAGCCTAAAAAGTTTGGTATAAAGATCTTTTGGATTACGGACGCTGAAAATAGCTTTCCTTTACGCTGCCTTGTGTATGTTGGGAAAGAAACCCTACCGGAATCGGAGCGAGACTGTCCAATCAGTGCATCTGGCCAAGGCATACATGGGTGTCGGGAGGAATATTACTATGACAATAAAAAACAGCCTCCTGTTCTTGACCATCAATTGGAGGAATATTACAATGGACAATTGGTTTACCTCGGTCAATCTGTGCGATCGACTCACAGATGCCAAAACTATAGTGTTGTTGGAACCATCCGCAGCAACAGGCGTGGGGTTCCTCCCGCTGCGAAGTCTTCTCAAGGAAGAACGAAAGGTGACTCTCGGCATTTCGTATCTGGTCAAAAGGTGCTATGCTCCTATTTTGACAAAGGCAATGCACCCGTTCTCCTTCTATCGACAAAGCACACCTATGACAAGCACAACGAGAATGAGAAGCCCGAAATCGTGGAATGCTACAATGCGACAAAGTCGGGAGTCGATAACCTAGACAAGTTGGTCCGTACTTACCGAAGCCAACGGAAGTGCCGGAGATGGCCCTACGGTGTGTTCATGGCACTGATGGATGTTGCTGTTATTGCAGCCATGAGAACAATGGCAGCTACGAACCATTACTCCTTCAAGATGGATCTTGGCTACGAGATGACCCTCCCTCTTGTTCGTCAACGTGCTACTCATTCTCGTCTAACCAACTCAATCAAAGTGGCCATGGAGTTGGTCGGTATCAAACCCAACATCTCGCAGCCTGCTGTCGACAACAACGTCAACGCTGTCGGATCTGCTTGGATGAAGGTGTAAAGGAAAGGAAGACTCGCTTCAAATGTGCTGAGTGTCAAAAAGCCATCTGCATACAGCATGCAACAACCGTCTATTATTGTCCTGATTGTATGTGATACTTATGAACTTTCTCCATTACTCAGTAATGGAATACAGCAGCTGACTATTTCAATTATACTGGTACCTGGATGAATTGTGTTTTACATTATAATACGCACAGTATGTAGGCCTATAATTGACAACTGCTATCACTTTTTAGATAAGCCAGATAAACATATATTTCCACAGACTACATGGCATCACCTAAAACAGTTTCACAACATAGGCCTACTGTGGTAAGCATATAGGCCTAGTTATTAGCTGAAACTAGCTAAATGCAGAAGTGAAGTGATGATAAACCATGGTATTCTAAAATCCAATGTTCCTACAACCTTCACTATAGATGAATAGCGGTGCTTATCTTCAATTTTATTACGGGTCTGGGCAAACCCGGGTTCATCATTTACCTAGTCTTACGTGAGGACATCATTTAACCGTTAAAACAACGGGATTTGTTCACTATCGTGGGAAGTTCGGAGACACTTTTAATATACATACTTTTATTTCTGACGTTGATTTTCAGGAGAGAGTGCCCTGCCTTTATAGGCTTATCAAAACGTGATTCAAATAGACTTCAAGCAATTCATAACCGTTGTTTAAAAATCAAAGATTGTGGTGTCGCGATACAAGGAGGAAATCGGCAGCATTTAGGCTTTTTGAACGGATCAGGATTGCTGAAACTACCATAAGACTCTTAATCCCGCTTAAACTACCAAGTGGTCGGTTTTCAGCCCCGTTCTGTCGAACTTCAATCCGGCGTAATTCATTTTTTCCGGCAATGAGCATCCTTCAGCATAAATATTGCATTGGTTTCCTCTTTAATGAAGTATTTTTCTATTCTATTATATTCTGTTATGATCTCTTTTTTTAATTATGTCTTCTTTCCTTTTCGCTCCACTCATTTGCAGAGAATCCAGCTGACTCGAAAATTTCCGCTATATAGGATTAGCAAAGCGATCGACGGTCGCTGTGGGTGGTGCGAAGAAATTAGGAACATCGATCATCTCGAATGGAATGCTGTAAGTATTCGGAGGTTCTTGACCTGAAAACTAGCGAACTAGCCTAAAATCTGCGAACCAACCATTTAAATTAATGATAGAACTATTTATATTATTATATTATCTAATCATCATCGAACATTTACCAGCACTAAGATACCCCACAATTATGCTAGATGTGAGTTGTGTGACTGATTGCATGTCAATATGAAGAAATATAAAAGCTTTGCAAAGATTTACTGCAACTAATTAAAACAAACCCAGAATATACTTTTGCATAAAAGAACGGCACAAATGTTTATGTTTCATAGTTTTCTCACAAGTTGTGTCCAGTTTTAAGCTAGCATGTTGTTCGAACGCTATCATCATTTGGAAATGCTCCACCTGGATATTATTCATTAAGATACTTTAGATCAATCGAAATGCTGAAATCTCTGAAGCCAAAATTTTAACTAAAAGTTTAATGGATATAATTTGTGCGAAAGCTATAAAGCAGAACAATTTTCAACCTGCTTTTCTACCTTCAGTCAAAGCATGTAGTCTTAGTATACTAACAATGACATCGTGAATGCTTTCATCAGAATGATTAATTTTAGATCTATTGGTATTTATTGAACACTTTCCTGAAGTTCTTGACGCTTCTGTTGCTTGTTAAGTTTCCCATCATTGAATGTACACTGCCGTATAGTTTGAAGCATACAATAGCTTACGATAATTAATATGACCTACATACTGAACCTATCTTTCTATGAGGTAATGTGATGATTCAGTGGAACGAAAACAACTGCATTTTGAAAACAAAAATGTGAAATAACGGTTTCCGCATATTTTTGATAATGATATTCGCTATCATTTATACATATAGCATAGTTCTCATTATTTAGCAATGGGTCACAATTGTTTTAAGTCGAAATGTCAAGAGTGCATGTGAAGATTTGATATTTATGTACATGTTGTGCTTCTTTTTGAACTTTCGATTTTAAAACATTTTTCAGGAGGGGGGAGGGGAAGGGGAAAGTCAGCGAATAGTTTAAAGTTAGAATCGCACTGAAAATTGTGATTTTGTGAAACCATGAATTTTGAATTCAGAAATCTTTCATGAGGGGGGAAGGGAGTAGGCGAAACATTTTCTAAGTTGGAATCCAACCCATAATCGGGTTTGAGAATGTGGTTCTTTAAGGCAGAACGCACCCCGCTGAATCGAATGGTACCACTCCCGAAGATCTACGAGGCCAGGAACATTCCGGAGAAACGGGTTGTGCTGAATTGGGATACTTAAACACTGCTTCACTGTCTTATAATGATGTCATGAGTACTATCCTGTGAACTTAAACTATTCGGGGAGTCAGAGATGGACTTAATCAATTCATGCAAGATTTTGACGCCGTTAGTAGTCAGTAAAGGTCCAATACAAACACAGCGCGCCCCGAAATGGGGTGGGTCCATAATAAACACGCGCGCCCGGAAATGGGGTGGGTCCAATACAAACACAGCGCGCCACCTTGGCCGGCCGCCCAGGTTGGAGTGAGAGGTTGTCTTGGCCGACCGTCCAGGCTGACTTGGCCGACCGACCAGGTCGACGTGGCCGACCGTCCAGGCTGACTTGGCCGACCGACCAGGTTGACGTGGTGGAGTGAGAGTGTGTTTTGAGGGTGAAGGAGGCACGGGAGAGAGAAAAAGACTACAGATTCGTGATCAGCGTCAAATTCTGCATCGGTATGGTGAGTTTGAAAGGAATCGGAGAGAAAAAATTTCGCTGACGTCCCCCCCCCCTCGGGAGCGCTAGCTTCGATCTTGGCTTCCAGTCGACGGATTTTGTCGTGTAATAGCTCGTTTGAAAGCTAAGAGTGAGACAAATTCACTGGAAGAAACGGCTTGTTCATATCTGTCTTCGTTTATATGTGAGACGCCATTTAAGATTTTGGGAGATTGGCGAAAAAACGACGGAGTTAGAATTTTGGACGTTTTGGGCTGTAGCTTCAAAACGAAGCATCGGAGAGCAAAACAGAATTAAGATTTGGAATCAGCGTCATTTATTCACCCTAGTAAGAGTGTGTCCATCATGATTTGAGGAAAAATTTTTTCAAATTTTTTCAAGATGACGAATTTTTTGCATTTTTGGCTATTTTTTGCCGAGAAACTAGATCGATTCAAGGCTTCGGACCTATTTCAGTGGACAGACCGCACTGAGATGTGCTACATCTGAAATTTTAAGACGGATTGGAGTCAGACATTTTGATTTGGAGTTCATTGAAAACACCACTTCAGATATTAAATTGCACATTTTTTGAAATGATGAATTTTTCGCATTTTTGGCTATTTTTTGCCGAAAAACTAGATCGATTCAAGGCTTCGGACCTATTTCAGTGGACAGACCGCACTGAGATGTACTAGATCCGAAATTTTGAGACGGATGGGAGTCAGGGTTGTGAGTTGAGATGCCATTGAAAACCGTAAAAAGGCCAATTTTCCCATTTTCTAACTTAGGAATTTTTCAGGATTTGACAATTGGCCGACTATAAAAGCACGAAGCATCAACTGAGAAATCACTTTTACTAATAACTTGCTAGAGGTACGTGAACAGATCCGAGCTCCGGCTCCAAGTCGCGTTTTCTCATGGAAAACGGGTTAGATTTTTCGATTGCTGATATCAGCTAAGGTGAGTAATGGGCAAAAGACCGTTCCAGGACACCATAAAATTCAAAAAATAGTATCTTTAAAAACGACATAAATTCATGAATTTGAACCCTTTTTCAGGTTTTTAAGACCTAGATTCATAAATTTGGGCGTTTTTAAAAATACCCAATTTTCAAATTTTTCAAAATCTCAAATTTGAGAATTATAATTTTTACCTTGAAAATCATGACCGTGCCAGGACACCGAAAAAATCAGAAAAGTTAAGAATCTCAAATTTGTGATTATGATCATTTTCTCGCTTAAATCATGACCGTTTCAGGACACCGAAAAAATCATAAAGTTAGTATTTTTAAAAACGTCTTTTAAAACCGTTTTTCAGGTTTTTAAAATATATCATGTGACTAATAATATTTCTTTAAAAGTGGAAGAAACAAAAGTGGAAGAAACCGCGGGGATGTATCCTTCAATATCATATGAACGTAGTTCTACTACCCCCTCCCTTCTAATTTCTAGGGGTCCCTTCTGACTTCTAGGGGTCCCTTAAGAAATTTTTTATTATAAAATGAACAACATAAATGAGTTTTTAAAATTATATGGAACTCAAACAACTACAAATTTTGATCTAAAGAAAATTGCAAATCAATTAGGAATAAAGAATTTTCATGTTCTAATGAGAGTCGAATTACAATTCCTAAAAAATAAGCCAACAGGAACCTTCAGTTCCCGGAACAAAGTTCCATCAATAACTATAAATTTCATAACAAATCTTCACACAACAGATGAAAAAGGAGTACATTGGTCTGCAGGTATCTTAAATAAAAATCGAGATAATTACTATTTCGACCGCCCGGAGGCTGAGAACTATTGGTTCGACTCTTATGGACTTCAACCCACAAATGAAGTCAAAAAATTACTTGGCAATGGAACTTATAATACATTTCAAATTCAAAAACCGGGAACTACTTTTTGTGGTCAATTATGTCTTTATGTTTTATTTAAATTACAAAAAGGGGTGCCATTTCTAGATATTATGTTAGAATTGAATAAGGGAATTGAATAAGGGAATTTCATTCCCAAAATGTTAGTTCCAATAATAATGATAATGATAATTAAAAATCAGTTCGTTGTAATTCATTTTGATAAAATCGGCCTCTGATATCTTCATCATCTAAATCTTTGATTTCGTAAGTAATCGGATAACTTTGATTTATTTTACAAACTTCAAATATTTCTTTAGTACAATAGCCAACGAAGCCTTTTTCAAATTTATTCTTATATTTAAATATTCTAACTCTATCTCCAATTTTAAATTTCGGCTTACGTTTCTGTAAATTCGGATTACTCTCATTCAAATTATTATTTTCGTTCGAATAATTATTCTCGAATATTTTCTTTCGGATTAAATCAGGGTCGTCAGAAGCATTCTTTGGAGTTTCTTCAATACCAGAATGAACTTTATTATTGTACTCTTCTACAACTCCTGGTAATATCTTCAACCATTTCTGATTTCTTTGCTCAGTAAATTTCTTGAATAATTTATTTTTTAACGTCCGATTGAATCTTTCTATCACTACAGCTTTTCCTGCATTTTCAGTTGAATAAACAGTTTCAAATAGTGGCTGAACGTTTCGGTTATAAAAATCCGACCCTTTATCAACAAACAATTTCCTTGGCTTTCTATTACTTTCTTTAAAGATTTCTTCAAAAGCATATTTAACTGATAGACCACTTTTATTTTTTAAAGGCTTTACCCAAGCGTATCGTGTATATAAATCTATAACGGTCAATGCGTATTTGTAGTCCCTTTCATTCGGCATATGAACAAGATCAGCACTCCAAATATCATCTTTATTAAATACTTTTACTTTCAATAAATATTTAGGCCTTCTGTATTCCCTATGAATTTCAGAGGCATAGGTTCGAGCGTTGCTCTCAGACAGCTTTGCTGTCGTTTCATTTAAACCCTGGCCGAATAATATTTTAGCTTGTAAAGCTTTCTTAACAAACATTCTTTCAATTTTTTCTCTAAATGTAGGATGTTTGATTTTGAATACTATCTAATTCTTGAATCATCTTCTTATCAGCTGCATGTCGAGAACTTAGGTCATGATTTCGATAAGCTAAATCATGCCTGCAAGCTGCGGCATCTACTCTATTTATTGGTTCTTCACCTGGTTTCGGATTATTATTCTCATCTAGTCTTATATCTAATCGAGTTCCTGGACCGGTATATGAATGACCAGGAAGATGTTTTTCTTTCGAATATTTACTCCAAATAAATCCAGGAAAGTTTTCTAATGTTTTTTGTATGTCACCACCGTAGGTAGTAGCAAAACCTTGTTTGTTGTCGTTACCTTCATAAATTTTACAATTTGAGTTTTTATTCTTGTTTAATAGATAATTCAATAAATCCAAATTAGCAATTTTTAATTTAATTGATTTTTCGGAATTTGTAGAATTCATTTTAAAAAATAAAATAAATGTTATACCGGATAGAACCTTGTTTAGAGGCTTTAGCCGATCGGACCAAAGGTCCTGAGGTTATTACCGAATCATACTAGGACTTAGATATATTCCAGAACCATCTTTAGTTTCTTTAATTTCAATTAAATCATCAACATTGTGGAGAATATTTTTAAGAACTCGTTTTCCTTCATCAACTAATTTTAATTTACTAATAAAATTATCTACTACTCCTTCACCCCTAGCAACTTTCTCTAACTCTCTATTATGACGTTTTTGTTCTTCTAATGCTGCCTTCTCTGATTTATTTTTATTTACTGCTTGGACAATACCAGCTGTCCCCGCCTGCAACACTTCCTGCAGCTGCTATGCCACCTATTATTAGTGGAATTAATGGGAGAATCCCGCCATTCTTTTTTTCTTGTAATTGAATATTCTCTATCATTGGTTTACTTATGTAATACTTTTTTTTATTAATCGTAATAGTTTTAGGGGTATTTTTGTCAACAATATTACGTAATTTTAATTCAACAATTTTATTATTATTACTTTTCGCTTGCGACATTTTTAATTAAAAAATTTTAAATTAGGAATTTTTAATCTATTCTAGTTATGAATAAATTTTAAATTAGGAATTTTTAATCTATTCTAGTTACAAAAAAAATGTATTACTAATTACTAAAAAAAATTTAAGTTAACAAAAATTTTAATTAACTTATCCTAGCCATCTTTCCATTAAGAATTTCAATAGAATATTTTACATCTTCTAGCAATAAACCATAAGCCATCAATGAAGTTGTGGAATCTTTTTTTTCAATATTAATTGTTACATCACAACCAGTCTTGATAATATCTTCAGATTGTGCACTTAGATCGAAATAGAAAACAGGATATAAATGTCTCCAATCTCCAGGAGTTAATTGTGGTTCAACTCCAAATTCTATACAAAGATTTCTATAAGCATCATATCCTTCCATAAATTGATTATTGGTATCATCGAATCTTAATGGATCAATTGGATATCGGGTTTGATTTAATGAAACTTGTAAACTTCGAATTGTATTAATATGAAAAAGATTGTTGTTCTTATCAAAACTTGGAGAATTATTTCTTTGAAATGTTAGTAATAAATATCTTGGAGTATTCGCAGTTCTAGTAAAATGCCAGTTAAATCTTTGTTCGGAAAAAGTTACTGAACTAGCAGTACGCTTTAGAAAATTTACTGGAATTGGTTTGTTAGTATTTAATCTTTTTGCAATAGCTGTTTCAATCTCTAAACTAGGAGTAATATGCTTAATCCACCATTCAAGTCTATCAATTTTTAAATATGCTTTTTTTCCAGTCTTACCAAAAAAGATTAATTCATTATTTGCTGTACGATGAATTATTAATTTAAATTTTAATTGATATGATACTTTGTCATAATCTAAATATCCGAATAATGGAGACAATGACCAATTAACTGTCTGTTTACTTTTCTTGTTAAATTCACGTCTTTCTTTATATGCACTATTGTTTGTTTTATTTAAATGTTTTGCAATATTTTCTACATCTTTCGCAATTCCTGCTGCATCTGTTCCAGCGTGAGTTAAATCATCAACAATTATATCATCATTAGTATCAGGAAACCAACCTTCGATTTCATACTTTTTATTATTTTCACCAATTGTTATAAATCTAAGCATTGTATCAATTACACCTGGAGAATCACTTATTGTTTCTATATTTTGAGTTGCAACATCTAAACGCATTTGTGTAAATAATCTTGGAAAAAAATTATTCTCTAGTGCAATATTATCGGTTTCTGGTAATGGTGTTGTAAAATTGGCATCACTATACAAAGAATATTCACAGTGTAAAAATGAATCAGGTAGATATATATAACTCTGCTGATTATCAACTTCAAAAATTAAATCACCTCCAGTATTTACTCTACTAGAAGATCCGGGATTCATAGCAATTCTTATATAGTCATTCTTTTTTTGATTGCAACTGACGAACGGAGGATCGTCTAATCTAAATTTATTTTCGATAAGCGAAGACATTTTTATAAAAAATAATTTGACTTTTTGTTTTTCTCACACACAGAAAAAATTCTGCTATAATAATTTTACTAAAATAATTTTACTGAAAAAATTTTGCTAGACCAGCTCCGCTACAGCTTTGCTGGTTAGACCGAAGGTTGCTACTCACGCCATTTCCTCTTATTTCTTCAATTGAACGAACCGTAGGTTCAATTGAACGTTTTATGACTACGCCTGATTTCTTCTTATGTTTACTATCAGACGGAGCTCCGCTCCTCAAGGTTTCCCCAACAGCTATGTTAGCAATTTTATTTTTTGCTTCCTCTGAAAGTTTTTTTAAATTTTTTAGTTCTTCGGAATCATTCCTAAGTTTACGAATAGCTTCTAGTTGTTTTAATTCGTTTTGAGACTTGACAGCATTTGATATTGCACTAGCTGTACTACCTATAGCAGCTGCTCCTTTTGCGGCAGATGTAATCAAATCTTTATTATTTTTAATTAAGTTAACGATACTACCAATACCAGAGAAGATCCCAGCTCCTTCCGTGTGAACGGCACCTGCGGTGCCTCGGAACTTTTGTGTTCCGACTGTTTCTCTATTATCATAATGATAAACAGGATTCATACGTGGTTCATGAGCAATTTTTTGATTTGAAGCAAAATGTTTAAGATTGTGTTTATAAATTATAGGCATTTTTTAGGATTAAATTTGACTTTTGAGAAAAAATATTTACGATTGGTTAGTAACCTGAGGAGCTTCGCTCCGATTAAGATTTACGTTTGTGAATGGACAACAACTTCGAGATAACTTTATTAATTGACTGTTGCACTTTATCTATTGCGTCAAGCAGCGTGTGATGTACTTTAATTTCTTTTCTATTAACTTGCATTTTCTGCTGATTAATCTTCAATGCCGTTTTAAGAGCATTTAACTTAATTTTAAGAACATCTAATTGTCTTTTAACAGCATCTAACTGTTCTTTATTTTCTTTAGAGTTTTCTTGTAAATTTTTCTTTAATTCATTTTCTAAATTGATTTTAAGAGTTTTCATTTTATCAACTCTTTGATTAAGTGAGTTTACTTCATTTATTATTCTATTCATCTTTTTCATTTGCTGAGTAATTTTAGAACTCAATTCATCAACACTTTTTTGGAATGTAGTTTGTAAATGTTTTAAATTTTTTTTAATTCTTTCAGGTAGATTTTCTATTTCATCTTCTAATTGTTCTTTTAACATTTTTATCTGATGTTTATTTTTAATTACAGCAGATTTTAAATTTAAAGAAAGTAATATTAAAATTTTTGATTGTTCAGAAATCTTTTTAAAAAGTTTTGCTATATCTGCTTGTAGCTCTCTATCCTTTTTATCAAGTTTTAATAATTTTTCGTTTAATGATTTGTCATTAAGTTTAAGCAACTTCAATTCATTCATCAGTGGAACCAAAACATCGTTTATATATTTTTCTTTTAAATCATTGATTTGTGTATCAACATATTGTTTATTTGTTAACTCTGTATTTTGTTGCGGAAGAATAGAAAGATGCAATGGACCAGATAAAACGTCTCCAGTTTTCATGATATAATTTTCTATCTCTATTTCTAATTCACGATTATTCGGGATATATGCACCTCCACCAACATTTGGTAACATCATTTTTTAACACTAAAAAAATAATTTTTTTTCTAATAAAAAAAAATGGAAACCCCAAATTTAAAAAAATTATATTCGTCCGCATCATCCTGTTCTTCTTATTCGACGAGATCAACGGGATTTGAAAATAAATGTTTTGATAATAATAATAATAATAATCCATGTATAGATGTTAATCTTTTGTTTGAATTACAAGCCGAAATATTTAGAGAACAGACTAAAGGTTTACCTTCTATAGAAACTAACTATTGTTTATTTCCAGGAGACCCGTTTATAAAATTTATGGAGATTGTAAGCAAATATAATGATGTAGCTTATGTTGAATTAAATAAAGAAAATATGGTTATAATAGGTCATAATAATGTTTTCGGTTTTATTAGAGCAGTTTACCGATTAGTAATACTGATTGGATAGAAAATAAAATTATTAATTATATCAATATTAAAGAATTAGTTAAAAAATTAAAATCTTTTTCCAAAGAAAAAATAAGATTATTTGTTGATGAACAAAATCAATATAACATTCACATAGAGAGTAAAAAACATAATGAAGAATTATTATGTCAAGTTTATTATAGAGACACAATTTATAAACAAGAAACATTAGAAATGCCCCAAAGATATGATGATGATACGTATATAGGATTATATTCCAACTTGGTTTAGCTCAACAAGAGAAAATTTATATGTGCACTACACCTTATGCTATTAACAATGACCATAATCATAATAAACGAACCGAAGGTTCTAGGGCTTTGCCCGATCTTAAAGAATCTTATGATAATAATGATAATAATATAGATGATAATAATATAGATGATGATAATATAGATGATGATTCAGAAACATCTGAAAATGGTGTAAATGGTAAAAAAGATTATAAAAATATTAGTAATTATAAAAATTTATCTAAATTTCATTTTCTTACAATTGAAAATAATAATGATGGTATAGTTGAAGATACTGTTAGACAACTATGTGTCGGGTCTACAAAATTTAAATTAGGATTTACATCTAATCAATTTAAAATTTTATCATCTTTAATAAAAACTAAAAGTGATTCAGATTATAGTGGTGTTATTAAATTTTCCAAAAGAGAACAAAGACCAATATTTTTCTCTATTATATTATTATCAGATAAGAAATGTAATTTAGAATTAGATATTCCTATCAGGGAATGGTATCCAATCCCAAAAAGTGTAATTTATGATGATGATGAAGAATCAATTTATGATGATGAAGAATCAATAGTTAGTGAAAATAAATTTAACTTATCTTTTGATAAAACATTATATGATGAAACTTAATATGATAAAACTTAATATGATAAAACTTAATGTGATAAAACTTAATATGATAAAGAAAAAAAATAACTAAGGAACGTGTAATATATAATAATATAAAATAACACTCAAGTCCTTGATATTAAAATGTTTATATCTAAAATTAAAACACAAATTTTTTCTTTAAAAATTAAAAAAATGGAAAATACCAAGTTTTATTGTAACTTATGTAAAAAAAAGTTGCAAACAAAAAGAAGTTATCAATCTCATTTAAATAGTAAATTGCATTTACAAAATGTAGAACGAGTTGATGAAGGAAATATATTAAAATTAAATAGTTATAAAAACTATCTAGAAACATTGTCTACTGATATAAAAGTTAAAAAAATGTTTGATGATTATTCACATTCGGAATATAAAAAAGTTTTTAATAGTGAAGATGAGACCCTACCAGATGGAAGATATTTATTTAGCGATACTGATGAATTTAACGAAATAGATGAATTTGATGAAGCTGAACGAACCGAAGGTTCTAGGGCTTCGCCAGTAACAGATATAAAATATTTATTTAATGAATCTGTTGAACATAATGAAACCGATGAAACTTTTTATAATGTATTAACAAACTTTTATAATATATTTAAGAAATCTTTCAAATGTTATATTAATGTAGAAGTACTTTATACAAAAAATGGACCTGATGGAATTCCTGAAGAAATAATACAAGGACATTTTACAAATTCACAAGAAATTCATAATGTAAATGATATACAACCCATATTTGAATCGATGATACTTAAATTAGAAAATTGTGTAATTGAAGCCCAGTTACGTGATTCTGGTTGGAGATTTGTTAAAATACTATCTAAGAAAATAGTAATTGATAAATATAAAAATAATACTGGTGGTAGTTATGTTCCTTTACCTTTCAGTTCACCACAAATAATCAACATAAAAAATGAAGATGATTATTGTTTTCTGTGGAGTATTATAGCACATTTACATCCTGCAAAATATCACAAAGAAAGACTAAGTCATTACAATAAAGAAGAATACATAAATGAATTTGATCTTTCTGATGGCTTAGATGAATTTCCATATGATTATAATAGGTTAAAAAAGTTTCATAAAAAGAATAAAAATTTAATAGAAGTAAATGTTTTTGAATTAAATGTGAATTATGTTTCTATTGGTAAAATTACTCCACTTTACTCAGATTCAAAAAAATTTTATTTGAATAATAAAAATTTATGTCAATCAGAAATAGTATATAATGATAGAGGAAATTACATGCATCATAATATTTTTTACCAAGGAAATATAATATGTACTGAAAAATTTGAAATTATAAAAACACTATCACCAATAATGATTAGTCATAATAATTATAAAGGACGTAATTATAATTATGATTATGATACCGATTATTTATCTTTATCTTTAGAATATCAACAAAAATTACAAAATTTAAATGAAATTTTACAAAAATGTAAAACAGATTATCAACAACAAACAAAAATATTAGTACAAGAATATGGCCATAAATATCAAAATAAGATAGAAACGATTCAAAAATTAAATGAAGACAATAAAGAATTAAATAATGAAGAAAATGAAACCAATCAAAAAATAAATGAATCTTTAAAAAAATGTCAACAACAATATAAAGAACAATATGATAAAGAATATAGTTATCAGTTACAAATATTAAATCAAAATTTTCATCGAAATACATTTAATCTTACAAAAGAAATTGATGAAACACATGAAATATATCAAGATAAATTTGAAAAGCTAGAACAGACAAAACAGCCAGCACAAGCGAATATATTATATTATCAGGGTCATTTTATATTGTGTAAAGATGTTTCTATATTCACAAAAACTTCAGATAATGCCAATTTTCCTTGTCTCCAATGTATGACAAGTTTTAGAACTAAAGAAGAAATGAATAGACATTTGGAGAATTGCCAACAAAATGAAGCAGTCAGAAACACATATCCTAAAGATGATTATTTAGAAAATAATAAATGGTATTTTAAAAATAAAGTACCCTTTACTATTTATTGTGATTTTGAAGCATATAATGTTAATATGACACAAAATCGAACGGAAAGTTCCAGGGCTTCGCCCGATTCTGAAAATGATAATTCTGAAAGAAGTGCACCTGAACAAAGCAAAGAAAAATATTTATTTGAACAAAAACCATTATGTTGGGGAATGTACATTTATTCAAATTATCCTGAATTATTTAAATCAGAATATTTTCAATACTATGGTGAAGATAGTTCAGAAATGTTTACAAAGAAAGTAGGAGAATTACAAAATTATTTTTCACAATTGCTTGAAACAAATATTCCAATGATGCCATTAACAGAAAAAGAAAATTTAAATTTTATTAATGAAACAAAATGTTATTACTGTGGAAAAGAATTTACAAAAAATTATAAAAATGGCAAAGGTAGATATCTTGATAAGGTAAAAGATCATGATCATCTAAAGATGCATTTAGATTTTTTACTCCTTATTCATTAAATGTTATGGGAAAAACTTTGAAATCTGAACAATGTAAAATATTAAATAAATATAATTTAAAACCTTTAAAAGGAATATTTCCGTATGAGTACATAACTGGAGATTTTAATTCTGTGAATAAAATTATGGAAGAAAAACAACTTCCTCCAATAAATAAATTTAAATCAACATTAAAACAATCACAATTATCTAAAGAAGACTATGCAGAAGCTGAAAAAAATTGGAGAGAGTTAAATTGTAAAACAATGTATGATTATACAATGAAATATCTTCAGATAGATGTATTAATACTAGCTGATCTTTTCGAAAACTTTCGTGACATGTGTTTAGAATATTACGGAATAGATCCATGTTATTGTTATTCTACACCAGGTTTAACATGGCTAGCAGGATTAAAACATACTGGTGTTCAAGCCGATGGCTCTAGGACAAAGTCCGTTAAACTTAAACATTATAAAGAAAATACATATGATAAATTATTATTTTTTGAATCTGGAATTAGAGGTGGAGTTTCATCAGTTTTAGGTAATCGTTATGTACAGTGTTACAATAAAAAAGTAAATCCTGATGATTATGGAATAATGAAACCTTTATCTCCAGAAGAAAGTGATCAGTTTATAAAATTGTTTAATCAAAATATAGAAGGACTTATATCAAATGAAGATAGTCAAGCAGCAGTTGATGAAATCATGAGAGAAAACTATTTGTTATATTATGATTTTAATAGCTTATATTCTTCTTGCATGATACAAGAATTACCAACAGGTGAAATGTCATGGTGTAATATTCTTGATTATCAAAAAACGTATGATGGAAATTATAATCATGGTTATATATATGAAGTTGATTTAGTATACCCTGATGAAATAAAAGATAAAACAAAATATTTTCCTTTCTGTCCCGAAAACAAAATTCCTAATATAGAAGATTATTCAGATTATCAAAAATCTTTAATTCCTAAAAAATACAGACCAACAAAAAACTTATGTTAACACAAAGCAATAAAGGAAAGTATGTTGTTGAAGGAAGAATGCTAGATTGGTATTTAGATCATGGAATGATTCTCACCAAAATACATCGAAAACTATTTTATCAAAAATCTAGGTGGTTGAAAAATTATATAGAGTTCAATATTGAAAAACGCAAAATAGCTAAAAGAAATAAAGATGATTTTAGAAACGTGTTCTTCAAATTAATGAATAATGCATTTTATGGGAAGACTTTAGAAAATGTGCGTAATAGACAAAATATTGAAATAGTTTATGATAAAGATAGGTTTCAAAATTTAACAAGGAAACCTACATATAAAAGAACTACTAGATTTAGTGATGAACTATGTGCTGTACATTTACGTCGAATTAGCGTAAAACATGATAAGTTTAATTTTATTGGATTCACTATATTAGAATTAGCTAAACTATTTATGTATAGATTTATATATGATTATTTAGCACCTGCTTATGGCAAAAACTATAAATTACACTTTACAGATACCGATTCTGTTTTCTTAGAATTAACAATACCGTATAATTCTTCACTTGATGAAGAAATTAATAAAATAAAAGATATCATTCATCCTTCTGATTTATGTAAAGTAAAAGATGAATTAGAAGGAAATGAAGATTTCATAACAGAAGCTATATTTTTAAAATCTAAATGTTACTGTTATGATACAACTAATAATATTAAAACACATAAAACATTAAAAGGAATTTCAAAGGCATCAGTGGCTAATCAAATAACATTTCAAGATTATAAGAATGCATTATTTAATAATGAAATAAAAACAGCATGTAATTATAGACTTAATTCAAAAAAACATAAAATCTATTTAAAAGAAGAACATAAATTAGCATTAGATCCATTTGATGATAAAAGAAAAATTTTACCTGATGGAATAACTACTGAACCTTTTTAATTTTCTAATTTCTAAGATAGACAAATTTGATATATACATAAAATAAAAAATAATAAAATATTATAACACTATATTTGTATATTTTTTATCACTCGGTAAACAAATGTTCTATAACTCTTTCATGAATTTTTTTATCAATATTAATTGTGATAAATCCATAATCTTTTGACCAAGCATTGTTACACGATTGTTTAAATTCATCTTTATTTCTTACGCATAAATCTCTTAACAAATCACTTAAGTTTCTTGCATTTATTTCAAATAGTATAAATATATTTGCATTCTTTCTAATAACACTTCCGTCTAATGAATACATACTTTGTGTTAAATAAAAAACACTACAGTTATTATGTCTACCTCTTGTGAAATAATTTCTCTGAACTGACTGATTTCTATCATTAACACAATCATCAAAAATTACACAATGTTTCATTGTTTTATCTAGTTTACTAGGATCTTGCATATTACCACTATCATCTATTAGTTGTATCTTTATATGCTTATTTTTATTGGTTTCAACTAACTGATTATTTTTTGTTGCTTCTTCACACCACGAACTTATTTCTTCTTCATCTTCAGATTTTTCATATTCTTTGAATAATGGAGCAATTGCTGTTTTTTTAAGATTATTTTCAAATCCATATTTTAAAAATTGATAGACGGGTTGTTCTGCCGTTGTTGTATAAATTATAAGATTGTTATAATCCAAAAAATTTGGAGTCGTTAAAATTTTAAACAATAGATACGTTTTTCCACAACCTGATCTTCCACAAATAACTGACAAAACTTTATTAGATAAATTTGGATGATGATTAAATTTAAGTTTTTTTTTATTAAATGGAGGTAATTCACTCATTTTTTAATAAAAAAATTTTATTTTTATTTTTTTATTTTATCTTTATATGCTTATTTTTATTGGTTTCAACTAACTGATTATTTTTTGTTGCTTCTTCACACCACGAACTTATTTCTTCTTCATCTTCAGATTTTTCATATTCTTTGAATAATGGAGCAATTGCTGTTTTTTTAAGATTATTTTCAAATCCATATTTTAAAAATTGATAGACGGGTTGTTCTGCCGTTGTTGTATAAATTATAAGATTGTTATAATCCAAAAAATTTGGAGTCGTTAAAATTTTAAACAATAGATACGTTTTTCCACAACCTGATCTTCCACAAATAACTGACAAAACTTTATTAGATAAATTTGGATGATGATTAAATTTAAGTTTTTTTTTATTAAATGGAGGTAATTCACTCATTTTTTAATAAAAAAATTTTATTTTTATTTTTTTATTTTTTGTTTCTAAAGAAGAAGAAGAAAATTAAACTTCTCTAGCTTCGCGTAGGAGTTTATACCTCTCGAACGGGAGTTTATACCTCCCGAACCAAAAGATCTATCACAATCTCTTCACCTCCAAAATTTATTTCTTGTCCTTTCTCATCAGTGATTCTAATGTTAATGTTGTTAATAGTTTTTCTTGTAATAGGAAAATATATTAATGTTTGTGGAAATACATTTAATCTATAACCAATGGGTACAGTAAAAGCTGGAAAACTGAATATTAAATTTGATAATTTACCATTTATATATCCTCCTTCAATAATGTCACAATGTACAACAATTGAATTTATTTCAGTTATTTTTGGAATCTTCTCACCTAAATGATGACCTTGACTATAGGTTTGTTTATTAAATCCTAATAGCTTTGACAATGATCTATCATGATTAAAATCAACTTGATGATTTTCGTCTAAAGTAAGAGAAAATTTATTAACTGCCGGTTCAACTGCAAAATGTAATTGTTTCTTATCTTTAAATGGTATGCCTAAATTTCTCTTAATTTCATTTGATATTGATTCAACTTCGTAAGAACCAGGAAGAAAAGTTAGTACTTTCCACGTTTTCCCTTTATCAGTAGAATATCTAAATTGATCATTCACATCTTTTATAACATTTTGAATAGTGTTAAATGTAGAGAAACTAGTCAACGCAATTTGATAATTTTTATTTTGTTCTAAATGTAGAATGGGTTCTAAATTACAAGTGTGTGATGAAGTAGTTGTTATAAATTTTAACGTCGTACTAAATTTTGATGAACCCAAAATCTCTGTCAAATTTTCTAAATGATTATTAATTTTGTCTAAATCTGCTGAACACATTTTTTAGTTAAAATTTTAAATAAATATTTTTTTAAAAAAAAATTAGAAACAACATATTTCAGCTACGGGCGAAGCCCTAGAACATTCGGTTCGTTACACTTTTATAATCCTCTTCATTTAGAATCTTCTTTTCTAACAGTCTTTTCAATATAGCATGAATTTCATTGAAACTAGAATTATGTCCTTCTTTTATTGCAGATATTAAAATATTTAATCTATTTAGTAATTCTTGTGGATCATCTGGTAAAAATATGGTTGTTTCTGTTTTCTGTTTTTCAGATAAACCTTTCCCTACTTCAACTCCCGTTGATAATAAATTTTCTAATTGTTTATAACGTCTAAGAGATTTTACTGCACCAACTCTGTCTAACATAGCTTTATATTTTATAAGATCTTCTACAGCATAATTATTTAAAGCTGCTCCTCTTAAAAGATTAACAAAATTTCTATCTAAATTAAAAGGAGATTTATCTGGTGAAAAAATTAAACCTCGAAAAGGTTGTGGAAATATTTCTTTTTGTCCGAGATAAAATCTAGGTATTATTTTTCCATCTATAAATGAAATAGAATGTTCAAATTGCATAGATTTTGGTAATTTCTTATTAATGTTTGATTCTAGTAATCCATAGTCATCTAATATAGTTTTGTGCTCTGGATCTGTTATATCAATTTGTTTATCATTATTTGTACTTTCTTTTTCAAGAGTTTTAAATGGTTTCATAGTTTTTTCAAAATCAGTTTTTACTTGTTCGGTTTGCTGCATTTTTTCAAACATATCAGATTGAATACCAGCTTTTATCATTCTATGTTGAAGATGATTTTCTTTCATAATATTTCTTTGTTTTATTAACTCTTCTAATTGTTTTATTCTTTTAAAATTATCAGCTCTAATTTTATCCATTTTTAAAATATAATATTTGAATTTTGTGGTAACATTGGAATACAGCAAAAACATTTTACTGAACAAATTATTTTTTTATTGCTTTGTTGTTTGACATCTTTTCGTTTAAAGTTTTCTCGTTTTAAGTTTTGTTTAATAAAGTTTTGCTTAAATTTTCGCTTAAAGTTTTTAGCTCTTCTAAAAAAATTTGTCATTTTCTTCATTAGAAATTTTACCATCACTAGAAATTTTGCCATCCTTTTTATTTTTATCATCAACTTTTTCTGTCTGTGATTGAAATGATATTTGATTTACTTCATTAGCTATTTGATCAAATTTTTCAATCTCATCTAACGTAATAACATTATCATCACATACTCTTTGAAAGTAGTAATGTAGTTTATCATAGACTTCTTTAATATGTAAATGCTTAGTTTTTAATGATTTTCGTTTCTTAGTTATTAAAGATTTATCTAACATTGTAACAAGTGAAGTTGCAAAAACACCCGTACCTGTTAAAGCTGTAGCAACTACTGGAATTACTAAAACACCTGAAGATATAACAATTGTCAAAGCACCTAAACTTATTGTTAAGAATGTGCCAATTCCTTGTGTTACATTCTTAACTTTGTTCCATCTCTTTCTTAATTTTTTATAATGCTCTAATCTTAATAATAATTGAGATTCCTTATCTTTCATATACCTAACTCTATCTTTGTGTTTTTCTTTATTCATTTTTTCAATGTCCATTAAAGTAGAACTACGTTCATATGATAACGAAGGATATATTCTTGCGGTTTCTTCCATTTCTGAAGTTCCTTCCACTTTTGTTTCATCCACTTTTGTTTCTTCCATTTTTAAAGAAATATTATTAGTCACATGATATATTTTAAAAACCTGAAAGATGGATAAAATTCATGAATTTAAAATTCTCAACTTTTATGATTTTCGGTGTCCTGGAACGGTCATGATTTTAAGGGTGAAAATTGTAATTCACAAATTTTGAGATTCTTAACTTTTCTGATTTTTTCGGTGTCCTGGAACGGTCATGATTTTGGGAGTAAAAATTGTAATTCTCAAATTTGAGATTTTGAAAAATTTGAAAAATTGGGTATTTTTAAAAACGTCATAAATTCATGAATTTAGGTCTTCATAACCTGAAAAAGGGTTCAAATTCATGAATTTATGTCGTTTTTAAAAATACCATTTTTTGAAAAAATGGTACTTTTTGAATGGACTAAATTCATGTATTTAGGTCTTAAAAACCTGAAAAAGGGTTCAAATTCATGAATTTATGTCGTTTTTAAAGATACTATTTTTTGAATTTTATGGTGTCCTGGAACGGTCTTTTGCCCATTACTAAGGTGTCAGACTTATAGGTTAGCCAGTATATGACTGGTGATCACTTTGATCAAATAGGCCAGAAACTTGTAAGCGGTGTATCTTCGGTTCTAGTACACCGATTGACTTGATTCAAGTTGCATGTGATAGCTCTTGATCAAAGCTATATTTATAGACTACTTATAAAATTTCATAAGTAGTGCAAAAATGCTGAAAAATTTAAATTTGTTATTTTTGATGATTTTTCGGGGTTTTCGACCCTGCTGAATTCAACTAAGGCATTTATAATGTTGTACGAGGCGAGCTTCGGCTCGAGACTTGTTTCCTGATGTAAATAACTCCACCGATTTTCATGTCAAAATCGGGGTCCGAATACCAACACAGTGATATGACGCATGCTCTGTCCGCGGGAGGTTGGATTTGTGGGCCGAGGCCTTGGAGTTGGGATAAGTTCCCCTCTGAGTAATGCCTGTAACGGATTCATCAGCTTAACTTGTCTATCCTCAAGTCATGTCTACTACATGAATTTAAAATCATGATATTCCCTTTTTCGCTTCAGAAAAATGGTTACTTACAATAACTCCAAAACGGCTTTTAAGTTGTGCCAGTGCAGTAAAGTTGATCGAAGCGACGCTTTTAAGAAGCATTCTTGTAGAAGTAAGCGAATGGTAGGTGAATGAAGGCATTATGGATGATAGTTGAGCAAGCCTTCTGATTGGGCGAGCAATCTCGACCATTCTCAGGGTAGGAAAATCATATAAAACCCAGTGAGGTGACTTTCAACTACACATTTGCCTTTAGCAAGTGTCATGATGTTGCAAGACACGGAGAGTTTTGCTGTAATATTCCACTGATAGGGTGTTCCTTCGGGACGGCGGACGATGCCGTAGTGATATGTGTGGCAAGGGAGTGTGTCATATTTTAGACCGAAACCGCTGGGGCAACTCATGTCTCATGTTGGGCATTTGACACAGTTCTCAACGTAGCACTTTGAACGCCAATCGGTTGAGTCTTAGCTATCTTGTCATGGGTGGCCTCTAAACATCTCCATTGCAAAACGCTGGTGAATCAAGCTCTCTACGGCTTGCTATCAAGCTGCTCAAAGTCTGTCAACCTCTTACCAACTCTACAGGTTTTCATGTCTGAGCCAGTCTTCTAATGGTATAAGCGACTTTTCACTGAAAGCGAGCAAGACATGGATAGTTTTGCTGTAATATTCCACTGACAGGGTGTTCCTTCGGGACGGCGGACGATGCCGTAGTGATAAGTGTGGCAAGGGAGTGTGTCATATTTTAGACCGAAACCGCTGGGGCAACTCATGTCTCATGTTGGGCATTTGACACAGTTCTCAACGTAGCACTTTGAACGCCAATCGGTTGAGTCTTAGCTATCTTGTCATGGGTGGCCTCTAAACATCTCCATTGCAAAACGCTGGTGAATCAAGCTCTCTACGGCTTGCTATCAAGCTGCTCAAAGTCTGTCAACCTCTTACCAACTCTACAGGTTTTCATGTCTGGCGATCAAGTCATGGACGGTGCAAGTCACGGAGATTTTCGGTGTGATACTTCCTGTGAGTGGGCGTTCTTTCGAGACAGCGGTGAAGTCCGTAGCGATGAGTACTGCACGGGACGTGGGCAATGGTAATCCTTGTGAAACCTCTCTGCGTCATGTTTGCAAGTGATTGCCTCTGTCTCAACGTAGTATGCATTCGCGCCAGGGCGACATTTAGCCAGCTGTCGAAGGTTACTTCATAACCTCTCCATTGCACTAATAATGTGAAGCTCGGTATGAGTGAGGGATAAAATCCTCCATCACCTTAGGCGGCTTGATATCAGGCTACAGCATGAGCGATGCGGAGATCTTTGATAGTGTACTTTCTGTTGGTGGGTTTGCACTGCGAGCGCTGCCGCAGATGGAAGGAGGGGTGTGTCATAGTTAAGACCGAAACCACTTAGCCGGTGTTGGACAACTTTCCCAACGTCATCTTTTCTCGCTTGGTCATGAGTGCTTTAGATGTCTGCAGCAGGTTTTTCAAAATTTCCACTCATCGTTTGATGATTTACAAAGTAGGGCACATGTCAATTAAAGTTCTCATAATGATGTCTTAATCAATTCCTCCTTACTGCATGCTTGTCGTTTCTACACTTCGACTCTAACCTTTTAGAGCACACACATGTAGCACATACTATCCGTATCGAGAAAGTCTCATGAGTTCTTTTAAGAACCACTACGTCTTCGTGTCACCTGTGTATATTCCAAGTCGAGAGTTGAGAAACACAGAGGGCATTGACGAAGAAATGATGAATGGAATGATATGGGATTTGGACATTCACACGCCAAACGTATACAGCAAACACACTTCTCTCTTCTTTAGTGAGCAAGCTCTGAACACATAAGATACCGTAGTAAAATCATCAACGAATAAATCATATCGCAATAGGAATGTACATTGACAGATTCAAATAGATGCTCATGCGTTCATAAAAGAGAGTTTGTAACATCAGCATTAATTGGAAGTGCTTGGGCGCACTGGAAACTCTTGCTCGTCTTGTGATTGGACGAGAGGTCTCATCCATTCACCGCTTAGGAAAATCTTATAAAAGGTAGTGCACCAGCTCTGCTCTTCACATTTATCTTTCACAAGGTGAGTGTTGGTGAGCTCCTGCTATCAGGTTGTTTTGACTTGCTATCAAGTTGAATAGTCTCTTGCTATCAAGAGATTCACTTCTGCTCATAAAGCATATCATCGCTGTAATACCTCCTTTGCTCGAGCGTTCCTTCGGGACGGCGGGTACTGCCGTAGAAGGATTGTGTTGCACGGGTTGTTCGTCGTTTGTTAGACCGAAACCTCTGAGCTGTTGCTCATGTTGGGCGCTCGACTTCATACTCAACGTGACACTTTCTCTCGCCAGGTCAGAGTACTTTAGCCATTCGACAAGGTTTAGTCTTTATGGTATGGAGCATTTCGAAGTGTTGATTGACTCATGTTCATTGAATGACTATTCACATGATCATCATAGGTAAAATGAAATAAATCTTACGTGTCCTTTTCAGTGAATTTGTCTTCGACGTCGAATCTAACTGCTTTAATCTTCGATATGGATACGAGTATCACGAGAAAATTTGAATCTTATCGCGTCTCTGCCAAGATGGAGGAAAGTCTCATTGAGCAATGTAAGTTTTTGTGTGATGGGGCAAGGATGTAGGTTGTGCTAATAAAACTCTTGAACTAACATCATTCGGTTAGCATGTGTGTTGAGCATAGGAATTAATTTTCATAAACCTTTGAATAACATCAAGAATGTAAGAATCATATCCTTATTAATTTTCAACGAAAGACCCTTAACGTCTGTTTACTCCGCGACTTTCAAAACCGAAACTCATTTTCTAAAATTTATAATGCACTCTAATATCTCCCTTCGAGAAATCTCTCACCAATATCTCCCTCCCTTTTCAGTACAGCAGCGCATCATGAACAGAGAACCTGTTCCTGAAGGGGCACTTGGTCGAGCCTATGAACGACTGGGAATATGTAAGTATCTTAATGAATGAATGCTGTCATGTGTTCTGTATCATCATGGTTGATAGCATGCATTCTATCATTCATCAATCTCATCTCTTTTCCACTCTACAGTTTTGGCAAGGCAGGAGAAGTGGGAGGAAGTCGCGAGGCGGAAATATGATGATAATTTTCCGGCCCTACCCTCTCGCCCATCTACCTCAGCTCCACCATCTGAGTACCCATCCACCTCGGGCATGGTCATCGCCAACCTCCACCACCACCCATACCAGCTCCTCGTCGCCACATCCCTCCAACACCCAAGTCGCGGACTCTTCCACCCTCGGCTCGCATCCCCTTCTACCTCTTGAACCATCGGTGATGGTGGAAGTAAATTCTCTTGATGGTAAGTTACAGTGATGGTTAAGGGGGACAAGGACTTAAACAAAACTCACGCCACACTTGGAATTGAATAGCCAAGTTACTGATCGCTTTCCTTTCTTTTCTCAACAGATCTCGCAACGGTATTTCTGGGCGACGACGTTCCTAACCGCCCCGTCAACTCTCACATGCCACCACCGGCTACAGCAGGCGACTTCCCTCCCATCTCCAACAAGTCGGTAGAAATGGAGATCGAGGTGTGTGACCACACCATTAAAATGGTAGGTTGAAGATTTCCTCACTCATCTCCCTCAAACGTTTGGCTAATAGCATCTTCCTCAATTTCAGGCATCGACTTCATCACCAAAGTCCTCCTTTCTCAAGGAAAGTTTAGAGCCTTTGAGTGAAGGTAGGTTGTAACAAAACACTAAGACTTTAATAGAGATGATAGAATGATTTCTCTTTTAGGTGATGCTAGTTCCAGCTCAACACTATCGCGGGAAGGCAACGAGCGGGAATGTGCTGACTGTGGGCACATCTTCACGAGGAAACGCGATCTGGCCCGACACATCAGACAACGTGTGTGTCAACCCAAGTCGCCATCAATCTCCCGAGGTGAGGATGACTCTATTGAACACGTCTCCTTTACTTGCGACTTTTGCATTCAATCATTTGAAACACGATTTGAATTATCTTCACACAGACTTCGCCACACACATACAGATGAAAGTTACAGTAACAGCATCTCCTCTATCCGACTCACTGAAATATCAATGAACAATTTAGTGAGGGACTACAATATGGAATCCTCAGAAACCACTGCTGACTTTGAAGAGTGGTTTCATCAAAATTCATCCTTGATAGATGCGCTCTTTAGAAATTTAAAAAACTTTAGAATAAAAGCGCTCATCTACCTTAAAATAAAATATGTAAAAATTGATCATCATACTGGTCAAATAGTAGAGCGGTTGGAGTTTCACATACCCTCCTCTCCTGCTACGGAAGTAATCGATGAAGATTCTTGGTTAAATTTTCATATCCAAGGACTAAAACTAAATATAGTTAAATTCAACGAACGCGATAGTGGCCTGATTTTTGATGGTATAGAATCTGCCAAGTTTAAAATCACTTTGCTAGAAAGTTATAGTGGGCGAGGCTCCTTCAATCTTCCAAAAATTTTAAAAGACAAAAAAGCAGTCATTTCTGTAGATTGCGAATCGCAATGTTTTAAGTATGCAGTGTTATCCATTCTCGCACTACAATGATGTAAATGATAATCGTTTCCGTAGAAGTAAGTATCAAGAGTGGGAGAATGAATTAAAGTTTGATGACTGCAATAGTGAAGACATGAAATTGAAAGATATAGAGAAATTTGAGAAATTAAATAAAATTAAGATAGTGGTACACGTCTGGGAGAAAGGACTAAAAGGCGTTAGGTACAACAACCGCCAAAGTAGCTATGATCGGGTTGTCAACCTCTTGCTAGTGTATGAGGACAATACTCAACAGTGGCATTACTGTGGCATTCCAAAAATTCATCGCCTTTACAACCATATACAAAAATCGATTAAAGGTGAACATTTCATATGCGACCGCTGCACACGACCATTTTGGTCGAAAAATAAATTTGAAACTCACTATGAATGGTGCAAGCGGGGTAAATTGCAAATAGAGCGCATGCCCAAAGATAAGGAGTTTTCATATAGAGAGAATGGCGATGAACTAAGTCCTCTTCGTGTCATCTATGCTGACATCGAATGCTATATCGAGGATAACACCCATCGATCAGCAGCCATTTCCTGCTATGAAGTATGGCATGACCATTTCCAAAATAGAAAAAATAAAATGCACGTCTGGCAAGGTGAGGATTGTATTTACCAATTCCTACAATTCCTCGAACAGGCTGTAAAATTTCAACAAAAGTATGATGATGAACTCTATCGCAGATCATTGCATATGACAGCAGATGATCAAGCAAAATTTGATAGTTGCAACGTTTACCCCAAATGTAGTAAAACATTTGATGATGATAAGATTAAGAAAGTGCGCGACCATGATCACATCACTGGTAAATTTAGAAACGCACTATGTTCAAAATGCAATTTTTCACTTAGGATGAAACGGCGTACATTACCCCGTCATTTTCCATAATTTCAAGGGCTACGACAGCCATATGATAATAAAAGGAGGGTTGAGCCAGATGAAATCGTGGCAGTTCAATGTAATAGCGCAAACGAGAGAAAAATTCATGGCAATGACAGCAAAAGTACCAGTAGATAAAACTAAAGAAAATAAGACAGTCTTCTTCGAAATAAAATTTTTAGATTCATTTCAATTCATGTCAGCGTCACTAGCTTCTCTCGTTCGAAATCTCAAGTTTCTTCCACATAGTCAAACTTTGAGGAAACACTATCCAAACTTAACAGATGACATGATCACTCGCAAAGGAGTCTTTCCCTATGCGTATTTTAGCTCAATGTCTAAACTAAATGAAACAACCCTTCCTTCCATTGACAAATTCCAAAACGATTTGACGGGTGAAGATTGTCCAGTAGAGGACTATGAACATGCTCAAGAGGCATGGACAAAATTTGATTGTAAAACGTTTGGCGATTATATGATCGCTTACTTAGAATTAGATGTCATTTTGCTGGCTGATGTCTTTCAGGAATTTCGACGAGTGGCATTAGAAGAAGACAAATTAGATCCTGTCCACTTTGTCAGTCTACCAGCCATGTCCTTTAAATCAGCCTTTAAAATGACTGGTGAGACCATTCATCTCTTACAAGACGCCGAGATGTATAACATATTTGAGCGCGGAATACGCGGTGGTCTCACATTTGTGAATAAACATCACATAAAATCTGAAACAGTAGGTGATGATCATATCCACCTAAAGTACTGTGACCAGAATAATTTATATGGCAGTTCACTGTCTAAACCACTACCTCATTCCGAGTTTAGTTGGTTAAATCAAGATGAGCTTGCGTATTACTCCAACCCTTCAAACATTCTGAAGATTCCAGATGAAGGTGATTGGGGATATTATTTTGAAGTGGATTTGATTTATCCAAATAGTATTAAAAATAAAACTGCTGATTTCCCACTCGCACCTGAATCTGGTGAAGTGACTGAAGATATGTTTTCACCATTCATGTCACAATTTCATAATAACTTAACAGAGTATGGACAGCCAAGGTACAAACCATGCCGCAAACTTTTACTCACCCAATATGATAAGGAAAATTATCTCGTACACTTCTGCATACTAAAATTCTATTTAGAAATGGGCATGATTTTAAAAAGAGTTCACCGCATTATTAAATTTAGACAGAAAGCCTTCCTCAAACCATATATTGATAGCAACAGCCAGAAACGTGCACTAGCCCAAAATAATTTTGAAAAAGATTTTTATAAGTATAAGAATAATAGTCTATTTGGTAAGAAGATGAAGGATGTTAGAAAACGTGTAAACTATAAACTAGTCACTGATGATCAAAAATATCACAAATTGTCCTCATCACCTCTATTCATCGATAGAGACATTATCGATGAGGACCTTGTAGGTGTTAAAATGATAAAATCTGAAGTTGAGTTGTGCAAGCCCATCTATATTGGCCAAGCTGTACTAGATTACTCTAAGCTTGAAATGTACCAACTCTTTTATAAAATACTAAAACCATGTCCTCTCGTAAATGAGGTTCGTTTGTTGGGTGGTGATACAGATAGTTTCTTCTTAGGTATTACTATTCAAAAAGATTTGAATTTTAATGAAGTAGCTAAGTCATTAGAAAAATATTTCGACACATCTAACTACAATCCCACTCATCCACTCTATTCCATACAGAATAAAGCCAAACTTGGTTGTTTTAAGGATGAAACAGCAGGAAAGGAAATAGATGAAATGATTCTCCTCCGTCCTAAAATGTATTCCATGAAATTAAAGGATAGCGACGATAGTATTAAGCGTGCTAAAGGAATATCAAAATTAATTGTCCAAAGAATGAAACATCGGTCCTATAAGAAGGCCTATAAAAATAGAAATATAACGTTTGTCAATATGACAATCTTAAAATCTAAGTCGCATGAGATCAAAACTCATACTTTTAGGAAACGGGCGCTTTCAGCATGGGAGGATAGGAGGTGCTGGTTAGAACATAACATATCTCTTCCACATGGACATCCTGATACAGACATACCACCACCCAAAAGAATTAAACTCACACTACCACATTCAGGAGACGTGTAAATATATTCATCCTTAACTCAGTATTTTGATGTCGCTTTTTGTAGATATGCATGGTTGTTTTATGTATTGCTTTAGATTGCACTTCCTTGTGAATATATGCCTACAGTCAGCCCATTCCCCCTATATCTGTGAAAAGACTTTTTCATACACATATTTTTATTTCAATAAACATATCACAATGACTTCACTTTGTTTTCCGAAACACTAAAGTTACGAGGGATTTAGTAACTTTCACATGGATGCACTCTTGTAAACCATTTGTAATTTTGATAGCAATAGAGGTTATCATTTGTTTGACGACAGGATGGTAGAAAATAGGTTCAAACAATTTCTGGACTATTCCATATGAAGCGTCTTTCTCATGAATGAAATCACGTAAAATGTATTCTTTTTTCTCACCAAAAGAAATAGGTGAAATCAGATCACTTTGAATGTAAAGGTGTTGTTCATGTTTATCAAGTGTCATTGGTATTCCTACACCAATCGTGTGTGTAGCAGCAAACACATTTTGCAGCAATGAAAAACCAAAGAGTTTTATCAAATTTTCACTCAATTGACAATGAATGTCATCACCCAGTTTCAGAAGAGCACTTTGATTTTCAATCAAAAATGAAATGTGATGTATCTTTGCATCATCAAGTAACAGTTCACACAACTCGGTTGTGCTAATTTTTTCTATCGGGTGGGCAACATCGTTGTATCGCCGCTTTGCTAAGCGACATGTCTAATACAATGACACAAACAGCTCTATTCAGGTTAGGAAGCATGTTGCTTACATCACTGTCATTTTTCTTGTAAAGATAGTCACTAAAAATAGCAATGGCAAATTATATTTACAGCTGAGTATGTGTGCGTGTGAACGTTGTCATATCAGACAAAGCGATAACCCATGTCTAAAAGTGGGTCCACCTAATTGTCGTAGATGTCAGACCATTCGATAAGATTCTATTCATCCTTGTTGACAGCCTGATCTTTTCCCCATTCAGTGCGTGGGCGTTCCTTTATCAGTCAAAGTGATGACGCATACCGTTTTCACCTTAACTCATTCATATGATGAGTCGTCAGTGAATGAAGGAAAAACTCAACGTTCAACATGCCTCCATTAGCTGTACATCAAACAGATAACGCATTAGGAATTTAACAATCCGTGATACTTTATTGAAATCACATAAGCCTGTTATGATACAATGCCCGTTATGAAAGGTGGTAATATGTACAGGGTACCACTCGAATGAGAGCAGCAGGGAAGGGATCAGTTTCATAAATTATATAATGGCTCCTGTTTTTAATATTTGCTAGAACCACTATAGTCTTCAATTGAACAGATACTACTAAATTCTTCAATATTAACACACCAACATTAAAAGGCGGAACACCTTCTCAGCAAACGAAATATGTTAATCACTTACAATTTTAATTATTCTACAAATACCTATACCTTTATTTCTAGCATACAAAAGCTAAAACTTTATTTCCAAAGTATACACTATTGAAACTTTATTTTTAACATGAAAACTGTTAAAAACTTTATTTTTTAACATGGAAACTGATGAAACTTTATTTCTAGCATACAAACAGCTAAAACTGCATTTCTAACACACAAACTGTTAGAAATTTATTTCCAAGATATAAACTGATATAACTATATTTCAAGCGTATAAACTATTAAAACTTTCTTTCCAACGTGTACACTATTAAAACTTTATTTTCAACTTGTAAACTGTTGAAACTTTATTTTGACTTGTAAACTGATGAAACTTTATTTTGTTTCTAACGTACAAACAGCTAAAACTTTATTTCTGATGTACACACTATGAAACTTTATTTTTAACTGGTAAAATTTTGAAGTTTTATTTTTAACTTGTAAGCTGTTGAAACTTTATTTTTAACTTGTAAACTGTTGAAACTTTATTTTTAATTTACAAATAGTAGAATGCTTTGTCTAACTTGCAAGACTAGTAAATCGTACTATCTTATTTTAACAAGCAGCTAAAACTTTATTTCTAACGTACACACTATTGAAACTTCATTTTATTTCTAACGTACAAACAGCTGAAACGTTATTTCTAATGCACACACTATTGGAACTTTTCTTTTAACTTGTAAACTGTTGAAACTTTATTTTGACTTGTAAACTGCTGAAACTTTATTTTTAACTGGTAAACTTTTGAAGTTTTATTTTTAACTTGAGAACTGTTGAAGCTTTATTTTTAACTTGTAAACTGTTGAAACTTTATTTTTAACTTGTAGACTGTTGAAACTTTATTTTTAACTTGTAGACTGTTGAAACTTTATTTTTAACTTGTAAACTGTTGAAACTTTATTTTAAATTTACAAATAGTAGAATGCTTAGTCTAACTTGCAAACCAGTAAATCTTACGATCTGATTTTTACAAACAGTTATAACTTTATTTCTAGCACGCAAACTGTTAGAACTTTATTTCCAAGATATAAACTGGTATGACTTTATTTCACGCGTATGAGCTATTAAAACTTTATTGCGAACGTATACACTATTAAAACTTTATTTTCAACTTGTGAACTGTTGAAACTGTATTTTTTAACTTGTAAACCATTGAAACTTTATTTTGTTTCTAACATACAAACAGATAAAACTTTATTCCTAACGTACACACTATTAAAACTCTATTTTTAACTTGTAAACTTTTTATTTCTAACATACAAACGTCTAGAGCTTTATTTCTAACGTACACACTGTTGAAACTTTTTTTTTTGAAACTGTTTTAACTTGTAAACTGTTGAAACTTTATTTTGACTTGTAAACTGCTGAAACTTTATTTCTAACACATACACTATTGAAACTTTGTGCGATATGATTTATTCGTTGATGATTTTACTACGGTATCTTATGTGTTCAGAGCTTGCTCACTAAAGAAGAGAGAAGTGTGTTTGCTGTATACGTTTGGCGTGTGAATGTCCAAATCCCATATCATTCCATTCATCATTTCTTCGTCAATGCCCTCTGTGTTTCTCAACTCTCGACTTGGAATATACACAGGTGACACGAAGACGTAGTGGTTCTTAAAAGAACTCATGAGACTTTCTCGATACGGATAGTATGTGCTACATGTGTGTGCTCTAAAAGGTTAGAGTCGAAGTGTAGAAACGACAAGCATGCAGTAAGGAGGAATTGATTAAGACATCATTATGAGAACTTTAATTGACATGTGCCCTACTTTGTAAATCATCAAACGATGAGTGGAAATTTTGAAAAACCTGCTGCAGACATCTAAAGCACTCATGACCAAGCGAGAAAAGATGACGTTGGGAAAGTTGTCCAACACCGGCTAAGTGGTTTCGGTCTTAACTATGACACACCCCTCCTTCCATCTGCGGCAGCGCTCGCAGTGCAAACCCACCAACAGAAAGTACACTATCAAAGATCTCCGCATCGCTCATGCTGTAGCCTGATATCAAGCCGCCTAAGGTGATGGAGGATTTTATCCCTCACTCATACCGAGCTTCACATTATTAGTGCAATGGAGAGGTTATGAAGTAACCTTCGACAGCTGGCTAAATGTCGCCCTGGCGCGAATGCATACTACGTTGAGACAGAGGCAATCACTTGCAAACATGACGCAGAGAGGTTTCACAAGGATTACCATTGCCCACGTCCCGTGCAGTACTCATCGCTACGGACTTCACCGCTGTCTCGAAAGAACGCCCACTCACAGGAAGTATCACACCGAAAATCTCCGTGACTTGCACCGTCCATGACTTGATCGCCAGACATGAAAACCTGTAGAGTTGGTAAGAGGTTGACAGACTTTGAGCAGCTTGATAGCAAGCCGTAGAGAGCTTGATTCACCAGCGTTTTGCAATGGAGATGTTTAGAGGCCACCCATGACAAGATAGCTAAGACTCAACCGATTGGCGTTCAAAGTGCTACGTTGAGAACTGTGTCAAATGCCCAACATGAGACATGAGTTGCCCCAGCGGTTTCGGTCTAAAATATGACACACTCCCTGGCCACACTTATCACTACGGCATCGTCCGCCGTCCCGAAGGAACACCCTGTCAGTGGAATATTACAGCAAAACTCTCCGTGTCTTGCAACATCATGACACTTGCTAAAGGCAAATGTGTAGTTGAAAGTCACCTCACTGGGTTTTATGTGATTTTCCTACCCTGAGAATGGTCGAGATTGCTCGCCCAATCAGAAGGCTTGCTCAACTATCATCCATAATGCCTTCATTCACCTACCATTCGCTTACTTCTACAAGAATGCTTCTTAAAAGCGTCGCTTCGATCAACTTTACTGCACTGGCACAACTTAAAAGCCGTTTTGGAGTTATTGTAAGTAACCATTTTTCTGAAGCGAAAAAGGGAATATCATGATTTTAAATTCATGTAGTAGACATGACTTGAGGATAGACAAGTTAAGCTGATGAATCCGTTACAGGCATTACTCAGAGGGGAACTTATCCCAACTCCAAGGCCTCGGCCCACAAATCCAACCTCCCGCGGACAGAGCATGCGTCATATCACTGTGTTGGTATTCGGACCCCGATTTTGACATGAAAATCGGTGGAGTTATTTACATCAGGAAACAAGTCTCGAGCCGAAGCTCGCCTCGTACAACATTATAAATGCCTTAGTTGAATTCAGCAGGGTCGAAAACCCCGAAAAATCATGAAAAATAACAAATTTAAATTTTTCAGCATTTTTGCACTACTTATGAAATTCTATAAGTAGTCTATAAATATAGCTTTGATCAAGAGCTATCACATGCAACTTGAATCAAGTCAATCGGTGTACTAGAACCGAAGATACACCGCTTACAAGTTTCTGGCCTATTCGATCAAAGTGATCACCAGTCATATACTGGCTAACCTATAAGTCTGACACCTTAGCTGATATCAGCAATCGAAAAATCTAACCCGTTTTCCATGAGAAAACGCGACTTGGAGCCGGAGCTCGGATCTGTTCACGTACCTCTAGCAAGTTATTAGTAAAAGTGATTTCTCAGTTGATGCTTCGTGCTTCTATAGTCGGCCAATTGTCAAATTCTGAAAAATTCCTAAGTTAGAAAATGGGAAAATTGGCCTTTTTACGGTTTTCAATGGCATCTCAACTCACAACCCTGACTCCCATCCGTCTCAAAATTTCGGATCTAGTACATCTCAGTGCGGTCTGTCCACTGAAATAGGTCCGAAGCCTTGAATCGATCTAGTTTTTCGGCAAAAAATAGCCAAAAATGCGAAAAATTCATCATTTCAAAAAATGTGCAATTTAATATCTGAAGTGGTGTTTTCAATGAACTCCAAATCAAAAAGTCTGACTCCAATCCGTCTCAAAATTTCAGATCTAGCACATCTCAGTGCGGTCTGTCCACTGAAATAGGTCCGAAGCCTTGAATCGATCTAGTTTTTCGGCAAAAAATAGCCAAAAATGCAAAAAATTCGTCATCTTGAAAAAATTTGAAAAAATTTTTCCTCAAATCATGATGGACACACTCTTACTAGGGTGAATAAATGACGCTGATTCCAAATCTTAATTCCGTTTTGCTCTCCGATGCTTCGTTTTGAAGCTACAGCCCAAAACGTCCAAAATTCTAACTCCGTCGTTTTTTCACCAATCTCCCAAAATCTTAAATGGCGTCTCACATCTAAACGAAGACAGATATGAACAAGCCGTTTCTTCCAGTGAATTTTTCTCACTCTTAGCTTTCAAATGACACCTCACACGACAAAATCCGTCCACTGGAAGCCAAGATCGAAGCTAGCTCTCCCGAGGGGGGGGGACGTCAGCGAAAATTTTTTCTCTCCGATTGCTTTCAAATTCACCATACAGATGCAGAATTTGACGCTGATTCCAAATCTTAATTCCGTTTTGCTCTCCGATGCTTCGTTTTGAAGCTACAGCCCAAAACGTCCAAAATTCTAACTCCGTCGTTTTTTCGCCAATCTCCCAAAATCTTAAATGGCGTCTCACATATAAACGAAGACAGATATGAACAAGCCGTTTCTTCCAGTGAATTTGTCTCACTCTTAGCTTTCAAACGAGCTATTACACGACAAAATCCGTCGACTGGAAGCCAAGATCGAAGCTAGCGCTCCCGAGGGGGGGGGACGTCAGCGAAATTTTTTTCTCTCCGATTCCTTTCAAACTCACCATACCGATGCAGAATTTGACGCTGATCACGAATCTGTAGTCTTTTTCTCTCTCCCGTGCCTCCTTCACCCTCAAAACACACTCTCACTCCACCACGTCAACCTGGTCGGTCGGCCAAGTCAGCCTGGACGGTCGGCCACGTCAACCTGGTCGGTCGGCCAAGTCAGCCTGGACGGTCGGCCAAGGTGGCGCGCTGTGTTTGTATTGGACCCACCCCATTTCCGGGCGCGCGTGTTTATTATGGACCCACCCCATTTCGGGGCGCGCTGTGTTTGTATTGGACCTTTACTGACTACTGCCGTTGCCGTACAACAGTAATGTTGCGCGCAACGGATCTCGAGCTCCCCCGCCTCACCGATTGATAGAAGGATGAGTTGATGCGGTGACAGACAGTGGCCAGAGAATGATGCTGAAATCAAAAAAGTTAATTGGTATTATCGAAATTCATGATTTGCTACTATTTACTCGCATTTAATGTCTAGATTGAAACAACAACAAGCAGATCTTGCCACAGTTGCAGACGCAGAAGCAACACGATTGTTAGCACAAAGTGTATTGTAGATTAAGTAAATTTATATATTGTGTAAATGCCAAAAATTGGATCGACAAACATTTGTTCAGGATTTCTCAGATTCTGGGTAATTACCCAAAGTTGGGTTAAGTTCGACCCACAGAATCAGACAGTTTGCTCGTTTGAGTGTGGTTCGACCTGCTGTCCTCAGCAAGAGCTTCGAGGCAAATTAGAATGCAATATTGTCCAAAAAACTCAACGTATCATGAGCGTTAAAACGACTGGTGTAAGCAGTCATAATGTGTCGATGACATGGACGATATAATTAATGAAGAATTTGTCCAACTGCGAGTCTATGTAGACAACTAGGAGTTTGTAATTCACAAGCTTTCAAAGATTTGTTTGTCAAAATGTGAATTATACTCAAAAGTTGTGACAAGGACCTCTGACGATATCTATAGTATTACGGTACCATTTCCGGCCGCATGTTTGTGTCAGATCATCTTTTTAATATTGCTCTGACTGAGCGACAGATGTCGACTCTTCGTGGATTGTGCATGTCTTCAAGCGGACTCTGACTTGCGACGTGCATTATCCACGTGTTTGCTTATTAATTGCCGGAATTCCAAAAAGCAACTCCACTCTTGACTTCTACTGACCGACCACTCTTCATAACTTCATTGTCTAGATGAAAACATACTCTTTCAGACAAGGAATAAAGTTGCAAGATTGCTTTCCGGAAAACTCTTGTCTGTATGTATTACTGTTTATTAGCTGCTCGAGCTTGTCATGTCATTCTCCTGACGAAGGTGAGCTGAAAGCTCCATTAGCTAATAAGCAGCAATCCATACAGTCAAGAGTGTTCCGGAAAGCAATCCTGCAACTTCATTGTCAACAATTCTTGACAATAGCCGAAACATATTGATTAACTTTTTGCACTCTTAAAATTTCGGTTTTTTAGAAAAGTGCTTTTTAAAGGAGGTCAATCCCCAATGAATCAATTCCCAGCAATAATGTTTTCGTAGAATTTTGAAATTTCGCCAAAACTAAAAGTCACTATTATGCGCACGCAGGTCAGGCGGTTTCTCTAGTTTCCACCAGCGCGAGTTTCTAAAGGAACGAGACCGAAAATAAGACTTCCGCACAATTGTGTGCACCTATGGTCACAACGAAACTGCGCTGCTTTTGAGTTCTACCCAGTACCTTTTTTGTCTGATACGATCAAAGAAAGACAATGTTCTCAGAAAAATATAGGCCAGGATCTACAACGATGAAGGAAATAGCCCATATTCGCATCAGCCACACTGTCAAATATAATTTTTCTCGCAAGGTGACTTACGAGTAATTCAAATCGATATAAAACTTCAAGTCAGGAATTTTCCTTTTTTCAGGAGGCTCCAGCTCCTGTTCCAACCTGTTATCAAGGCTGTGGGCGGCTCCTATCCCTGCTCCGAAACCCCAGTAGTAATTTAAAACTCCACTTCTGGATAGCGCAAGATGGCCGCCGTCGTGGCTGACGTCCCCCCCCTCTGGAACGTGAGAGTGGGTAGAGGTGTGCAAGGAGTCGTGGTGTGCCGGCCATGTTCGCTGACGTCCCCCCCTCTGGCCGGCCGACGTAGCGAGCGGTGGTGTGTGATGCGCTCTCCAGGTTGGCGTGGTGTGCCGGCCAGGTTGGGAGGGTGGAATGTCGTAGCTCACCTGAAAAAATCCTAAGTGTCAGAGTGGCGTTGTATGGTCAAAATTTTGAAAATTTTCCAAAGTGTGGCATTTCGACCTGGGACCTTTACCAAACATTTTTCATCAAATTTCACTGACCTCCCCCGACACCGATCTTCTAACTTTGGTTCTAGTGGACGGATTTTGTCTTACAACTACGCGTTCGAAAGAGGAGAACAAACTGATCGGCGACATTTTTGGTTGCGAGTCAATCGGACCAGCCGTTCAAAAGTTAGAGCTGTTACAAGATTTGACGTCGGACCTCACCTGAAAAAATCCTAAGTGTCAGAGTGGCGTTGTATGGACAAAATTTTGAAAATTTTCCAAAGTGTGGCATTTCGACCTGGGACCCTGACCAAAGTTTGTTTCATCAAATTTCACTGACCCCCCCCCTCGGGAGAGCTAGCTTCAATCGTGGCTTCCAGTGGACGGATTTTGTCGAGTGAGGTGTCATTTGAAAGCTAAGAGTGAGACAAATTCAGTTAAACAAACGGCTTATTCATATCTGTCTTCGTTTAGATGTGAGACGCCATTTAAGATTTTGGGAGATTGGTGAAAAAACGACAGAGTTAGAATTTGGGACGTTTTGGGCTGTAGCTTCAAAACGAAGCATCGGATTGGAAAACGGATTTCAGATTTGGAATCAGCTTGATGTTATTGTCCAATGAGGATCATCATCCAATGAGAATCAAGCATTTCTTTATAAATAGCGAGCCTTCCACAGTGAGAATCATTCCATCGTTGAATCACACGAGTGACGGACGCACATTTTCTCTCTCTCTCTCTCTCTATTCTATTATCCAACTAAAATGGTAAGTCGCTACTTCCCTCCCTCTCCTCCCTTGAACGTAAACTTAATACAATCTTTTTTCATTTTCAGGCATCTACTCCATCTGCTGCACTAGTAGGACAAAATGACGGTCAAACGTTACAAGGTTCGCTCCGATCAGATCATCTACAACTGAGGCCAGTGGAAGAAACATCCAAGGTACATAATCCTACACCGCTACAGCGTAAATTTAAACAAGTCTTGCGTTATGACGATCATAGCGTAGTACTCCAAACGGGAATGCTCCCTTCCACGGATGTCAAGATAATGCGCAATCAGTATGGGGACTACATACTGATCCCCGTGAGTCCGTACATTCGCCGCCAACTTGATATTATTGAGGAGTACGTGACGTTAAATATGGACATTCCTACTCCTCTTGCTCAAGAGTGGAAGGCGAGAGATGACAAGGATACTCCCTATAGAAAGATTTGGGATGGTAATCACATTTGCCTACCGGTATCACATTGGTGTACTTACTATAAGAAGGAGGGAGATCATTCAACAATCATCACATGCGACGAGCTCGGAGAAGGTACTTGGGATATCCTTTTCAAAGTGAATGGACTATATTATGGTCAGCACAAAGATAATAAAATAGCCTCTCTCTCCATGCATATGGAATCCATCCTATATATTCCAAAACCACCCAACGTGGACGACATAATTGATCAAATCCTCAACAGCAGTGGTACGAAGCGCAAGTCGGAGAAGAATGCTACCTCAAAACGCAAATCAAAGAAGGAGAATTACTAGTCCTTTCCTAACTCTACCCTATGACAATTCGCTTATGTGCTTTGAGTGTCGTAGACGTGGTCTTATTAGATACATTTTACTTCTTCGTTGCCATCATATCATTTGTGTATTTTGCCGTGAAAAGCATCGATGTAATTCTTCATTTTGTAATATGTTATAGAACGTTTCCTTAGATGTGTAAATTTCCGTTTTAGGCTTCTATCATCATTTTTATGGATTGTGAGGGTGAACCTGTACAGGAGCTCAGTGCTATTGCTATGAACAATTGGACGTATCAGATTGTTAGTGTCTATCATCAACATGCCAACTGTGATCCCAATGTTGATCAATGGGCGAGAAAACACATTCATGGACTTAATCTGAAATATTTGCAAGACTACGGCTTTTCTTGTGAGACTGCTCTTCTTATTGACTTTAAACGATGGTTAGCTGCTTTCAATGTTATACGCATCTTTTGTAATAATGCTGGTAAGGAGAGAAAAGTATTTCCCGATCTAATCATTGATGATATTTTGCTCCCGCCTTGGGATAGTAGAGTGAATCAACATTATCATGAAGTCACGAAACGTTTTTAGGATTTGTGTGTTCCTATTTTGTCTGTTCGTTGTAGTAGCTACGTTCATTATAATGCATGCTTGTTACAGTTATTCAATAAATGTTACTATGAAAAGAGTTGTTGTTTTCATGCAATGGATGGGTTAGATAAAGGGCGATCATGTCTTTCTCAAACGACTGCGGAACATTACATTTTTATAGACAAAGTTTAAAAGGAGCTGTTCAAGATTATGTGATAAATTTTCATAAAGATGAGACCGACATCGAAGCAGTGCTCGATGATGCTAGCACTCTATTTCTAGAGTTAATGAATACATTCTCTGATAGCATTGTCATGGCGCGATTAGTTGCGAAAATTAAGTTTAGTCATTTTGGAAAGGAAGAGGTGGAAACTCGCTCTTTCCATTTTACTTCTTATTCAATGGAAGTGGTAGATCACCCCGAAGAATTTTTTAAAAGACATATGATAAAAATTGCTGAACGTCTTAACGCATTTAACCATCATGGTAGCAGTCTAGTGATTGAAGCGATTTCAGATATTCACATTCAACTTTCCATAAAGAAAAATTGAAAATGCAGTGGTACTTGATTGTAGCACAACTGGTTTTCGAGCTATGTCTGCTCACTCTCGAGGTATATTCCTTCTGTACATGCGTCTATTATTTAGAAAAGGCTAGCAAATTCATATCTTCAAAAAGACTTGCTATAGACATCAGTAACGGTGAAACTATGTGTTGTGATGTATGTAAGCGAAAGGATGGAAATGAAAAGCGCATCTTCAAGAGATGTAAGCATGCTTTTTGTCAACGCTGTTTCATACGTAATTGCATCCAACTTTGCAAATGTAACCACTGTGATATTGCTCATTTCGAGTGTCACTTATGCCGCAATAGTTAGTACCTATGCAAATGTGGTAAAGACAGGTTTTAGCAAAGACTAACACGGAAAATGGCGAAACGTAAAATGACGAAACGTAAAAGTCAAAAGTCTTCAAAGTTTTCTTCAGCTATTCAAGCTCTCCGACGAATGAAAGCAAATCAGCGATACAATGCTATACGACATGCTAACGATAAATTCATTTGTGAAATTATTTCTCATGTGTGAAGGTTGAGGACGAAGAAATTAGCACCAAAACAACGAAAGTTACTTAAGCGATATGCTACAAAATTGCGTTTCATCTCCAATCCTAAAGTCACCCTTCAAAGAAAGAGGAAAACTCTAACACAAAAGGGCGGTTTCCTTTCAGCAATACTTCCGATGTTAGCTCCTGTCGTGGGTAACCTATTGGGTAATATCTTTGGCTCTAAGCGTTAATTATGCAAATGTTGAATCTCAAAGTATTAAAAAATGGATTTCAGACTTCAATGCGATAAAGTTCTGACTGTATCAGGTCCATCTCATGCAGGTAAAACTGTTTTCACGCTGAATTTATTGGATAAAAGAAGGGAGTTGTTTAAGGAACCTATCAATCGAGTGATTTGGTGTTATGGTATTTATCAACCGTCGCTGTTTCAGGAATTGCAAAGTCGCAACTTTATTCGACATGAAGGAATTATTGCAGTGGATAAACTTCAGTCTAATGATGTTGTTGTATTGGATGATTTATTAAAAGAAAGTAAGAATTCCAAAGATGTTACAGATATGTTCACTCGCGCAGCACATCATAAAAGGTGCTTTATCATCTATATCACACAAAATTTGTTTCCTGATGGAAAAGAAGCTCGTACACGAAACCTGAATACACACTATTATGCTATTTTCTAGAATCCGCGAGATAAAAGTCAATTTGAAATTTTAGCGCGACAAGTTGCACCAAGAGGATCAAAAGCCTTAATTGAAATTTTTCAAGCAGCTACTGAAAAACCATACGGTTACTTATTCATTGACTTTACGCAAGAGTGTCCGGAAGAATTTAGATTTCGAAGTGATATTTTGAAAACTCCCATGATTATCTACAAACTATGAGTTCTTATTCTCGCATGATTGTTATTCCTCAGGATGAATATGTACAATTGACTGCTATGCAACAAGTAAAGCAACCTCTTGCAAATCAAATGTATAGGAAAGAATTAGATTTTCAGCAAAATGTTCACATCAAAGATCCACATCGCGCTGTATTATTACAATCGGAAACTGTTAAACAATTGAAAAATTTGAAGAATAAGATGCGTGACTCTGTGTCGACTGCTACACCTTTAGCATCTCGTGCACATGCCATATCTCTTTTCAATAGTATTGAACCCCACCTCAATGTAAATGATAGAGGAGAAATCATTACAGATGAAAATAAAGTGATTGATGCTTCACGTTATGAAGACTTGATTCAGTATGCGACACGTAGAAAGCGCCGTCAGGGCTATGTTCCACCTGGGTGGACATACTTTCTTAAACTATTGAAAAAGCATAATGTGCCAAAATTTGCTTTGAATAATGAGACATTGAAAGAACTTGATTCAACAGTGGCTACTGCTCCAATGCTTCAGACGATGAAAATGCCAACAAATTGGTTTAAGAGGTCACCTTCTACATCCCCTCCCACACTCACTAAGCAAATAAGAGGAAGAACTCGACGTAGATCTACGACACCACTAAAACTAGTAAAAGGAAAACGTAAAACAGCTCCTCCCAAGAAATACATGTTCTCAGACTATTAATATGAAGCAGATGTGTTGCTTACCATGTAATGAACCGCCGGAGGTGAGTGTCGTTGTCACTTGCACTTGCTGCGCCAGCTCTCACAATGAGACCCCTAAGCAATGTAAACATGATCGCAAAACCGCTAAAGCTAAATGCTGCAGTTGTTGTAAATGTAGAAAGGCAAGAAAGCAAAAAGATGAGAAGGAGGAAAAACAGTCAGTCGTCATTGACTGAGCGTTTGAAGTCAATCTATTATGATGTAAAACATCCAGCAGGATTTGCATCGATCAAGAAATTGTCAAAAGCGAGTGGTCTTCCACAATCACAAGTGAAACGATGGTTAAAGGGTCAGGCTACCTATACACTCCACAAACAAGCGAAAAAGAAGTACCGCACCCGCCATTATATTGTTCATGACATCGATGAACAGTGGCAAGCAGATTTGTGTGATGTCGCCTCCATTTCAAAACATAACTCGGGCAATAATTTTATTTTAACCGTCATTGATATTTTCTCGCGTTACGCGTGGGCTCAACCTTTAAAAACTAAAGAAGGGAAAGGAGTAGCAAAAGCATTCCAAACAATTTTTCGAGAAGGTCGCATTCCAAAAAGAATTCAGAGTGATCAAGGAAAAGAGTTTGAAAATCAGCATGTGAGAAGATTATTTGAGAGGCATGACATTGAGTTGTTTAGTGTAAAGAGCGCTTATAAAGCTGCACTCGTTGAACGTTTTAATCGCACATTGAAAAATCGCTTCTGGCGACATTTTACTGCCAACTTGACACAAAATTGGACAAAGGTTCTACAAGATACACTCCATGCCTACAATCACTCTGTTCATCGTTCTATTGGACTCAGACCAGTAGATGTAAATGCTGACAATGTAGATAAAGTGCGCGAATCATTCCAACGTAAACGCACTCATGTGAAAAGTGATGTGAAAATTGGCGATAAAGTTCGTATCTCAAAAGTGAAAAGTGTTTTTGCTAAAGGGTACCTCCCGAATTGGACAGAGGAGGTATTTACAGTATCAAGGATTAATCAAAAAGACTCTCCGACCACCTACAAGTTGAAAGATTACGATAATGAAGAAATTGAGGGTTGCTTTTACCGCGATGAGATTGAGGTAGTCACTGAAAGTGAAACATATTTGGTAGAGAAAATCATTCGATGTAAAAAACGGAAGGTGAAGAATGGTGTCTTGTTAAATGGGCTGGTTATCCTTCAAGTATGAACTCTTGGATGCGTCGTGCCGACATCTTTCATCTAAGTGATCGACAGTGATTCATGCAAAGTTGTAACTAACAATGTTTAGGGTTTGAGCTATGACTCCAACTGCCTCATTTTATTCACGACCCTCCTATGTAAGTGGTGGAGGACAAATTTACATCGGTGCTCGCCGCCAACGTGGAGGTAGCATACTTGGTGCACTGAAATCTGTTGTAGCACCTCTCATATCCAATGTCGGAAGATCTTTAAAACGAAATGTTTTAAGTAATGCCGTTGGCTTTGCTGGTGATGTTGCTAGTGATCTTTCCAGAGGTAGAGGTTTTAAGAGCAGTTTGTTGAATCGTGGGAAGGAACGCGGTTTAAAAACATTGAAGCAGACCTTTGCTGGTGTTACTCAAGGAAAGAAATCGCCTAAACGAATGAAAAAAGGAAGGAGGAAACATCGCGGAGCTGGTAAGGTGCGATCTTCAGTCAAAAGGCATTCACGCAAACGTCGTAGAGGCTCTAATCATTCATCAGGCGCTAAACGACGACGCTGCTATAACTTCTAATCATGGAGTGTAAAACTTCCGGGTTTTGTTTGTTTGATCAACAAGCCATACAGACAGATATTCTTAGTTCAAGTATTGTAGATTATCATCCTCGAACAGCTGAGAATGCTGGCCCCATTGAATTTGTTATTCCTGGTGGTAGTGATGACTACATAGATTTGAATTATGCGATGGTTGATTTGAGGTTTAGAATTCAGCAAGCAGATGGAACTGCTATTGAGGATGCACATAAAGTTGGACTGAACAATTTACCATTGACTACATTACTTCGCGATGTTTCTCTAACGATTGGAGAGCAGCAGGTGGAAGGTGGTCAAAGCGATTATCCCTATAAATCATATTTCAATCATGTATCACAGTTTCATCCAGCAGCACAAAAAAGTCATATGGAAGCCATGGGATGGTACAGAGATGAAGCAGGAAAATTTGATGTTGAAACAAACAGTGGCTTTGTAAAGCGATCTGCTATGATTAAAGATAGTAAAGTATGTCAGCTATATGGTCCGCTGAATTTAGACTTCTTTAGACAGTCAAAGTTTTTACTCTGCAATACCAGCATGCGACTCAAGCTGACATTGAATAAGCCTGAATTTGCGCTGAATGCATTTGCTAAAGTTGACAATTTTAGAATTCATGTGGAAGATATTGCACTTTACATTCGTCGAGTAGTACCGAATCCAAGTGTTATTAGAGGGCATGCTGAAGGTCTTAACCGCCAAAATGCCATTTACCCCGTTCAGCATACAAAGCTTCTCACCTTTACAATTCCGAAAGATCAAAAGAGTTTCATGAAAGATGGTCTCTTTCCATCGGAAGCACCGAAGCTCCTCATGGTGGCAATGGTTGAAAATGATGCATTTAATGGTAATATAAAGAAGAATCCTTTCAATTTTAAACACAATCAGTTAAGTGAAATTGCTTTACGTGTAAATGGTGTGAGTCATCCTGGTCCACCCTACAAACCAGATTTTGCTACGGATCAATTTATGCGCAGTTATGTTGATTTTATGGATGTCTTTGGCTTTTACTATACGGATGACACCAACGGACTGACTATGAAAGAGTTTAAGAGTGGATATACTATTTATGCATTTGATTTGACTGCTGACAGCGATATTAGTGCACCCTATCGTCAAGCAAACGTGCCTCATAATATTCGTTTGGATTTGAAGTTCAAAAGAACACTACCTGAGACGATCAATGTATTAATTTATGCAGTCTTCGATTCAAATATTGAAATTACAAAGTATCGTGACGTGATTCTTCAGTATAATCGTTAATGAGTTGGTTGACTGCTGACGATATTAAAACTAAAGTACAGCGTAATGCAGACGAAGCGACGTTGAAAGCTTTCGATAATGTCTATTCGCTCGATACCTTACCACCTGCAGTAAATCACTATCCCATCTTTATTGTGCTAAACACTCATTCGCAGAATTTAGGCGGTGAGCATTGGAAAGCGATCTTTATTGGAGAAGACCGACGTGGTGAACTATTTGACTCTCTTGCTCAACCTCCAAATATACCAACACAGCAGTGGTTGAGAAAACATACGCGTCAATATCAGCGAAATGAACGCATACTACAACATCCACTTTCATCAACGTGTGGTGCTTTTGTACTGTACTTCATCTTAAGACGTTTACATGTATCTCGTTTTGTATCTGTTATTCAAAACTTTTCATGTAATCCATCCTCTAATGAAAAAATGATTTGTAAGTTTTATCATGATTTGAAATAAAAACATCATGTTGGAAAAATTGTTTTTTATTTTACAATCCGCTGGGTACGTACATACTCAATGAGATAGTCTAGGATCACATTTGCTTGTACATGAGATTTTAGTCCAGTAATGATCACTTTACTATTATGAAAGATTGCAACATGCACAGGTAACCAACAACTAATGAGAGCTGCAGGAAAAAGTTCGGGTTCATAACACAAACTGTAACTGCTGGTACGAATCTTCAAAAATGATAGACTGTCACTCAATTGAGTAGAGATCACCATATTGTCCACAGTCAGATTCGACATCACACACCTCTCCCTCTTCCATATCCGACGTAGTAGTCTCTGTAGCTCTAAGCGCATTGACTGCGCCGATGAATGAGAAAGGGCGCCGAGAATCTGTACAGTTCCATTTGGGAAGAGTTGAAGATTCCGTGAATTGTTCATCTTCACCACTAACATTTGAGGACGGCCCGGGTAATACTTGCTGTTTGGAAGGTGTTGGTGTAATGTTGTGAGATCGATTTTGGTGTAGAGTCTGAAGCGACGGAGAATGTTGACGATGGTGTAGCGATGGCGCTTCATGATGAAAAAATGAGTAAATTGAGCGATGCACCTTCCTTTTATACTTTTCCCAACTACCTTGATGAAATGTGAAGTTAGTATGAAGTTGGAAATGATAGTGTTGAATTCGCCGATTGTTGACGCGCAACCAGATGTGATTTCCAATACGTGAATGTCTTTTCATATAGAAGTATTTCAAATACTTCATGATATGATGTAGAGATTGAAAATGACGATAAGATAAAGCAAACTCTCTTCTCACATTTCCAGTTGAATCTTTGAAATAGACGTTTCGATCATGATCCGTTTCAATACGTTGTAGGGAATCTAATTTCCAACTCATGGTGCGTGGTAGTCATGTCTGATTAAGATTTGCATAGTAGGGCGATGAACTCACGACGAATAAATGTCATGATGGAGCGATGTATGTATCTTCTATACTTCTCCCAATTGTATTTGCGAAATGAGAAACAGTTTGCGGAATGAGAATGACAGATTTGAATTTCATTGTTGCGACGTTGAAGCCAAACTTGATCACCTAAGGAGATGAATCTTAATGTTTCAAAATATTCCAAATCCCTCATGATATCATTGAGGTTAACAAATTGTCGCCATGTTAATGTAATACCTCTTGCAGTATGACCATGAGAATTTTTGAAATGCACGTTTCCATTACGGTCAACTCTGATATATTGTAGAGAGTCCAAAATCCAAGTCTTCATGATGTTATGCAAAGCTGCAGATCACCAATATAAAAATGTCGTTTTATCATATTTTGCTTAGCAATGCGGCCGCAAATAGATTTGCTAGTAATCGAGAAGCACTCTTTTCTACTCCCATTGATCATGCACAACAGCTAAATGGAAAGTGGGAAGTGGGTGTCACTCATCTTGTTCACAGCAACTGTGTCTATACTTTTGATCATGAGGTGATGACTATTAATATGAGACGCACAACTGCTTACCAATGTGAAAAGGGCTGCCGAGTATACATTCCACAGTGGCCAAAGAAAGATCTCTTATCATGTAAAAAGTTTATATATGATTTCTTGAATAAAGCGTGTAAACATATTGTCCAATTTACTCCGTACAATGATGATCATACTTATATACATCATGTAGTTGAGAAAGATTGGATTGTTGGTTTAAGTCCAAGTTTAAGAAATGATTTAGGTTACCTCGCTAGCGCCTTAACAAGCTATGATAATTATAACGTTAATTACCACATAAGTGGTCATAAACAGTTAATATATCGAGAGGAGGCTTATTATGTAGATCTTATTCCAAAAAATGAGAAGACGTTGGTGAAGAAGATTGTGATTAAGCCAAGAAAGACAAACATGACTCCTGAAACATTATTGAAGAAATTTAATTATCTCCTTCGAGTTGATGGTAAACAAGTGGCAACATTGACTTATATCAAAAAATCTAATCATATTGTAATAAGTAAATTAAATGATGATGATCTAGTATTAGTTTGTTCAAAAGATTTTCATCAGTTCTTACGACATCATTCTGCAGCTGTTCATGGAAAATTTGATATGAAACATTTACCATGTGAAAGGTCAAATCAATTTGATACAGAATGGACCGTATCTTTATACAGAAAGTGTGTAGAGCCTTTAGGTGGTATCTTACATGAAACAAGAGTGTTGATGCCTCGCATTATTACTTCAGTTAAATTGGTTGTAGATTATTTAAATGAAGTGATTAATGAGCAACAAATTTCATTTTCTGAAAAAGAAGGTGTTTTGTCTCTCACTATAAGTGGAAAAGGTATTGAACTAATTATGGATAAAACTCTAAAGGACATTTTGGGTTTTGATCAAAATATCTTTAAAAGTGGTACTGTAACCAAAGCTAGCGCAGACATGTCACTATCGCGTCGTATTAACTATTTTCAGATATATTCCAATATTGGTGAAGATGTACGTGTGGGAGATGTTGAAGCTCCATTGCTAGCAATGATACCATACCAGCCAAAAAGCTGCAGTATTTTATCTGAGCATACTTTCAAGAAAGTGCATTATACAAAGCTGAAATCAAACTACATCCCACAAATTGATATTGCAATTTATGACGATGCTGGTGCATTGATTCCTTTTCATAAAGATGCTGTGACAAGTATCACACTCCATTTCCGAATGAAGAGTTAATGCAAAAGTATGCTAATATGTTTTTCCAATGTGATTAGTATGGAAAGTGAAAATAAAGACTCGTTTCTAATTTACTTACCCAGTAATGCCTCTATGAATAAATTTCCCAAAAATAAACCATCAGACTATCGAGTAGAATTAAATCGTCCACTACATTTAGAAGGTGAATGGGAGGTTGGCGTTTCTAGTATTTGCTATGATAGCAATATTCAGAATGTGAATGATTTGGAAGAAATGATATTGACTCCTCGCACCCATGATGGAATAACGATGAATAATGCATTTCAGTTCCCATACAATTTAACATCAGATGGAAAGTGGAACTATGAATGGATTCAGATAAAATCAGATTATTATGGTCCATTTGGGAAAGAGAAAATTATTAAGGCATTCAACAGTGGTAATACTTCCATCATGAAGAATAAAAATCAGAAAGCTTATGAGTTTACTATCTATCATTGGAGTGGGAGACAGTTCTTTCGCTTTCATTCTTTTACTAAAGGTCTTACACTGAGGTTGGATAATGAATTCTATCCACATCTCGGTTTTGGTCATGGACTACATCTAACGTCAATTGCTACTGCAAATGTTAAAAAAAGTTTATTCAAATCGAATCAACAAATTTCATTATAAATTTAAAATATTTGATAAAGATGTTGTAGAATGTGAAGAACGCATCATTTTGAAAAAGCGTGGTGTTCAACCTTTATCACTTATTGAGTTAGTAAAACGATGGAATGAGACTGTGGGTAAGAAGTATGGAGAGAAAATTATGGCGGACAAAGATAAGTTGGTTATTCAGAAATACAATGACAAACTTACAGTTTATTTCTCTCCATCCTTGCGTCATTTTGTAAGACATTATACACCTATTATTGGAAGCGGTGTGGTGTATGCTTCTCATGAATATCACACTAAAGCTGATTCAGTTAATGATGAATGGTGGGTGGACATCTATGGTGATCGCATCAAGAAAATTTACCAGTCTTATGAAGAATCTAAAGTTGCTATCAATATAATGCCGCGTCTATATCATACAGTTGAAAGCTTCATTCATGTAGTAAATCTTTATATACAACAGAAGTTGAAGCATGTGATGAAAAGTAAATATGACATAAAGACACACCCCATTTCGTTTTCAATTGAAAATCAACGCGTTGTTCTGAAACTGGGTGATGACATTCAATGTCAATTGAGTAAAAATTTGAAAAAACTCTTTGGTTTTTCAATGCTGCAAAATGTGTTTACTGATGCGCATACGATTGGTATAGAAACACCAATGACACTTGATAAACATGAACAGTACCTTTACATTCAAAGTGATTTGATTCTACCTATTTCTGTTGGCGAGGAAAAAGAATACATTTTACGTGATTTCATTCATGATAAAGACGCTTCATATGGAATAGTCGAGAAGATGTTTGAATCTATTTTCTATCATCCCGTCGTCAAACAAACTATACCCTCTATTGCTATCAAAATTAACAATGGTTTACAAGAGTGTATCCATGTGAAAGATACTAAATCCCTCGTAACTTTAGTGTTTCGGAAAACAAAGTGAAGTCATTGTGATATGTTTATTGAAATATAAATATGTGTATGAAAAAGTCTTTTCACAGATATAGGGGGAATGGGCTGACTGTGGGCATATATTCACAAGGAAGAAACGATCTCATACGATACATAAAACAACCATGTATATCTACAAAAAGCAACATCAAAATACTGGGTTAAAGTTGATTATGTCAATACATCTCCTGAATGTGGTAGCGTGAGTTTTATTCTTTTGGGTGGAGGTATGTTTGTATCAGGATGTCCATGTGGAAGAGATGTGTTATGTCCTATCCAACACCTCTTATCCTCCCATGCTGAAAGCGCTCGTTTCTTAAATGTGTACGTTTTCACAGTATGAACTTGTGATTTTAAGATTGTCATATTGACAAACGTTATATTTTTATTTTTATAGGCCTTCTTATAGGACCGATGTTTCATTTTTTGGGCAATTGATTTTGATATTCCTTTAGCACGCTTAATACTATCTGCACATTCTTTTAATTTCATGGAATACATTTTAGGGGGGAGGAGAATCATTTCATCTATTCCCTTTCCTGCTGTTTCATCCTTGAAACAACCAAGTTTGGCTTTATTCTGTATGAAAAAGAGTGGATGAGCGGGATTGTAGTTAGATGTGTCGAAATATTTTTCTAATGACTTAGCTACTTCATTAAAATTTAAATCTTTTTGAGTGGTAATACCTAAAAAGAAACTATCTGTATCACCACCCAACAAACGAACCTCTTTTACGAGAGGACATGGTTTTAGTATTTTATAAAAGAGTTGGTACATTTCAAGCTTAGAGTAATCTAGTACAGCTTGGCCAATATAGATGGGCTTGCACAACTCAACTTCAGATTTTATCATTTTAACACCTACAAGATCCTCATCGATAATGTCTCTATCAATGAAAAGAGGTGATGAGGACAATTTGTGATATTTTTGATCATCAGTGACTAGTTTGTAGTTTATGCGTTTTCAAACATCCTCCATGGTCTTTCCGAAAAGACTGTTATTCTTATATTTATAAAAATCTTTTTCAAAATTATTTTGGGCTATTGCACGTTTTTGACTGTTACTATCTATGTAGGGTTTGAGGAAGGCTTTCTGTCTAAATTTGATAATGCGGTGAACTGACTTTAGAAGCATGCCCATTTCTAAATAGAATTTTAGTATGCAGAAGTGTACGAGATAATTTTTCTTATCATATTGGGTGAGTAAAAGTTTGCGGCATGGTTTGTACCTTGGCTGTCCACACTCTGTTAAGTTATTATGAAATTGTGACATGAATGGTGAAAACATATCTTCAGTCACTTCACCAGATTCAGGTGCGAGTGGGAAATCAGCAGTTTTATTTTTAATGCTATTTGGATAAATCAAATCCACTTCAAAATAATATCCCCAATCACCTTCATCTGGAATCTTCAGAATGTTTGAAGGGTTGGAGTAATACTCAAGCTCATCTTGATTTAACCAACTAAACTCGGAATGAGGTAGTGGTTTAGACAGTGAACTGCCATATAAATTATTTTGGTCACAGTACTTTAGGTGGATATGATCATCACCTACTGTTTTAGATTTTATATGATGTTTATTTACAAATGTGAGACCACCGCGAATTCCTCGCTGAAATAAATTATACATCTCTGGATCTTGTAAGAGATGAATGGTCTCACCAGTCATTTTAAAAGCAGACTTAAAGGATATGGCTGGCAGACTGACAAAGTGGACGGGATCTAACTCATCTTCTTCTAATGCCACTCGTCGAAACTCCTGAAATACATCAGCCAGCAAAAATACATCTAACTTAAGATAGGCAATCATATATTCGCCAAATGTATGGCAGTCAAATTTTATCCATGCATCTTGTGCATGATCTTAATCTTCGGCCTTACATTCTGCACCGGTCAAATCATTTTTAAATTTATCTATAGGTGGAAGAGAAGTCTCGCCGAGTTTACTAATCGCATCAAAATATGCATATGGAAAGACTCCTTTCCGTGTGATGACTTCATCGGTTAGATTTGGATATTGTTTCTTAAGATTTTGTGTTAGTGGAAGAGAATTTAGATTTTGTACGAGAGAGGCCAGTGACGGTGACATGAATTGAAATGAATCTAAAAATTTTATTTCGAAGAAGACTGTCTTATTTTCTTTAGTTTTATCTACTGGTACTTTTGCTGTCATTGCCATGAATTTTTCTCTCGTTTGTGCTATTACATTAAACTGCCACGATTTCATCTGGCTCAACCCTCCTTTTATGAGCATATGACTGTCATAGCCCTTAAAGTTATGAAAAATGACGGGTAGTACACGACGTCTCAACCTAAGTGAAAAGTTACATTTGGAGCAGAGTGCGTTTCTAAATTTACCAGTGATGTGATCATGATCACGCACTTTCTTAATTTTATCGTCATCAAACGTTTTATCACATTTAGGGCATGATGTTCAACTTTCAAATTTTTGTTTGTCTTCATCTGACATATGTAGTGACTTACGCTGCAATTGTGAATCATATGATTGTTGAAATTTAGCAGCTTTATCGAGAAATTCTAGAAATTTTGAAATACAATCTTCACCTTGCCAGACGTGCATTTTATTTTTTCTATTTTGGAAATGGTCATGCCATACTTCATAGCAGGATATGGCTGCTGGCTTGTGGATGATATCATCAATGTAGCATTCTATGTCTGCGTAAATGATACGCAGGGGACTTAATTCGTCACCATTATCCCTATGTGAAAAGATTTTATCTTTGGGCATGCGTTCCATTTGTAATTTACCTCGCTTGCACCATTCATAGTGAGTTTCAAATTTATCTTTACTCCAAAAGGAGCGGATGCAGCGGTCGCATACAAAATGTTCACCTCTTTTAGAGTGCCCCAAGTGAGTGTACAAGCGAGAGATTTTGTGAATACCACAGTAGTGCCATTCCTCGCTATCATCTTGTTTTACTAATAAGAGGTTGACTACACGTTCATAACAAGTTGAACGTGAATTATAGCGGGCACCCTTCAACCCCTTCTCCCACACGTGAACTACAATTTTAATCTGATTATGTTTTTCGAACGTTTCTACATCTTTGATTTTCATGTTGTTACTATCACAACCTTCAAAGTCTAGTTCATCCTCCCACTGTCTATAGCTATAGGTATGATTTCGATTCGCGTTGATATCATTATAGTGAAGGATGGATAGGACTGCATATTTGAAACACTGTGATGTACAATCGACATTGATGACAGCTTTCTTATTATACAACGTTTTTGGTAGTTTAAATGTGCCTCGAGCTGCATGACCTTCTAATAGGGAAATTTTGAATATGGCTGAGTCCACACCATCAAAAATGAGAGCGCTGTCGCGTTGATTGAATTTATCTACATTTGATTGTGAAATCAAATTCTACATTGAATGTGAAAATTTAGCCAAGACTCGCAGTCTACAACTTCGGTTGCGGAAGAGGAAGGAACATGAAACTGTATTCTCTCCGTCACTTGACCCGTTTGAAAATCTATTTTAATATATTTTAGTTTAAGGTAGATGAGCGCCTTCATTCTAAAATTGTCTAAATTGTTGAAGAACGCTTCGATAATGTTAGAATTTTGAAGGAGCCACTCAGGAAAATCTACTATTTGAGTAGTGGACTCCATGCAGTAGTCGCGTACTAAATTATTATGTGAAACATTAATGAGGGAGATGGTAGAGGTACCGTTGGTGTAGTGATCATTTGCATGCGTGTGTTGAAGTCTGTGCGAAGATCGCTGAAAGTGGCTATCGAAAGAAAGAGGGCACAAATCGCAAGGAAAGGAGATGTCATCGTCAGAATCAACTTCACCTCCGGAGATTGACGCCGCTTTGCGTTGACACACACGTTGTTTGATGTGTCGAAGGAGACTGTGCTTCCTTGTAAACATATGTCCGCAGTCGGCACATTCCCACTCGTTGCCATGTCGCGACAGTTCTGAGGTGGAACTCACATCACCTGAAAGAGAAATCATTCTATCATCTCTGTTCAAGTCTCAGTGTATTGTTACAACCTACCTTGACTCAACAACTCTAAACTTTCCTCGAGAAGGGAGGGCGTTGGTGATGAAGTTGATGCCTGAAATTGAGGAAGATGCTATTAGCCACACGTTTGAGGGAGATGAGTGAAGAAATTTTCAACTTACCATTTCAATGAAATCAAGTTTAAGGTTGATGCTTCAACAAGATAGAGACTTCACTAGAGAACAGTTTACTTACACGTCTCAAAGACAGAGTGAAATGACACGGATGTCACTTTGCTTATATCCTTTCATGCTCATCATTCATTGGCTGTTCATTCTGATTGGTTGCTTGTTTATACTTAAGAATTAGAAAACATTTCAAAGTTATTATTCACAGTCAACATGACAAGCCCTCCAAAAACACCGAACACAAAATTCTCTTCTCCATGCTCAACACCAAAGGCGCTCGTTGCACCAAACGCTCCAACGAAGGGGAAGGTGGAGAAAATATACCGACTGGACAATATCAGAAAGTTGTCATTACCAGCGGAAGACGAAGAGGAGAGTGTATGTGAGAAGGAGTGTCCCGACTTAACAGGCGTGAGGTGGAAGTATCTACAGTACGATACTGATGATGTGATGGAGATCACCAGCACCAAATTCCTCCACCAATTATGTGAATGGTACACCCCTAACTCCCAGCCACGAACTATGGCGGAGTGGGAGTACATCGACAAAGTGAGGCTCGCGGTAGAAGAACGATTGAAACAAGTGAACTGTTTTTGTGATCTATGTGAAGCCAGACTCTGGGACGATATTGACGATGAAGACCTTTTGAAATACATGCCATAATAAATGTTTATTTCGTATTATCTTTGCTTTCATACTGACTTACGTGAACGGGACTTCAGTGGATGATTTAACCATGTATACTTTTTCATTTACAAATAGTAGCACGCTTAGTTTAACTTGCAAATCTTATAACATTTCATATGGGTGAGAATGGTAGATGAAATAGTGTTAAATAAAATTTAGATAGCTTACATGATTCTGGGATAGCAATCGACTGCGATCCATGTGTAAAGAGCTTGTTAGACTACGGAAGAGAGAAGTGTGTTATGTTGCGTGTGGCGCGTGAGTGTCCTCCCATTTCATTCCATTCATCAATTCGTCTCATTGATAGAGACAGGTAGAACTCATGGCTCTCATAACGTATGCAATGGAAAGTTTTAGGCAACCTTCGACAGTTGGCTAAATGTCGCCCTGGCGCGAATGCATACTACGTTGAGACAGAGGCAATCACTTGCAAACATGACGCAGAGAGGTTTAACAAGATTGACCATTGCCGAATGTCCCTTGCGGTATACATAGCTACGGGTTTCACCGCCGCCCTTTACAGGAACGCCCGTCGAAAGGAAGTATTACACCGAACTTCATTTGCAACGTTCAAGTTGACTGATAGCAGATTCAACTTAATGATAGTATTCGCCAGTCCGAAGACTGCCCAGGGCAAACCGCGTGGAGGTTCTATCATGTCTTGCCCCATGGTGGCCCTTATCAGGGCCGATGGTTCGTTCTCGGGAGTAACAAGTTGACTATTGGCTTGAATAGTCAATAGGTATGACGGTTAGGTTCTCGTATACCCGATACCGCCTAAGCCGTGCTGGTGCATCTGGCACCTTTCGGATGCGGGTGGTATTAGGAGTCCACACCCCATCCGTCCAAATGATCTTCTTAATCTTCCCCTTCTTCTCATCCTCTTCATCCCACTTGTCGAGGATGATGAAGTTGGGAATGGTGTTGTCTTCATCCCACTCGTCGAGGATGATGAAGTCGGGAATGGTACTAGCAGATGTTGCTTCCATCGTGACTTAAAATTGAATGAGAAGCGCTACAATCTTCTGGCTTATATAGGGTTTTCAACAATGAATTGCTCAACAGCGAATCAGAATGCTTCAGGGATGGCAATCGACTGCATAACGTTCAAGTTGACTGATAGCAGATTCAACTTAATGATAGTATTCGCCAGTCTGAAGACTGCCCAGGGCAAACCGCGAGGAGGTTCTATCAAATCTTGCCCCATGGTGGCCCTTAAGAGAGCCGGTGGTTCGTTCTCGGGAGTCGTCATCTTACACCCTACCGATTCTGCTGAGAGAGTCTTTGACTCTCTCCTTGGTAGCAGTGTCGACTTCCACACTAATTGCTACGTGGCTGAAAAGTGGAATGTAGCGCCATTCCGTTGGATTGACAGCAGTTGCTGTCATCGGATTGCCAATCCGAGCAAGATTGTTGTAGACTCTGTCTTGCTCCTCTAGCCTGACAAATTCCTCAAATAAATTTCGCGGCCTTAACTGCGGTCCGCGAGGAGAGCTGACTTGACTGTTCGGCGTCTGCATGATTGAAATGAAATGAAATGAGAGGTAGTGGTTTATATACCCCTCTAACGCGATGCAACGTTCAAGTTGACTGATAGCAGATTCAACTTAATGATAGTATTCGCCAGTCTGAAGACTGCCCAGGGCAAACCGCGTGGAGGTTCTATCATGTCTTGCCCCTAGGTGGCCCTTAAGAGAGCCGATGGTTCGTTCTCGGGAGTGACGTGATGGGGTGGTGAAGGCGGGGAAAATATCTGCAATGAAAATGATATGTATTAGAATAGGATATACTATCTTATTTGCTTTTCACTTACCAAGTTAGCCATCCTTAGGCAGTCTCGTGCGCTTCCTCAATGAGAATTTATGGAGATGACCGCGCATTCTGAGTGTGGCATGTAGGCATTTCTTGGTCGGATGGCCATTGTAACAGATGATTGATTCGTCGAGGTCTTTATTTACAAGGACCTGACCGTCCAAATGATTATCCCGAATAGGAATGTGAAATTCAAACAACCTATCCTCATTCACACGATTCCACTCATCCCTCATGCGCTCCAACTTCTCAAACGCCTGTCTCTCATCACCCCGCCGAGCCACATTCCTCTCCAACTCAACATTCCTCGCTCTCAACGCACTCATCTCCTTCATCATCTCCTCAAACTTCGCTTCTGCATCTCTCATTCTTCTCTCTGCAGCACTCGCCCTCTTCTCACAGTCATCATTCTTCTCTTCCAACTCTCGCGTCTTATTCTTCAAATTAGTCACACTACGCCTCATACGAATATTCTCATCAGCTATCTCCTTCGACTTCAGTTCCTTCTTTTTCAACTCATCTAACTCATTCACGACTTCATGTTTCACCTTCTTCAAACTCTCATACTTATTTATCAACAAATCATGTGCCATCTGCTGTGACACATGCTTCTTCTCTTCATCCTTCAACCACCTCGCCGACTGCACACGAATCCCACCACTCTTCACTTTTGGGGAAGATGAGCTCTTCGGGGGGTCCTCAACAACGATGTTGGACACCTCCGAGGAAGAAGAGCTCAACTTCCTCACACGCTTCCTCACACGCTCCCTATCTAAATCCACATCATCCTCATCATCACTCTCAAGCACTCTCTTCCGCCACTCAATCTCAGCCTCCAACGAAGCAACAGCCTTCTCCATCTCATCAGTGTCGACAACATTCTCCACTTTCGCGTCTCGCTCTATCGCCAACATTCGTTCCCTCTCTTCAACAATCAACTTGGTGAATCTATGATCATTCGCCAAACCTCCACTACAGTCACCATGCACTCGGTAAAACGTCACCTCATCCTCAACTCCCTTCAACACCCTACACTTCACACACGCAACCCTATTCAGGATAATCATGTGGTCAGTGCCCGCCTTCTTTACATGCGCCTTGGCGTCCGCACTGCGATTTATTCGCCCACATACGCACATTTTGACATGAAATTTCTTGTTTTTATCGTTATTCACCATGGCTGTGATTATTCGTTTGCTGTAAGATAATGAAATTTGTATAAGTTTGGAATCATGTAGTACAGTCATATTCCTAAAGCATTACACTTAGTGAGGAATGATAGATTTGAGTGTAGTGAGTGGCACTCGATCCCGTCGACAGCCCGAAGGCCTTGTACCGATCACTAGGGAAGTGAGAGATCTTCCCCGATACCCGCTCTTTACAGCTGAAGACATCATTGTCACTGCCCCGAAGTGGTAACAGTAACGCCGAGTCAAAGGTAGTGATCAGTAGCTGGGATCTAACCCCTCAAAGCTGCCTTAGTTAAATTTCAAATCTGATAGCAGATTTGAATGTAGTATACAGCCTAAAACATAACACTTAGTGAGGAATGATAGATTTGAGTGTAGTGAGTGGCACTCGATCCCGTCGACAGCCCGAAGGCCTTGTACTGATCACTAGGGAAGTGAGAGATCTTCCCCGATACCCGCTCTTTACAGCTGAAGACATCATTGTCACTGCCCCGAAGTGGTAACAGGAACGCCGAGTCAAAGGTAGTGATCAGTAGCTGGGATCTAACCCCTCAAAGCTGCCTTAGACTTAGTTAAATTTCAAATCTGATAGCAGATTTGAACTCAGCATACTTGAAAACCTTAGTCTACATGTTAAAGCTTTGAAAAAACTGAAAATTAAGAATTTTTAAAAAATCCGCATTTTACTACTCATACTACTTTTAAAAAATTTTATCAGTAGTAAAGACACTATCAAACTCTATCACACAAACTTTGAAGTAAGAATATAGCTTGCCTACTTCAAAAGATAGAGTCCTTTGAAACACCCGATATCGGGAGCTCAGAGCGACGACCGTCGCTTACCTCGTCTTTCGATGAAGTGATCAGACTTACGTTGTCGGGGGTTTATATATACTCGGAAGAAAACTTAAAATGGCTTTATCTCCGAAAGTATTCATTGTAGCGACATGCGGTTTGTTGCAAACGATTTGTCTCATCATTCTCTATCATATGACACCTGAACCATTCTCATATGACCACGGGAAGTTGGTGCGTCAGCACATGTCCATGTAACATGCCACAAGTGAAAAAATTCCTAAGTGTGGGAGCTCCAGTGTGGTGAAAATTTTGAAAAATTTAAAACTTCCGAATTTCGACCTGGGACCTTTACCAAAACATTTTTCATCAAATTTCACTGACCCCTCCCCCCCTCGTTCGGAGAAATTTCATGAAACAAACTTTGGTGAGGGTCCCAGGTCGAAATTCGACACTTTGGAAAAATTTTTAATTTTTCCCATACAACGCCACTCTGACACTTAGGATTTTTCAGGTGAGGTCCGACGTCAAATTTTGTAACAGCTCTAACTTTTGAACGGCTGGTCCGATTGACTCGCAACCAAAAATGTCGCCGAGCAGTTTTTTCTCCTATTTCGAACGAGTAGTTGTAAGACAAAATCCGTCCACTAGAACCAAAGTTAGAAGATCGGTGTCGGGGGGGGGACGTCAGCGAACATGGCCGGCACACCACGACTCCTTGCACACCTCTACCCACTCTCACGTTCCAGAGGGGGGGGGACGTCAGCGAACATGGCCGGCACACCACGACTCCTTGCACACCTCTACCCACTCTCACGTTCCAGAGGGGGGGGGGACGTCAGCCACGACGGCGGCCATCTTGCGCTATCCAGAAGTGGAGTTTTACTAAAAAATATCAGTATGCAGTGAAAGTTTGTGTGTCAAAAGATTCATTTTTTGACGCAGATTTTCTTCCTGAGGTCTAAAGTATATTTGATCAATTTTAATAATATGCGTTACTTGTTCCTGTATCTACATACTATCGAATCCAATTCGAAGATTATGAGGTCCACTCTATAGAAAACGTTGTTGTCGATATACTATTGCGTTGCTTCATTGATGTTCGAAGAAGAGAGTACTGCATATTCATTGTGTCTCATAGTTTCATGGAGGAGTCCTACTGTGTCTAGTCAGAGAAGTAGCTAGATTTGAGGCAACGGGAAAGGTAACAATAGATTCTAAGCAGTTTACGTTCGAGCTGTGAAAGTGCCACGTGAAGAATGTTATAAATTTCACTGTTTGTAAGTAGCACTATTTTAAATTAAAGAAATAGGAGACTATGACAAGCAAATTTTAAATGACTCAACGCAATCCTTTGATGAGATTAAGCAATCGCATCCATAGAGCAAGTATATTGTAGTGGTAGTAGAGTGTTAGTAGAGTGCCAAATCATTATTGGTTAAATCCCCAATATGTATGCAGTTTCGATTTTATTAAATGAACTCGAGTTGAGGCCCAGTACCAAATATGAGATATGCAAACTTTTACACTTTTGTAGAAATTGACACGGAATTGATTGATCATGATAGCAATACAGACGGAAAACTCGTATTTTACAAATCCTCCGTGTCATGACAACCTTGGCGAAGTAATGCTCGTTAAATTTCCAATTCGATGGTTTGCTATTGCCCCATATTTAAATGTTCAGGCTTAATAATAAAAGCATCACAAACTCTGCACAACGCAAGTTCGTAGAATGGTGTGTAAGAAACAGTTAGATTATCACCACACCTGGTTTAGGCAGCATCCGAGGTGTTTGTTTACTTGTACTAGTCCTCGTAGTCGTATTAAGAAACAAATAGACTATGTCACCATTGACGAGCGCTTCAGAAACACGGTGAAAAGCTCCAAAACGTACCCTAGGGCGGACTGTGACCGCGACCACTGACCTGTAGTTGCTGCGCTACAATTGTGAGTAGAGAGAAATGGAAAACAAAATGTACGCAAACCCTAATCAAATCTACGATAAAGTCAGGAAGCTATCAGGACGAGCTTGCGAAGCGGTTGTATTCGATCGGAAGACAGCTCCTGGCTAATGGAACCGCAAGACATATGTAACCGATGGGAACACTATGTTACAGAACTATTTGACGACAACAGAGGAAAACCTCCCGATGTTGGAGTGGTCACTAATGGACCTGAGATAACAAAAGACGAGATCCGAAATGGCATCAGAATGATGAAGAAGGCTAAAGCAGTCGGTACCGACGATATTCCGATAGAAATGATTGAAGTTCTGGGTGATGAAGGATTGGACCTGATGTGCAAGATATTTAATCACATGTATAACACTGGAGAGATACAGGACGACTTCTTACAATCCATTTTTGTTGCATTTCCGAAGAAACCTAGTGCAGTAACGTGTGAAGAACACAGAACCATAAGTATAATGAGCCACACAATGAAGCTTCTCCTTTCCATCATCCTACAACGAGTTCGATGCAAACTGCGTCCATTGATTTCCGACGAACAATTCGGATTTTAGCAATTTTTGCACTACGGATGCTCTGCGAAAGAGCTATACAGGACAAGCAGAATGTCTTCCTTTGCTTCATTGATTATGTCAAAGCTTTTGACAAAGTTATTCATGAGAAGGTCATCAATCTTCTTCGAGATATTGGAGCAGATGGAAAAGAAATGCAATTGAATAGACATCCATCATGGAATTACGTTTCCTCGGTCACATTATTCGAGGAGGCGGTTTGGAATGTGTTATGTTGCAGCGTCGCATCGAATGAAGACGTTCGAGAGGGCGACAACGAACGACATGCCTGGACCTTGTGGTCATCTTCAGCTGTGCTCGGAACCGATCAAAGTGGAGAAGAATGATTGCCCATAAGCGTGTATCACGATCGGTACCTAGACAAGGCAATCACAAACTCGACACTGAAAGAGGAAAGTGTCATAATCAAAGAAAGTAATCATACTTTACTATAAAAGTTGTAAATGGGTCCGATTTACTTTTCAGATTAAATAAATGACGCATGAATTTAGTGAATCACAAAAGCATGCAGCTGAAATTTGAATTAAAAACTTGAAATCTTAGCCAAGGAGCACGATAAGATCTCAACTTTCCATGAAGACTTGCATTATAATACGGTTCATGAAATTTCCTTGAAAATTAGCTCAATTTCCGCTTAATTAAGATATTATGTTCATTCAAATGTTTAATAATAATAAGCATTGTATTGAAGAACTAAAAATCAGAAATTACATAAATGGTACTTTTACGGATGATAAAATGTCACAGCTTCGCATTATACAATTTGCAGGCAAAAGGAAGAAACGATTTAGAATGTTCAACGGTTGAGCAGTAAGGAAGACAATAATGCCCTGTAACAGGTAGTTTGCTAGGTAAAAGATGATGCAGCGTATGATCCGGGAATTCACACTTTCTGAAATGTCTCAGCGTCAAAGCTTCACGACGAGAATTCAAGCAAGGCATAATTGAACATTCACAGTTGTCTTCACAGATATGATGCGCACGTTTCAATACTCGATGAAGCTTGAGCGAAATCGGATTGGAAATATTACCGAATAGCGGTGTGGCATAAAGTAAGAAAGAAAGGATCATGCCATTGAACACGGTGAAAAGCTTCTCTTTTGTTAAAAATGTCTGAGGACTCTCGAAGCATGCAAGCGGCGCGAAGCGGAGCGAACAACGTTATCGAAATGGTCTTCCCATGACATGCGATTATTCCATGACACACCCAAGATAAGAAATGATTCAGAAAGAACAATATCGTCACATAATGGAATTGATGCAGCTTTTGACTTCTTGATTATGATCTGCTTACATTTCTCTAGATTTAGAGTCATCTTATAGGCTTCGACCCATTGCTGAATTCGGAGTAAGCAATGTTAGTCCGGCAGCCAGAGCGAGTTTCTGCAGGGAACAAGGCCGAAAGTGAGACTTTCGCAGAATGTTGTACACCCTATGCCTACTATGAATCGTCACGTCTGCCGAGTTCTAGTGAGTTCCTCTTCTTGTCAGACAGAATCAAAGAAAAACACATGTAAATCCAATGGGACGCAGATTGCAGTTTTTGGCTAAAATGAAATTTTCTATGTTTTTTATCTGATTAAGCGAAAAGTACTAGGTCTAGAGTCATAATTTTTAGCATGGAATATCTTCAGGTCATTTCCTATGATGGGCATGTGCTTTTATCATGCATCTAATCGGAAATGTATATGAGAATGTGGTTGAATGTGGATAAAGTTGCTCAAAATGTTTGTGTTTGATGACATTAAAGGGCTCGCCAAATCTGAATGTGTTTAGCTTCATAGACAGAAGTGCATGAACATGAAGGGAAATCACCTGAAGACATTCCATGCCGAAAATTATGACTCTAGACCTAGTACTTTTCGCTTAATCAGAGAAAACATAGAAAATTTCATTTTAGCCAAAAACTGCAATCTGCGTCCCATTGGATTTACATGTGTTTTTCTTTGATTCTGTCTGACAAGAAGAGGAACTCACTAGAACTCGGCAGACGTGACGATTCGTAGTAGGCATAGGGTGTACAACATTCTGTGAAAGTCTCACTTTCGGCCTCGTTCCCTGCAGAAACTGGCTCTGGCTGCCGGACTATGTGGTGACCGATCCATGGTATGCCTCAATTGGAGTGACATCATCGGCATATTTCATTATTCTAGCGTAGTCGTCTTGAAGCTTCAATGTGGCCATATACATGCAGAAAAGGTAAGGACCAAGTACACTCTAATAAGTTCTGATAAGTTATAGTATATATCTAATAAGTTTCATGCTACTTTTATAGTGGGTCTACGTCACTAATATATAAACACAGGAAAAATTTGCAAAATTTTAACCTCTTAAAAAGTGATCAAATAGTTTTTAGACCGCAGGAACGCAATCTCCGCAAAAAAACTGAATCGTTTCATATAAAAATGTTCATTGTATACTGAATTTTTTTTGGAGTCGGCACACTACCTACTATATACTTACTCTCTGATCGTATCCTATGCTAATGATAGGACCCAGCTTTCATTTTTGTTGCATTAAATGACATAAGCGTATCATAAAAGAAGCCATGATTCACTTATATACTATTATACGGTGACTGCGGAAATTAGTGTCTATGTTGGCCTAATTTATGCTTTATTTTGGAGTCATAATTGGAACACAGTAATTTTGATTGAAATTGTTCAATCAAGCAAAGGATGATATTGGTTAAAAATCGGCAAGATTATAGCATGTGGTATTTTACTAAAATTAGGCTTGTTGTATCAATTGAACAGCTGTATTCCAAAACGCAATGTCATCGCTAAAACAACATTCCAAGACTGCTTTCAAAAGATGCCTTTTGTTCATTCTTTCAAGGCATTGTTTTTAAAGATGGTTTCAAAAGCTACAGTTTTGAAGATTAATGTTATCCTGCGTCATTACTGAATACTCGTATGCCTGCAAAATATTGTTTTCGAACATGCCTTTAAACCATGCCTTGAAGCATAGTTTTCATGACCGAGGTTTTGAGCATGTTTCGAAACATGTTTTTGTGCATGATTTTAAACGCGCCATGTTTTTTAACTGTATTGAACTGTATTGTAACTTCCTTGATGATGTTTCAGTCAAATCGAGAGCCGAATGCTGCGAGTGAAGCAGACTATTATTTTTCCATCGCTTGCAAGAGATCGTATGCGAGGGATCAGAATACACTCAAGAAATTAAGCAGTTGTCTGGAAATATGTAAGTAGTATGACATAAACCTGTAACTTAGTAGGAGCTTATGAATATGGTAAGCATGTTATCAACATCACTGTTGATTTATTTCACTTACTTCACACATCATAACAGCTGTTGAAGTCGCCGACACATTCATTAGGTTGCTATTAGGTTGAAAAGAAATGATATAAAATGGTGTTATAATTAAAAGACAATAAAAGCAAAGAAAACATGATATTATTTTGTTTTGAAACATTTCCAAAAGCATAGATTTCAAACCCTAGTCACACCAGCATCTACAATCTTAATGAGGCCCATGATAATGTAACATTTCAATCTATTCACATCATTCAAGACCATGGAAATTGACAACAATGAAACTTCCAGAATGGAAGTTAAGCCTCATGCAATGCATAATAGCGGCACATAGATCGCATGCATTTTCACTTACCTAAATACACCTGTCAACGTCTGTATCATTGGGCAAGAATCAGTAACACGTGTAAATCTAGACTTTTAGTTGGTCATTCATGCCCCAACTTAGTTCCCCCGGATGTGCCGCGACCGTCAATTTCTGTTAAAGTCAACTTCAGATATACAGTATATTTCTGTGTTCAAGACCATCCCCTGTGCACGCGTCTGATGTAGGTATTTCAAACGCTGTCGGAGGTGAATTTTCTCCATTACCTCCTTTGTAAGCAAAACTCTTGTTTTCTTTGATGTCATCTAAAGAGCTGCCTCTGTCATGCATCAAAATAGCGCACCGTTCGAAATCCACTTTCAATGCTCTGAATGAATGGATTTGAATTCTAAAATAAATGAATAGAATGATCCCCGAAATGAGTTTTCAAATGATGCTAAAATTATTTACTAGCAAAATGTTTCAAAATGATTGCTTGCCAAACCGTGCTTACCTCTTATTGTAAAATGCAAATCCTGATGCAATATCACACCCGGTGAGAACAAGCCACAATCTTATCGTCCCTCTAATTTGCAACCATAGTTACGCTAGGAAAATGTACGAGTAGGCCTAAAACATCAGAAATTGGCAATAAAAGAATAGCTTCAATCTAGAGTTTCTTTCATTTACGTTTGAGAGAAGAAGATGAGTCAATTCAGCAATAGGTGCATATTTCTCAGCAGAAAATTAAACACATAATGTACGTCAATTTTCACATAGTAATGTGACAATGGAGCTGATCTGAATTAATACTAGAAGGAAGCTAGATTGACTTCTAGCCTATGTAAAATTCAAGCTATTTTTGTGGTTACAGATAATGAATAATTTGAGGAAGGCATAGAGCCTAAGGAAATGTTCATGCGACAGACCACATTATTGGTCTTTGCGCTTAATAAATGTCTGTGTAGATTTTTTGGTACTTATGGGTTATCTCCCACCCCCAGGTTTTCAAATTTGTCTAAATTCTGCAAAAGTGAATCAATCACGTTATCATGATGGAAACTCAAATCGATATATTTCAAAACAATGCTTCTAAAGCCTGTGAACGAGAAAGAAGTTTAGAAGTAAGTTTTATCGTGTCTACCATGATCTGGGATTTCCAAGAAATGCATTCCCTCCAATTTGGGATGTTTGACTTTTACGATGCAGCTCTGAATCGTTGGATAAATTTAACCGCGTTAACCGAGTTTCCAAAACCAAGTTAGATTTCCACAAAACTCAGTTCCAGTAAAACTCAATATACCGAGTTTTATGAGAAACAAACTCAGTTGCGTAACTTAGTTTTTTGATTATGGAATTTAAAACTTGGTTAAACTCGGTACTCAGTTGACGCGGTAAAGTTAAAACTCAGTTGATAACACTGCCTGGTAGTTCTTTGTGCAGCTGACTTATTCTTCATCGTCGATCAAGAAAAGAAATCAATGTAGGCACTCCCTTTAATTACGGCTGTTTCAAAGTAAAATAAAAGAAATTAAAATAGTTTACAAAACAGCAAACGTTTCGTGACCCAGTCACAGCGTTAGTGCTAGAAGAAGACCAGCAGTACAGTATTTTGGTCTTCTTCTAGCACTGACGCTGTGACTGGGTCACGAAACGTTTGCTGTTTTGTAAACTATTTTAATTTCTTTTATTTTATTTTGAAACAGCCGTAATTAAAGGGAGTGCCTACATTGATTTCTTTTCTTGATCGACGATGAAGAACTACCTCCCGTATCAGGCTATCAACTACGACTTATTCTTCAATTCTTCGTGTCATGTCATGCTTGGTCATTAAATAAGATTATGTGGTTGCATGTAATTTATTCACATGGGAATTTTGAAGTGGATTTACATTTTTACCAAGATGATTCAAACAAGACATGATCATTTATTTTAATTAATGCAAATATCACCGACACATGAGATATGCCACCAACTCTTAATATGAAGACCTTTCACTGAATTAGAGAAAGTTCAGTTTATTGATGTCTTGGTTAATATTCCCTGTTGGATAATGTCATCAATGTTTTATGTTACTTATCTGCATTTGACTTAAAGTAAAAGCCAATGCTCCTGTTTAGCATGTCTTTCAGCTAAATTTCTGTTCTTGATAAATGTTAATAGCAAATTGCACATTATTCAATTTGTCAGAAGCGGTCAAGCTCTGCTTTCATTTTTAGAAATAGAGAGAGAGAGCGAGACGAAAATATAGATATATTTTATTGCAGCACGAATGAGTAGTCTTGGTAGCTCTTGCCCAGTATAGAAAAAGTATCTTAGATCAAATCTTGTAAATTTAGGAAGATGGTATAGTGGTTCTCTATGATGAGTAGCATAATTGTGCTTGTGGGGCCTTTTTATTGATTTGCTTGCTGCACGTTTCATGAAGAATATTTAGAAAAATATTTGGAGCTATTTTAGCTAATTTCATCATTTGAAATAAAACATTTTCTGGCTGTTTGATATTCATATCTTCAAACTCAGATCTACAGTATTCATATGTAGCTTAAGCCTATTCTAACATTGATTCACAGTGTGTAATTCTTAGAATTCAAAAATTTTCGCATAACGTCAGGCTTCAAAACATTTCATAACCAAACATTTTATTCAAGCCTTCCAGATTAAATTTCTTGTCATAGTCTGCCATAAAATCAATTGAAAGTGATTAACAAACTATTAAACTTCTGAAAACAGGAAGGCTGAAAGTTGGTTGCTTTCGTGCATTGATGTGTATGCATTAGTGAGCATTTCAGCCTTCATTTTATTTGTTTGATGTCCATGGGAATTTCCACACGATTGACAAAGCAATAAAGATTTATTAATACGAACTTGCTAATTGCTGTGTCTTATCTGCCTTTCTGCAAATGATCATATCAATGTATTTATTGTATTCAATTAAATGTCGCATTTTAAATTGAATGCTCTCAAGCATAATTTGCATATTTCAATTTATATGCGAGATCATGTTAATGCATTGAATATATCACACCCTAATGTTGAGAATACTCTAGCTTAAGTCTAAGTGCTGCGAAATTCCCGCTAAAGTGAATACTCAGGTGATAATCCGTTCAAAACACAAAATGAGAGCTTCTACATGCACCATACCTGACGCCCGATTAAATACTTCTGGACGTTTTCAAGCGCAGTTTTTGTTCTCAAGATGTGCTCACGCTCCATTCCCTTGGCTTTGTGTCCCTTGTGAGCACAGACGACGAGTACTGCCTTATTTCGTTGGCCAGCCTTAATAAGTGAATTTCTAAAAAATCACAACTTCTGTCATTTGGCAATTTTCCAGCATTATTTATTTTTTTGCAGACTTTCATAGTTTTCGTATGACTTCAAACATCGATTTTCAAACAATCGCTCTCCCTTTTAGTGACTTCTTGAAATGTAATAATATATCACAACAAGCATTTCAGAATAATGCAGGCCTATCATTTATCTTTGATAGAATTAAGCTTGCCAAATTAATATTTCGACCATCTGAGGTGGCAGTCATTGGAGTTGGAATCCCTAAATCATGCGCAATACAAAAATTGCTGAGATACACGTATATAACATTTAAAATAAATAGAAAATGCAATTCTGATGATGACCACTATACAACTGATCAAGACATTAAGTTGACACTTTTTATTAAGAATGTCAAATAATTGAAAGAAGTTGTTAAAATTAGATATTTGTCTTTAACCCTCCTACTGTGCTGATATAGACGCGGCGTCTGGTATGAGTTTCTTTCTCTTCTATCTCTAGCTGCTCACATGTTCCCACAGTCGAGTGTCTTCGACTTCTATCTTTACGTATTGTAAATATCCCTTTCATAAAAATCTCATGCTTTGCTATTAATTTTCTTGACATTAAAGGCCTGGAAGAACAGCACTTCCGTGATTCACCGGCAGTCTGGACAGTGAACGACACATTCTTCATTTCATATTTCGCATTCGTGAGCGCTAGGATGAGCTGCCGACCGAGGCGACACGCGTGCCAATATTTTTTCAACTCGTTGACGACAATGAGGGTGAGGTGACGATCAGGAAGATGCCGCGCTACACAGTGATCTGGAAGGGGATGAATGAGAAAGCGAGGAGCTAGAAGAGAATACCAAGAGCAAGAACGCGTCGATTCTGAAAACAGCTCTAATGATCAAGCGCAATATTCTAGAGGTCGTGGTGGAACTAGGTGGTTTTAAGTTCGTCCTCCAGCATGAAAAAGAAATGCAGTCAATGTTCTTCGTGAAAGCGGACCGATGCAGCCTACAAGACACACTGAGAAGCTAGCGAATAGGAAGACTTTTCATCTGCTCGCTACTGACTATATGCTTGAAAAAATATTGTTGACTCGACCATGACTCGACTAAGAAAGAAGCTCAAGGACATGAAAAACTATTGACTAGACGAAACTCGAACGACCTGTTTATCTTGCTGACGATTTGTTTGTAAGGAACATTCACCTACAGTGCGAAACTGCTCGACATTTTGTCTTGAAAATGTTTTTCCTATAGGCTACATGTACTTGCTGACATGTATTTTATGCATGTATAGGAAAAACATTTTAGAGACAAAGTGTCAAGCAGTTTCAGTTGTTTATCACCAAGTTGTTTATCCACAAACCAACGCTATTTCATCTCCGACTGCTTTCCATCAATCACATTAACTGATGTGTCACAGGTGTGAAATTTTGATGGAAATTTTAGAAAACATGTAGTCCTGCATTTAATTGTAAACCTGACTGTGAATATAATTCATCTAATGCATTAATGTACTAATGACATTCATGAATTAGCCATCCAACTGCGCGGTCAGATTTCGAAAACTTTCTGTGCAGATACTGACGCTACGCTGCGTCTGGTGCATAAAAATCTCTTTGGTTAGGTTAATCGGATGTATTATGCATGAAAATCAACAGTACATAGTGAGGGATCATCATGCTGAATGATGAGAAACATTTAAATGGTTTACATGTATTACGAACCTCACGCAATTGTGTGATTACACACGTATCAGTCAAGTTTACAGTTAAATGCGGGGTACTTCTATTCTTTCTCCCCCCACATTTTTCAAGTTTTCTAAAATCATCAAATTTTGCCAAAGTTAGTCACATTGAGTTTAGAATAAATAGACTTGATCTGTCACTGAGTGACACTACGACACGACTGAGAAGTCTTACTTGAACCTGGGATGAAGGATTGGTTCCTTGGATACTCAGTTAGAATACAAGGTACAGCTGGGATCATGGACTTCGTGTGATTGTTGTCTACAGACAAATGACGAGTAATTGTCTAATTCTGAGGCTGTAAATGTTCTACAAGTCAGATAAGAGTTTTACACACTCAGTGCTATGCAACGTTAGTGAGAACAAGTAGGAGCAAGAGAAGATCGTTGACGATGCAACACTATCGGGTGTCAACAACAGAAATGTGGGGGGGAGGGAAGAATAGAAGTACCAAATGCAGCACCATAGAGTAGGTATATCATGTAGAGTAGCAACTCAGCATTTATTAAATCCCCAATGTGTACACAGTTTCGATTTCGCTCAGTGAATATGAGTCGAGACCCAGTGCCACCTGTGAGACATGCAAGTTTTTGTACTTTTGTAGAAATGTACACGAATTTGACTATTCATGATAGCAACGCAGAATAAGGAATAGTATTCCACATATCCTCCATGTCATGACAACCTGGAGAGGTGATGTCAAATTAGCAATTCGATGGGTTACCATTAAAAACTCAGTTAAGATTATTTTCCTATGCGTTATCGCATCACAAACTACCTGCCACTGAAGGAACAAAGCATCATAATCATAGAAGCTGATCATAATTATAACTTGGGTATATAAATGGGTCCAGATTACTATTACTACTCAGATTCAAGAACTGACGCCGATTGTGAATCATGAAATCATGCCGCTGAGAAATGAATGAAAAACATGACATCTCAGTGAAGAGGCTTTCAAATTTTCCTTGAAGACTTGCAGGGACTTGAATTGAATGCAGTTCATGAAATTTCCTATATCATCAGCTTAATTTCTTCCGGGATATGGCGCAGCTTCGTCGTCATGGCCTTCTTGATGGCTCCCTCGTCCGAAAATCGGGTTCCTTTGAGGACACCTTTCAGGTTAGGGAACAGGAAAAAATCGCAAGGGGCGAGATCTAACGAGTACGGAGGTTGCTCCAACACAACGATGTTCTTCTTTGCGAGGAACTCCCGGATGCTGGTAGCGTTGTGAGCAGGCGCATTGTCGTGGTGAAGCAACCACGAATTGCTCTGCCACAAACCCCTCCTCTTCTCGCTCACTAAACGAAACAGACGTTGCAGGATCTCTCTGTAGACATGTTTGTTGATGGTCTGACCCCGTGGCAAGAACTCCAAGTGGACGATGCCTCTAATGTCGAAGAACACGATCAACATGAGTTTCATCTTGGACTTTGTCTGCCTTGCCTTCTTCGGTCTCGGTGATCAAGGAGTCTTCCACTGAAGGTTCTGGCGCTTGGTCTCTGAGTTGTACTCGAAGATCCAGGATTCATCGCCTGTGGGGACTTTCGTCAGGAAGCATGGATCTGTTTCGAGACGCTCGAGGACACAGAATTAGACAGGTCGTCTCTTCTTCCGTTTGACTAGAAGGGAAACATTGGAACATGTAACGTAAATGAAATGGCACAATCTCCTGACTATATACCATAGCAATCGAACAATGAGCAGACAGTTCAAGATTAAACACACCAATATTGTGCAAAGATTTAGTGACTGTTATCAACCGGATCACACAGCAAAGAAACACAGACGATATCAAGTTCTACAGAGAAGTTTGTGAACGTTTTTTCATGCGCCTGCTAACTTTTTTTAAAATGATCGGAGGCCCCAACATTATCGAGAAAACTTTTGCGCAATGATCTGAATTCTTCGAATCTGAAGGAATCGTGGCGATCGGAGCATTTTGAAGGAATTCAGAGCAATCCGCAAGCGACGCACGACTATTTTTCCTATCTCTGTAAGGTATTAAAAATTTCTTTTTGCCCACTTATTAAGTTCCTGCATGTGCCATCTGTTTGAATCAGTTTGCACTTCTATCAAAGTGACACGGTTAAACAATCTAATTCTGTGCTCGAGGATGTCTCGACACACTTGCATGCGCTTTCACTTTTGTTCCTCGTTCAGCACCTTCAGTACCAACTTTGCACAGACCTTCCGCATGTCCAGGTCTTCAGTGATCACCCTCCAGACGCAATCGCGATTGATACCAAACTCACTTGCTATCATCCGAACGGTCAGACGACGATCGCCTCGCACCACCTGCCTTACAAGCTCAATGTTCTCCTCAGTCCTGCTTGTCGAAGGTTTTCCACTCCGATGGTCGTCTTCCACCTCCTCTCGTCCCTCTCTGAACCTCCTGTGCCGGTCGAAAACACATGAACGGGACATCGTCTCATCTCCATAAACCTGTTGAAGCATTTCGAGTGCTTCAGATGGAGATTTTCCGAGGCGCACCAAAAACTTCAGGTTTGTTCTCTTTTGCCATCTTTCGAAATGAAATTGACCTTGTTAACCGCGGATCTATTATTTAAGAACGAGAACGATTTGTTGAGCTGAATTCAAACGGTTGTGAAGAATCCTGTAATGGCTACAGAGAGCTGAAATGAAAGTTACATGCACACAAGACATCATGTCAGATGGTGACGTAATTAGATTTCGATCAAACAAGCATAGCTAGCACAGCAGGCTCAGTCCTAGAACTTTTCTGACACACCTCGTATACCTACTCTATGTGCAGCACTACATGTTTTCTAAATTTTCCATCAAAATTTCACACCTGTGACACATCAATGAATGTGTTTGATAAAATGCAGTCGGAGATAATGCTTTCAGAGATGAAATAGCGTTGGTTTGTGGATAAACTACTTGAATATGGAAAGAGTGCCAGACCAATCTGACGCACAGGTTATTTATCCTGTACTCTGTGAAATTCGGCTGTTCGTCGTTCTTCTGTTTTTACGTTGGACCTTGGGTAAGTCGTGCAAAACTTGGGTTTCTATTAATGCTGCATATATACAAATCAAGTCACAAAAATTAATATTTTGTTTTGTCTTAGGACAACTACATGATAAAGGCATGAAGTTTGATTTTTTATCAAAATTCCACTCAATTCACAGAATATTTTTAATAAGAAATACTTGTGGTTATTAAGTATTTCATTTCGGACATGATAATGCCATGCATTGAATGTTCGTAGCTTATTGTATTTGCTGCAAGCTTACAATGTACGTTGTTGCATTTGTGCATATTGAATTTTACATATTTCATATATGTATATTCGCACCGCTAAAATGTCTCCCTTAGCCAACATTTATCTAAAAATGAATTCATTCCAATTTCGTGGTCTAAATGTGTTTAGCATTGCTCTCATTACACAACTATACTATTTATTAAGTCTTAACATTTCTGAATGATGAAATGAAAACAATTAAACTGTTATAAGCAATGTATGATTCAGTCATTGGATCAAAAATTTTCAATTAGTCAGTATATCAGCATAGGTTAAAATAAAGGAGAGCTTTATAACTTTACAACTTTTGTAGCTATTCACAGGTCTGTTTCCATTTTTCAATTGAGGATGCAACTCAATATTTAATAGTTGATGGTAGCTGACGGGAGGTTATTTAGTTTCATAGTGAATCTCACCTGCGTTTGTGTCGTCTCCTCAAGAAAAGATTAGCTGCTAAAAATATATACAGTCTATTTGCTAAAAAATATTTACAAGTCCGAGCTTTCGCGAGCCGGCTGAAGATGCTTGATCTATGATTGCGTTTTGACTTCAAATGAGCGTAAATCATGCATTGAGTATCGCACTTCAAAGAGCTAAACCCTTGAAAGTTGGTCTGGCATTGAGCAAAATTTTGCCTGAACATTTCCTGAATAACTAAAACGAAGTAATCAGCTAAGTCCATATTTTCATTTAATTCACGTAGTGTTAACTTAGCGTCTTTTAGCATAGCCGATGGAGTAGTGCTAAATTGATTTACTGCTTCAATCATGATTACATAACTTTTGATCGAAAATCTCCCGCAATGCTACAAAATATTAAATGTACTCAAATGCGAAAACGTCTCGCAAACAATGGTTTCGTGGTTTCATCAGCTATGTTGGACAAACAGTTGTTTTAATTGTATTATATGCCCTTTTCATCAGGTACCTGGTCATTATCTTTGATATTATCTTTGTTATACTTTGCGACATACCAATTTTAAGTACTTTGTTTTCCTCCCAATAGCCGTCGAGACTTTCGGCGTTTGAGATCCCGCTGCTCTAAGAACTTTCAAGCTGATATAGTCCGGCAGCCAGAACGAGTTTCTGCAGGGAACGAGGCCGAAAGTGAGACTTTCACAGAATGATGTACATCCTGTGCCTACTTCGAATCGGCACGTCTGCCAAGTTCTAGTGAGTTCCTCTTCTTGTCAGACAGGATCAAAGAAAAATGCATGTAAATCCAATGGGACGCAGATTGCAGTTTTTGGTTAAAATGAAATTTTGTATGTTTTCTCTAATTAAACGAAAAAGTACTAACCCCAGAGTTATAATCTTTGGCATGTAATGTTTTCACGTCACTTCCTTTCATCTTTATGCACCCCTGTCTATAAAGCTAAACACATTTAGATTTGGTGAGCCTCTTAATGTCGGCGAACACAAACATTTTGACCAACTTTATCCACATTCAACCACATTCTCACATACATGGCCGATCAGAAGCTTCATAACAACACATGCACATGATAGGAGATGACCTGAAGACATTAAATGTCAAAAATTATGACTCTGGGCTTAGTGCTTTTCGTTTAATCAGAGAAAACACGCAAAATTCCATTTAAGTCAAAAACTGCAATCTGCGTCCGATTGGATTTACATGTGTTTTTCTTTGATCCTGTCTGACAAGAGGAGGACCTCACTAGAACTCGGCAGACGGGCCGATTCGAAGTAGGCATAGGGTGTACATCATTCTGTGAAAGTCTCACTTTCGGCCTCGTTCCCTGCAGAAACTCGGTCTGGCTGCCGTACTAATAGGTGGCAGATGGGCCGACCGGTATGAAGAGCAGCATGGTAAAGTGATCGACTGGATTTTCAAGAGACTCTCTGTTTCGCTACAACGCGGCAACGCTACCATACTGCCTTCAAGAAGTCCAACCTCGGCTGCCATCCAGGGCTAACTTGCCTTCGTGTATTCGTCTATTTGTATTTTCTTTCATGCTACCTATTTGTGCTGCTTCAGTAATATGTTTAAATAAAATAAAAACATTTTAAGTACTGCAATTGTAATTAAATGTACTTGTAAATCTGTGATTCGCCACTAAACGGTATCATTCGATTTCCGACTTCATCAATGTGACAATGTGTTTTTGACTACCTTTGAATCAACTCCGACCAATTTAAATATGGTTTTTACTCTTATTTTTTAACATTGACTGTACGGCATGCTTCATTGCAACACTTGCATGTACATCATAAATGTATTTAAGCATCCTCGATTCTCATTAAAGGAGGCTATGATTTGTATCTGTTATGAAATGTATTGTGTAAACATTGTGTAAACGGACACAGTAAAACAATTGGTTTGCTTGACGGATTACCTCAGAGAAAATTATGCATAATTTGTAGAGATCATATGAAGCTCATTGAAAGCATTTTCCGATTGTTTGATGCTTCTTTCAAATGAAATTGCACTCCTTGAATCAGCGCTCATTGGCGGAGAAAAATGAAATTGCCTTTTTACTCAGCGGTGACCTTCAATGTCAACCGCTATTACTTTTCCAAACCCCAAACCCCAAACCACCTAGTGTACATAAAAACCACATTCGATTAGCTGCTTGTGAAATCTAATCAATTAAGACAATTTTTCTAAGGTAATATGAAAAGTGAATGATATGACAGATGAAATGCGCCAAAATCATGCAATTTTCTTTCAGGATGCAGCTTTTGTGCCCATATTAATAACACACATTGTTACTCAAGCTTAAGTTAGTGGCTTCAGCTTAGTTCACTTTTTCCGTCACCTAAGCTGTTGGTATTTACTGATTTACCTGTAGTTGCAGGCAATTCGCTTTAGGTGGTTCGTTATTAATACGGCCGCTGAAATTAGGTTTTTCGGAGGTTTTAATCCAACCAATATAAGTAGTAAGTAAAACTCCACTTCTGGATAGCGCAAGATGGCCGCCATCGCTGAGTCCCCCCCCCGCCCCCCCCTCTGGCACGGCAGAGTGTCGTGGTCGGCCGCCGTGGTGCTTCGTGTCTGAGTCCCCCCCCCTCTGGAACGACAGAGGTTGTGGTCTGTCGTGGTGTGCCGGCCAGGTGGGTCCACGTTCACAACATGTTCGCTGACGTCCCCCCCCTCTGGAACGACAGAGGTTGTGGTCTGTCGTGGTGTGCCGACCAGGTGGGTTCACGTTCACAACATGTTCGCTGACGTCCCCCCCCCCTCTGGAACGACAGAGGTTGTGGTCTGTCGTGGTGTGCCGGCCAGGTGGGTTCACGTTCACAACATGTTCGCTGACGTCCCCCCCCTCTGCAACGACAGAGTGTGAGACTCGGGTGAGTTGGTCCGACCGCCTGGTTGACGTGGGCGACCGTCTAGGTTGACGTGGGCGACCGCCAGGATTAGTCTTGAGGCTATAGTGTGTGATGTTTTTGGTGCAATCTGCTGAATGTTGGGTTGTAAAATGGGTTGTTTCGAGTGGAAGGAGTGGTCGGATGAGAAAACGGAGGCCAGATTTGGAATCAGCTTGATGTTATTGTCCAATGAGGATCATCATCCAATGAGAATCAAGCATTTCTTTATAAATAGCGAGCCTTCCACAGTGAGAATCATTCCATCGTTGAATCACACGAGTGACGGGCGCACATTTTCTCTCTCCCTAGTTCCCTATTCTATTATCCAACTAAAATGGTAAGTCGCTACTTCCCTCCCTCTCCTCCCTTGAACGTAAACTTAATACAATCTTTTTTCATTTTCAGGCATCTACTCCATCTGCTGCACTAGTAGGACAAAATGGCGGTCAAACGTTACAAGGTTCGCTACGGTCAGATCATCTACAACTGAGGCCAGTGGAAGAAACAACCAAGGTACATAATCCTACACCGCTACAGCGTAAATTTAAACAAGCCTTGCGTTATGATGATCATAGCGTAGTACTCCAAACGGGAATGCTCCCTTCCACGGATGTCAAGATAATGCACAATCAGTATGGGGACTACATACTGATCCCCGTGAGTCCGTACATTCGCCACCAACTTGATATTATTGAGGAGTACGTGACATTAAATATGGACATTCCTACTCCTCTTGCTCAAGAGTGGAAGGCGAGAGATGACAAGGATACTCCCTATAGAAAGATTTGGGATGGTAATCAAATTTGCCTACCGGTATCACATTGGTGTACTTACTATAAGAAGGATGGAGATCATTCAATACCCATCAGATGTGATGAGCTCGGAGAAGGTACTTGGGATATCCTTTTCAAAGTGAATGGGCTATATTATGGTCGACACAAGGATAATAAAATAGCCTCTCTCTCCATGCATATGGAATCCATCCTATATATTCCGAAACCACCCAACGTGGACGACATAATTGATCAAATCCTTAACAGCAGTGGTACGAAGCGCAAGTCGGAGAAGAATGCTACATCAAAACGCAAATCAAAGAAGGAGAATTGCTAGTCCTTTCCTAACTCTACCCTATGACAATTCGCTTATGTGCTTTGAGTGTCGTAGACGTGGTCTTATTAGATACATTTTACTTCTTCGTTGCCATCATATCATTTGTGTATTTTGTCGTGAAAAGCATCGATGTAATTCTTCATTTTGTAATATGTTATAGAACGTTTCCTTAGATGTGTAAATTTCCGTTTTAGGCTTCTATCATCATTTTTATGGATTGTGAGGGTGAACCTGTACAGGAGCTCAGTGCTATTGCTATGAACAATTGGACATATCAGATTGTTAGTGTCTATCATCAACATGCCAACTGCAATCCCAATGTTGATCAATGGGCGAGAAAACACATTCATGGACTTAATCTGAAATATTTGCAAGACTATGGCTTTTCTTGTGAGACTGCTCTTCTTATTGACTTTAAACGATGGTTAGCTGCTTTCAATGTTATACGCATCTTTTGTAATAATCCTGGTAAGGAGAGGAAAGTATTTCCCAATTTAATCATTGATGATATTTTGCTCCCGCCTTGGGATAGTAGAGTGAATCAACATTATCATGAAGTCACGAAACGTTTTAAGGATTTGTGTGTTCCTATTTTGTCTGTTCGTTGTAGTAGCTACGTTCATAACCAATGCTTCTTTCCTCCTTACCTCAACACTGCCAAAGTCCTGTATGGTTATCATTGCTCGCTGTATGATAGTTATCAGCTGTATCTATTTTATCTCTTTCAAACCATTGATTTATAATGCATGCTTGTTACCGTTATTCAATAAATGTTACTATGAGAAGAGTTGTTGTTTTCATGCAATGGATGGGTTAGATAAAGGGCGATCATGTCTTTCTCAAACGACTGCGGAACATTACGTTTTCATAGGCAAAGTTTAAAAGGAGCTGTTCAAGATTATGTGATAAAATTTCATAAAGATGAGACCGACATCGAAGCAGTGGTCGATGATGCTAGCACTCTTTTTCTAGAATTAATGAATACATTTTCTGATAGCATTATCATGGCGCGATTAGTTGCGAAAATTAAGTTTAGTCATTTTGGAAAGCAAGAGGTGGAAAGTCGATCTTTCCATTTTGCTTCTTACTCAATGGAAGTGGTAGATCACCCCCAAGAATTTTTTAAAAGGCATATGATAAAAATTGCTGAAAGTCTTAACGCATTTAACCATCATGGTAGCAGTCTAGTGATTGAAGCGATTTCACATATTCACATTCAACTTTCCATAAAGAAAAATTGAAAATGCAGTGGTACTTGATTGTGGCACAACTGGTTTTCGAGCTATGTCTGCTCACTCTCGAAGTATATTCCTTCTGTACATGCGTCTATTATTTAGAAAAGGCTAGCAAATTCATATCTTCAAAAAGACTTGCTATAGACATCAGTAACGGTGAAACTATGCGTTGCGATGTATGTAAGCGAAAGGATGGAAATGAAAAGCGCATCTTCAAGAGATGTAAGCATGCTTTTTGTCAACGCTGTTTCATACGTAATTGCATTCAACTTTGCCAATGTAACCACTGTGATATTGCTCATTTCGAGTGTCACTTATGTCGCAATAGTTAGTACCTATGCAAATGTGGTAAAGATAGGTTTTAGCAAAGACTAACACGGAAAATGGCGAAACGTAAAATGGCGAAACGTAAAAGTCAAAAGTTTTCTTCAGCCATTCAAGCTCTCCGACGAATGAAAGCAAATCAGCGATACAATGCTATACGACATGCTAACGATAAATTCATTTGTGAAATTATTTCTCATGTGAGGAAGTTGAGGACGAAGAAATTAGCGCCAAAACAACGAAAGTTACTTAAGCGATATGCTACGAAATTGCGTTTCATCTCCAATCCTAAAGTCGCCCTTCAAAGAAAGAGGAAAACTCTAACACAAAAGGGCGGTTTCCTTTCAGCAATACTTCCAATGATAGCTCCTGCCGTGGGCAACCTATTGGGAAATATCTTTGGCTCTAAGCGTTAATTATGCAAATGTTGAGTCTCAAAGTAATAAAATGGATTTCAGACTTCAATGTGATAAAGTTCTGACTGTATCAGGTCCATCTCATGCAGGTAAAACTGTTTTCACGCTGAATTTATTGGATAAAAGAAGGGAGTTGTTTAAGGAACCTATCAATCGAGTGATTTGGTGTTATGGTATTTATCAACCGTCGCTGTTTCAGGAATTGCAAAGTCGCAACTTTATTCGACATGAAGGAATTATTGCAGTGGATAAACTTCAGTCTAATGATGTTGTTGTATTGGATGATTTATTAAAAGAAAGTAAGAATTCCAAAGATGTTACAGATATGTTCACTCGCGCAGCACACCATAAAAGGTGTTTTATCATCTATATTACACAAAATTTGTTTCCTGATGGAAAAGAAGCTCGTACACGAAACCTGAATACACACTATTATGCTATTTTCAAGAATCCGCGAGATAAAAGTCAATTTGAAATTTTAGCGCGACAAGTTGCACCAAGAGGATCAAAAGCCTTAATTGAAATTTTTCAAGCAGCTACTGAAAAACCATACGGTTACTTATTCATTGACTTTACGCAAGAGTGTCCGGAAGAATTTAGATTTCGAAGTGATATTTTGAAAACTCCCATGATTATCTACAAACTATGAGTTCTTATTCTCGCATGATTGTTATTCCTCAGGATGAATATGTACAATTGACTGCCATGCAGCAAGTAAAGCAACCTCTTGCAAATCAAATGTATAGGAAAGAAATAGATTATCAGCAAAATGTTCACATCAAAGATCCACATCGTGCTGTATTATTACAATCGGAAACTGTTGAGCAATTGAAAATCTTGAAGAATAAGATGCGTGACTCTGTATCGACTGCTACACCTTTAGCATCTCGCGCACATGCCATATCTCTTTTCAATAGTATTGAGTCCCATCTCAATGTAAATGATAGAGGAGAAATCATTACAGATGAAAATAAAGTGATTGATGCTTCACGTTATGAAGACTTGATTCAGTATGCGACACGTAGAAAGCGCCGTCAGGGCTATGTTCCACCTGGTTGGTCATACTTTCTTAAACTATTGAAAAAGCATAATGTGCCAAAATTTGCTTTAAATAATGAGACATTGAAAGAACTTGATTCAACAGTGGCTACTGCTCCAATGCCTCAGGCGATGAAAATGCCAACAAATTGGTTTAAGAGGTCACCTGCTACATCCCCTCCCACACTCACTAAGCAAACAAGAGGAAGAACTCGACGTAGATCTACATCGCCACTAAAACTGGTAAAAGGAAAACGTAAAACAGCTCCTCCTAGGAAATACATGTTCTCAGACTATTAATATGAAGCAGATGTGTTGCTTGCCATGTAATGAGCCGCCAGAGGTGAATGTCGTTGTCACTTGCACTTGCTGCGCCAGCTCTCATAATGAAACCCCTAAGCAATGTGAACACGATCGCAAAACCGCTAAAGCTAAATGCTGCAGTTGTTGTAAATGTAGAAAGGGAAGAAAACAAAAAGATGAGAAGGAGGAAAAAGAGTCAGCCGTCATCGACTGAACGTTTGAAGTCAATCTATTATGATGTAAAACATCCGGCAGGATTTGCATCTATCAAGAAATTATCAAAAGCGAGTGGTCTTCCACAATCACAAGTGAAACGATGGTTAAAGGGTCAGGCTACCTATACACTCCACAAACAAGCGAAAAAGAAGTACCGCACCCGCCATTATATTGTTCATGACATCGATGAACAGTGGCAAGCAGATTTGTGTGATGTTGCCTCCATTTCAAAACATAACTCGGGCAATAATTTTATTTTAACCGTCATTGATATTTTCTCGCGTTATGCGTGGGCTCAACCTTTAAAAACTAAAGAAGGGAAAGGAGTAGCAAAAGCATTCCAAACAATTTTTCGAGAAGGTCGCATTCCAAAAAGAATTCAGAGTGATCAAGGAAAAGAGTTTGAAAATCAGCATGTGACAAGATTATTTGAGAGGCATGACATTGAGTTGTTTAGTGTAAAGAGCGCTTATAAAGCTGCACTCGTTGAACGTTTTAATCGCACATTAAAAAATCGCTTGTGGCGACATTTTACTGCCAACTTGACACAAAATTGGACAAAGGTTCTACAAGATACACTCCATGCCTACAATCACTCTGTTCATCGTTCTATTGGACTCAGACCAGTAGATGTAAATGCTGACAATGTAGATAAAGTGCGCGAATCATTCCAACGTAAACGCACTCATGTGAAAAGTGATGTGAAAATTGGCGATAAAGTTCGTATCTCAAAAGTGAAAAGTGTTTTTGCTAAAGAGTACCTCCCGAATTGGACAGAGGAGGTATTTACAGTATCAAGGATTAATCAAAAAGACTCTCCGACCACCTACAAGTTGAAAGATTACGATAATGAAGAAATTGAGGGTAGCTTTTACCGCGATGAGATTGAGGTAGTCACTGAAAGTGAAACATATTTGGTAGAGAAAATCATTCGATGTAAAAAACGGCAAGGTGAAGAATGGTGTCTTGTTAAATGGACTGGTTATCCTTCAAGTATGAACTCTTGGATGCTTCGTGCTGACATCTTTCATCTAAGTGATCGACAGTGATTCATGCAAAGTTGTAACTAACAATGTTTAGGGTTTGAGCTATGACTCCAACTGCCTCATTTTATTCACGACCCTCCTACGTAAGTGGTGGAGGACAAATTTACATCGGTGCTCGCCGCCAACGTGGAGGTAGCATACTTGGTGCACTGAAATCTGTTGTAGCACCTCTCATATCCAATTTCGGTAGATCTTTAAAACGAAATGTTTTAAGTAATGCCGTTGGCTTTGCTGGTGATGTTGCTAGTGATCTTTCCAGAGGTAGAAGTTTTAAGAGCAGTTTGTTGAATCGTGGGAAGGAACGCGGTTTAAAAACATTGAAGCAGACCATTGCTGGTGTTACTCAAGGAAAGAAATCACCTAAACGAATGAAAAAAGGAAGGAGGAAACATCGCGGAGCTGGTAAGGTGCGATCTTCAGTCAAAAGGCATTCACGCAAACGTCGTAGAGGCTCTAATCATTCATCAGGCGCTAAACGACGACGCTGCTATAACTTCTAATCATGGAGTGTAAAACTTCCGGTTTTTGTTTGTTCGATCAACAAGCCATACAGACAGATATTCTTAGTTCAAGTATTGTAGATTATCATCCTCGAACAGCTGAGAATGCTGGCCCCATTGAATTTGTTATTCCTGGTGGTAGTGATGACTACATAGATTTGAGTTATGCGATGCTTGATTTGAGGTTTAGAATTCAGCAAGCAGATGGAACTGCTATTGACGATGCACATAAAGTTGGACTGAACAATTTACCATTGACTACATTACTTCGTGATGTTTCTCTAACGATTGGAGAGCAGCAGGTGGAAGGTGGTCAAAGCGATTATCCCTATAAATCATATTTCAATCATGTATCACAGTTTCATCCAGCAGCACAAAAAAGTCATATGGAAGCCATGGGATGGTACAGAGATGAAGCAGGAAAATTTGATGTTGAAACAAACAGTGGCTTTGTAAAGCGATCTGCTATGATTAAAGATAGTAGAGTATGTCAGCTATATGGTCCGCTGAATTTAGACTTCTTTAGACAGTCAAAGTTTTTACTCTGTAATACCAGCATGCGACTCAAGCTGACATTGAATAAGCCTGAATTTGCGCTGAATGCATTTGCTAAAGTTGACAATTTTAGAATTCATGTGGAAGATATTGCACTTTACATTCGTCGAGTAGTACCGAATCCAAGTGTCATTAGAGGGCATGCTGAAGGCCTTAACCGACAAAATGCCATTTACCCCGTTCAGCATACAAAGCTTCTCACCTTTACAATTCCGAAAGATCAAAAGAGTTTCATGAAAGATGGCCTCTTTCCATCGGAAGCACCGAAGCTCCTCATGGTGGCAATGGTTGAAAATGATGCATTTAATGGTAATATAAAGAAGAATCCTTTCAATTTTAAACACAATCAGTTAAGTGAAATTGCTTTACGTGTAAATGGTGTGAGTCATCCTGGTCCACCCTACAAACCAGATTTTGCTTCGGATCAATTTATGCGCAGTTATGTTGATTTTATGGATGTCTTTGGCTTTTACTATACGGATGACACCAACGGACTGACTATGAAAGAGTTTAAGAGTGGATATACTATTTATGCATTTGATTTGACTGCTGACAGCGATATTAGTGCACCCTATCGTCAAGCGAACGTGCCTCATAATATTCGTTTGGATTTGACGTTCAAAAGAACACTAGCTGAGACGATCAATGTATTAATTTATGCAGTTTTCGATTCAAATATTGAAATTACAAAGTATCGTGACGTGATTCTTCAGTATAATCGTTAATGAGTTGGTTGACTGCTGACGATATTAAGACTAAAGTGCAGCGTAATGCAGACGAAGCGACGTTGAAAGCTTTCGATAATGTCTATTCACTCGATACCTTACCACCTGCAGTAAATCACTATCCCATCTTTATTGTGCTAAACACTCATTCACAGAATTTAGGCGGTGAGCATTGGAAAGCGATCTTTATTGGAGAAGACCGACGTGGTGAACTATTTGACTCTCTTGCTCAATCTCCAAATATACCAACACAGCAGTGGTTGAGAAAACATACGCGTCAATATCAGCGAAATGAACGCATACTACAACATCCACTTTCATCAACGTGTGGTGCTTTTGTACTGTACTTCATCTTAAGACGTTTACATGTATCTCGATTTGCATCTGTTATTCAAAACTTTTCATATAATCCATCCTCTAATGAAAAAATGATTTGTAAGTTCTATCATGATTTGAAATAAAAACATCATGTTGGAAAAATTGTTTTTTATTTTACAATCCGCTGGGTACGTACATACTCAATGAGATAGTCTAGGATCATATTTGCTTGTTCATGAGATTTTAGTCCAGTAATGATCACTTTACTATTATGAAAGATTGCCACATGCACAGGTAACCAACAACTAATGAGAGCTGCAGGAAAAGTTCGGGTTCATAACACAAACTGTAACTGCTGGTACGAATCTTCAAAAATGATAGACTGTCACTCAATTGAGTAGAGATCACCATATTGTCCACAGTCAGATTCGACATCACACACCTCTCCCTCTTCCATATCCGACGTAGTAGTCTTTGTAGCTCTAAGCGCATTGACTGCGCCGATGAATGAGAAAGGGCGCCGAGAATCTGTACAGTCCCATTTGGGAAGAGTTGAAGATTCCGTGAATTGTTCATCTTCACCACTAACATTTGAGGACGGCCCGGGTAATACTTGCTGTTTGGAAGCTGTTGGTGTAATGTTGTGAGATCGATTTTGGTGTAGAGTCTGAAGCGACGGAGAATGTTGACGATGGTGTAGTGATGGCGCTTCATGATGAAAGAATGAGTAAATTGAGCGATGCACCTTCCTTTTATACTTTTCCCAACTACCTTGATGAAATGTGAAGTTAGTATGAAGTTGGGAATGATAGAGTTGAATTCGCCGATTGTTGACGCGCAGCCAGATGCGATTTCCAATACGTGAATGTCTTTTCATATAGAAGTATTTCAAGTCCTTCATGATATGATGTAGAGATTGAAAATGACGATAAGATAAAGCAAACTCTCTTCTCACATTTCCAGTTGAATCTTTGAAATAGACGTTTCGATCATGATCCGTTTCAATACGTTGTAGGGAATCTAATTTCCAACTCATGATGTGTGGTAGTCATGTCTGATTAAGATTTGCATAGTAGGGCGATGAACTCACGACGAATAAATGTCATGATGGAGCGATGTATATATCTTCTATACTTCTCCCAATTGTATTTGCGAAATGAGAAACAGTTTGCGGAATGAGAATGGTAGATTTGAATTTCATTTCTGTAATGTTGAAGCCAAACTTGATCACCCAAGGAGATGAATCTTAATGTTTCAAAATATTCCAAATCCCTCATGATATCATTGAGGTTGACAAATTGTCGCCATGTTAATGTAATTCCTCTTGATGTATGACCATGAGAATTTTTGAAATGTACGTTTCCATCACGATCAACTCTGATATATTGTAGAGAGTCCAAAATCCAAGTCTTCATGATGTTATGCAAAGTTGCAGATTAGCAATATAAAAATGTCGTTTTATCATATTTTGCTTAGCAATGCGGCTACAAAGAGATTTACTAGTAATCGAGCTGCACTCTTTTCTACTCCCATTGATCATGCACAGCAGCTAAATGGGAATTGGGAAGTGGGTGTCACTCAACTTGTTTATAGCAACTGTGTCTATACTTTTGATCATGAGGTGATGACTATTAATATGAGACGTACAGCTGCTTATCAATGTGAAAAGGGGTGCCGAGTATACATTCCACAGTGGCCAAAGAAAGATCTCTTATCATGTAAAAAGTTTATATATGATTTCTTGAATAAAGCGAGTAAACATATTGTCCAATTTACTCCGCACAATGATGATTATAATTATGTACATCATGTAGTTGAGAAAGATTGGATTGTTGGTTTAAGTCCAAGTTTAAGAAATGATTTAGGTTACCTCGCTAGCGCCTTAACAAGCTATGATAATTTCAACGTTAATTACCACATAAGTGGTCATAAACAGTTAATATATCGAGAGGAAGCTTATTATGTAGATCTTATTCCAAGAAATGAGAAGACGTTGGTGAAGAAGATTGTGATTAAGCCAAGAAAGACAAACATGACTCCTGAAACATTATTGAAGAAATTTAATTATCTCCTTCGAGTTGATGGCAAGCAAGTGGCAGCATTGACTTATATCAAATCATCTAATCATATTGCAATAAGTAAATTAAATGATGATGATCTAGTATTAGTTTGTTCAAAAGATTTTCATCAGTTCTTACGACATCGTTCTGCAGCTGTTCATGGAAAATCTGATATGCAACATTTACCATGTGAAAGGTCAAATCAATTTGATACAGAATGGACCGTATCTTTATACAGAAAGTGTGTAGAGCCTTTAGGTGGAATCTTACATGAAACAAGAGTGTTGATGCCTCGCATTATTACTTCGGTTAAATTGGTTGTAGATTATTTAAATGAAGTGATTAATGACCAACATATTTCATTTTCTGAAAAAGAAGGTACTTTGTCTCTCACTATAAGTGGAAAAGGTATTGAACTAATTATGGACAAAACTCTAATGGACATTTTGGGTTTTGACCAAAATATCTTTAAAAGTGGTACTGTAACCAAAGCTAGCGCAGACATGTCGCTATCGCGTCGTATTAACTATTTTCAGATATATTCCAATATTGGTGAAGATGTACGTGTGGGAGATGTTGAAGCTCCATTGCTAGCAATGATACCATACCAGCCAAAAAGCTGCAGTATTTTATCTGAGCATACTTTCAAGAAAGTGCATTATACAAAGCTGAAATCAAACTACATCCCACAAATTGATATTGCCATTTATGACGATGCTGGTGCGTTGATTCCTTTTCATAAAGATGCTGTGACAAGTATCACACTCCATTTCCGAATGAAGAGTTAATGCAAACGTATGCTAATATATTTTTCCAATGTGAATAATATGGAAAGTGAAAATAAGGACTCGTTTCTAATCTACTTGCCCAGTAATGCTTCTATGAATAAATTTCCCAAAAATAAACCATCAGACTATCGAGTAGAATTAAATCGCTCACTGCATTTAGAAGGTGAATGGGAGGTTGGCGTTTCTAGTATTTGCTATGATAGCAATATTCAGAATGTGAATGATTTGGAAGAAATGATATTGACTCCTCGCACCCATGATGGAATAACGATGAATAATGCATTTCAGTTCCCATACAATTTAACATCAGATGGAAAGTGGAACTATGAATGGATTCAGATAAAATCAGATTCTTATGAGCCATTTGGGAATGAGAAAATTATTAAGGCATTCAACAGTGGTAATACTTCCATCATGAAGAATAAAAATCAGAAAGCTTATGAGTTTACTATCTATCATTGGAGTGGGAGACAGTTCCTCCGCTTTCATTCTTTTACTAAAGGTCTTACGCTGAGGTTGGATAATGAATTCTATCCGCATCTTGGTTTTGGCCATGGACTACATCTAACGTCAATTGCTACTGCAAATGTTAGAAAAGTTTATTCAAATCGAATCAACAAATTTCATTATAGATTTAAAATATTTGATGAAGATGTTGTAGAATGCGAAGAACGCATCATTTTGAAAAAGCGTGGTGTTCAACCTTTATCACTTATTGAGTTAGTAAAACGATGGAATGAGACTGTGGGTAAGAAGTATGGAGAGAAAATTATGGCGGACAAAAATAAGTTGGTTATTCAGAAATATAATGACAAACTTACAGTTTATTTCTCTCCAACCTTGCGTCATTTTGTAAGACATTATACGCCTATTATTGGAAGCGGTGTGGTGTATGGTTCTCATGAATATCACACTAAAGCTGATTCAGTTAATGATGAATGGTGGGTGGACATCTATGGCGATCGCATCAAGAAAATTTACCAGTCTTATGAAGAATCTAAAGTTGCTATCAATATAATGCCGCGTCTATATCATACAGTTGAAAGCTTCATTCATGTAGTAAATCCTTATATACAACAGAAGTTGAAGCATGTGATGAAAAGTAAATATGATGCAAAGACACACCACATTTCGTTTTCAATTGAAAATCAACGCGTTGTTCTGAGACTGGGTGATGACATTCAATGTCAATTGAGTAAAAATTTGAAAAAACTCTTTGGCTTTTCAATGCTACAAACTGTGTTTGCTGCTGCGCATACGATTGGTATAGAAACACCAATGACACTTGATAAACATGAACAGCACCTTTACATTCAAAGTGATTTGATTTTACCTATTTCTGTTGGCGAGAAAAAAGAATACATTTTACGTGATTTCATTCATGATAAAGACGCTTCATATGGAATAGTCGAGAAGATGTTTGAATCTATTTTCTATCATCCCGTCATCAAACAAACTATACCCTCTATTGCTATCAAAATTACCAATGGTTTACAAGAGTGCATCCACGTGAAAGATACTAAATCCCTCGTAACTTTAGTGTTTCGGAAAACAAAGTGAAGTCATTGTGATATGTTTATTGAAATAAAAATATGTATATGAAAAAGTCTTTTCACAGATATAGGGGAATGGGCTGACTGTAGGCATATATTCACAAGGAAGAAACGATCTCATGCGATACATAAAACAACCATGTATATCTACAAAAAGCAACATCAAAATACTGAGTTAAAGTTGATTATGTCAATACATCTCCTGAATGTGGTAGCGTGAGTTTTATTCTTTTGGATGGAGGTATGTTTGTGTCAGGATGTCCATGTGGAAGAGATGTGTTATGTCCTATCCAACACCTCTTATCCTCCCATGCTGAAAGTGCTCGTTTCTTAAATGTGTACGTTTTCACAGTATGAACTTGAGATTTTAAGATTGTCATATTGACAAACGTTATAGTATTATTTTTATAGGCCTTCTTATAGGACCGATGTTTCATTTTATGAACAATGGATTTTGATATACCTTTAGCACGCTTAATACTATCTGCACATTCTTTTAGTTTCATGGAATACATTTTAGGACGGAGGAGAATCATTTCATCTATTTCCTTTCCTGCTGTTTCATCCTTAAAACAACCAAGTTTGGCTTTATTCTGTATGGAATAGAGTGGATGAGTGGGATTGTAGTTAGATGTGTCGAAATATTTTTCTAATGACTTACCTACTTCATTAAAATTTAAATCTTTTTGAGTGGTAATTCCTAAAAAGAAACTATCTGTATCACCACCCAGCAAGCGAACCTCTTTTACGAGAGGGCATGGTTTTAATATTTTGTAGAAGAGTTGATACATTTCAAGCTTGGAATAATCTAAAACGGCTTGCCCAATATAGATGGGTTTGCACAACTCAACTTCTGATTTAATCATTTTAACACCTACAAGATCCTCATCGATGATGTCTCTATCAATGAAAAGAGGTGATGAGGTCAATTTGTGATATTTTTGTTCATCAACGACTAGTTTGTAATTCATACGTTTTCTAACATCCTCCATGGTCTTTCCGAATAGACTGTTATTCTTATATTTATAAAAATCCTTTTCAAAATTATTTTGGGCGAGTGCACGTTTTTGACTGTTACTATCTATGTAGGGTTTGAGGAAGGCTTTCTGTCTAAATTTGATAATGCGGTGAACTGACTTTAGAAGCATGCCCATTTCTAAATAGAATTTTAATATGCAGAAGTGTACGAGATAATTTTTCTTATCATATTGGGTGAGTAAAAGTTTGCGGCATGGTTTGTACCTTGGCTGTCCACACTCTGTTAAGTTATTATGAAATTGTGACATGAATGGTGAAAACATATCTTCAGTCACTTCGCCAGATTCAGGTGCGAGTGGGAAATCAGCAGTTTTATTTTTAATGCTATTTGGATAAATCAAATCCACTTCAAAATAATATCCCCAATCACCTTCATCTGGAATATTCAGTATGTTTGAAAGGTTGGAGTAATACTCAAGCTCATCTTGATTTAACCAACTAAACTCGGAATGAGGTAGTGGTTTAGACAGTGAACTACCATATAAATTATTTTGGTCATAGTACTTTAGGTGGATATGATCATCACCTACTGTTTCAGATTTTATATGATGTTTATTTACAAATGTGAGACCACCGCGTATTCCGCGCTAAAATATATTATACATCTCCGGGTCTTGTAAGAGATGAATGGTCTCACCAGTCATTTTAAAGGCTGATTTAAAGGACATGGCTGGTAGACTGACAAAGTGGACAGGATCTAATTTGTCTTCTTCTAATGCCACTCGTCGAAATTCCTGAAAGACATCAGCCAGCAAAATGACATCTAATTCTAAGTAAGCGATCATATAATCGCCAAACGTTTTACAATCAAATTTTAACCATGCCTCTTGAGCATGTTCATAGTCCTCTACTGGACAATCTTCACCCGTCAAATCGTTTTTGAATTTGTCAATGGAAGGAAGGGTTGTTTCATTTAGTTTAGACATTGAGCTAAAATACGCATAAGGAAAGACTCCTTTGCGAGTGATTATTTCATCCGTTAAGTTTGGATAGTGTTTCTTCAAAGTTTGACTATGGGGAAGAAACTTGAGATTACGAACGAGAGAAGCTAGTGACGCTGACATGAATTGAAATGAATCTAAAAATTTTATTTCGAAGAAGACTGTCTTATTTTCTTTAGTTTTATCTACTGGTACTTTTGCTGTCATTGCCATGAATTTTTCTCTCGTTTGTGCTATTACATTAAACTGCCACGATTTCATCTGGCTCAACCCTCCTTTTATGAGCATATGACTGTCATAGCCCTTAAAGTTATGGAAAATGACGGGTAGTACACGACGTCTCAACCTAAGTGAAAAGTTACATTTGGAGCAGAGTGCGTTTCTAAATTTACCAGTGATGTGATCATGATCACGCACTTTCTTAATTTTATCATCATCAAACGTTTTATGACATTTAGGACAGGATGTGCAACTTTCAAATTTCTGTTTGTCTTCATCTGACATATGTAGTGACTTACGCTGCAATTGGGAATCATATGATTGTTGAAATTTAGCAGCTTTATCGAGAAATTCTAGAAATTTTGAAATACAATCTTCACCTTGCCAAGTATGCATTTTGTTTTGTCTATTCCTAAAGTGGTCATGCCATACTTCATAGCAGGATATGGCTGCTGGCTTGTGGATGATATCATCAATGTAGCATTCTATGTCTGCGTAAATGACACGCAGGGGACTTAATTCGTCACCATTATCCCTATGTGAAAATATTTTATCTTTGGGCATGCGTTCCATTTGTAATTTACCTCGCTTGCACCATTCATAGTGAGTTTCAAATTTATCTTTACTCCAAAAGGAGCGGATGCAGCGGTCGCATACAAAATGTTCACCTCTTTTAGAGTGCCCCAAGTGAGTGTACAAGCGAGAGATTTTGGGAATACCACAGTAGTGCCATTCCTCGCTATCATCTTCTTTTACTAATAAGAGGTTGACTACACGTTCATAACAAGTTGAACGTGAATTATAGCGGGCACCCTTCAACCCCTTCTCCCACACGTGAACTACAATTTTAATCTGATTATGTTTTTCGAACGTTTCTACATCTTTGATTTTCATGTTGTTACTATCACAACCTTCAAAGTCTAGTTCATCCTCCCACTGTCTATAGCTATAGGTATGATTTCGATTCGCGTTGATATCATTATAGTGAAGGATGGATAGGACTGCATATTTGAAACACTGTGATTTACAATCGACATTGATGACAGCTTTCTTATTATACAACGTTTTTGGTAGTTTAAATGTGCCTCGAGCTGCATGACTTTCTAATAGGGAAATTTTGAATATGGCTGAGTCCACACCATCAAAAATGAGAGCGCTGTCGCGTTCATTGAATTTATCTACATTTGATTTTAAACATTGAATGTGAAAATTTAACCAAGACTCGCAGTCTACAACTTCGGTTGCGGAAGAGGAAGGAACATGAAACTGTATTCTCTCCGTCACTTGACCCGTTTGAAAATCTATCTTAATATATTTTAGTTTGAGGTAGATGAGCGCCTTCATTCTAAAATTGTCTAAATTGTTGAAGAGCGCTTCGATAATGTTAGAATTTTGAAGGAGCCACTCAGGAAAATCTACTATTTGAGTATTGGACTCCATGCAGTAGTCGCGTACTAAATTATTATGTGAAACATTAATGAGGGAGATGGTAGAGGTACCGTTGGTGTAGTGATCATTTGCATGCGTGTGTTGAAGTCTGTGCGAAGATCGCTGAAAGTGGCTATCGAAAGAAAGAGGGCACAAATCGCAAGGAAAGGAGATGTCATCGTCAGAATCAACTTCACCTCCGGAGATTGACGCCGCTTTGCGTTGACACACACGTTGTTTGATGTGTCGAAGGAGACTGTGCTTCCTTGTAAACATATGTCCGCAGTCGGCACATTCCCACTCGTTGCCTTGCCGCGAGAGTCCTGAGCTGGAACTCACATCACCTGAAAGAGAAATCATTCTTTCATCTCTGTTCAAGCCTCAGTGTAGTGTTACAACCTACCTTGACTCAATAACTCTAAACTTTCCTCGAGAAGAGAGGGCGTTGGTGATGAAGTTGATGCCTGAAATTGAGGAAGATGCTATTAGTCACACGTTTGAGGGAGATGAGAGAGGAAATCTTTAACTTACCATTTTAATGAAATATGATCAGACAGAATAATAGTCAAAGAGAGAGATCGTGCGTTCGTCACTTGTATGATTCACAGATTAAATGAAATGACCTGAATGTCACTTTGCTTATATACTTTCATTCTCTTCATTCATTGGATGTTCATTCTGATTGGCTGCTTGTGTATACTTAAGAACTAGAAAAATGTTAAAGTTATCATTATTCAAAGTCAGCATTTCAAAGACAACATGACAAGTCCTCCAACAACACCAAATACCGCATTGGAGTTCTCCTCTCCATGTACATCAGCAAAGGTGCTCGTTACACCAAATGCACCAAGAAAGGCGAAGGTGGAGAAGACATACAATCTCGACAATATACGAAAGTTATCATTATTGGAGGACGATGAAGAGGAGTTGCCCGACCTAGCAGGCATACGGTGGAAATATTTACAATATGATGCCGAAGGGGTGATGGAGATGACCAGCAAGTCGCACTTACATCAAATATGGGAGTGGTACACCCCTAACTCCCAACCGCGAACCGTGGCGTGGCGGAGTGGGCGTACATTGAGAAAGTGAGGGACGCTGCAGAAGAACGTTTAAAGCAGCTCAACTGTTTTTGTGATCTATGTGAAGTCAGACTCTGGGACGATATTGACGATGAAGACCTTTTGAAATACATGCCATAATAAATGTTTATTTCGTATTATCTTTGCTTTCATACTGACTTACTTGAATGGGGTTTTAGTGAATAATTTAACCATGTATACTTTTTCATTTGGAAATAGTAGCACGCTTAGTCTAACTTGTAAATCTTAAAACATTTCATATGGACGATGATGGTAGATGAAATAGTGTTAAATAAAATTAAGATAGCTTACACTTCTGATACAGGGATAGCAATCGACTGCGATCCATGTGTAAAGAGCTTGTTAGACTACGGAAGAGAGAAGTGTGTTATGTTGCGTGTGGCGCGTGAGTGTCCTCCCATTTCATTCCATTCATCAATTCGTCTCATTGATAGAGACAGGTAGAACTCATGGTTCTCATAGCGTATGCAATGGAAAGTTTTAGGCAACCCTCGACAGTTGGCTAAATGTCGCCCTGGCGCGAATGCATACTACGTTGAGACAGAGGCAATCACTTGCAAACATGACGCAGAGAGGTTTAACAAGATTGACCATTGCCGAATGTCCCTTGCGGTATACATAGCTACGGGTTTCACCGCCGCCCTTTACAGGAACGCCCGTCGAAAGGAAGTATTACACCGAACTGCATTTGCAACGTTCAAGTTGACTGATAGCAGATTCAACTTAATGATAGTATTCGCCAGTCCGAAGACTGCCCAGGGCAAACCGCGAGGAGGTTCTATCATGTCTTGCCCCATGGTGGCCCTTAAGAGAGCCGATGGTTCGTTCTCGGGGGGTGTGAATTTGACTATTGGCTGGAATAATCAATGGGTATGACAGCTAGGTTGTCATAGACCCTATACCGCCGAGGTCGTACTGGTGCATCTGGCACCTTTCGGATGCGGGTGGTTTTAGGAGTCCACACCTCATCCGTCCAAATGATCTTCTTGATCTTCCCCTTCTTCTCATCCTCTTCATCCCACTCGTCGAGGATGATGAAGTTGGGAATGCCGTTGTCTTCATCGGTGAAGACGGGAATGTTGTCGGCAGATGTCGCTTCCATCGTGACTTCAAATTGAATGAGAAGCGCTACAATCTTCTGGCTTATATAGGGTTTTCAACAATGAATTGCTCAACAGCGAATCAGAATGCTTCAGGGATAGCAATCGACTGCATAATGTTCAAGTTGACTGATAGCAGATTTAACTTAATGATAGTATTCGCCAGTCCGAAGACTGCCCAGGGCAAACCGCGAGGAGGTTCTATCATGTCTTGCCCCATGGTGGCCCTTAAGAGAGCCGATGGTTCGTTCTCGGGAGTAACATCATCTTACACCCTACCAATTCTGCTGAGAGAGTATTTGACTCTCTCTTTGGTAGCACTGTCGACTTCCACACTAGCTGGCACATGGCTAAAAAGTGGAATGTAGCGCCATTCCGTTGGATTGACAGCAGTTGCTGTCATCGGATTGCCAATCCGAGCAAGATTATTAAAAACTCTGTCTTGCTCCTCTAGCCTGACAAACTCCTCAAATAAATTTCGCGGCCTTAACTGCGGTCCGCGAGGAGAGCTGACTTGACTGTTTGGCGTCTGCATGATTGAAATGAAATGAGAGGCAGTGGTTTATATACCCCTCTAACGCGACGCAACGTTCAAGTTGACTGATAGCAGATTCAACTTAATGATAGTATTCGCCAGTCCGAAGACTGCCCAGGGCAAACCGCGTGGAGGTTCTATCATGTCTTGCCCCTAGGTGGCCCTTAAGAGAGCCGATGGTTCGTTCTCGGGAGTAAATTGATGGGGTGGTGAAGGCAGGCAAAGATCTGCAATGAAAATGATATGTATTAGAATAGGATATACTATCTTATTTGCTTTTCACTTACCAAGTTAGTCATCCTTAGGCAGTCTCGAGGGCTTCCTGATTGAAAATTTGTGCAGATGCCCGCGCATTCTTAGTGTGGCGTGGAGGCATTTCTTGCTCGGATGTCCATGATAGCATACAATGCTTTCGTCCAGGCTTTTATTGACGAGGACTTCGCCGGCCAGATGGTTATCCCGAATAGGGATGTGGAACTCAAACAAACGATCCTCATTCACACGTTCCCACTCATCCCTCATGCGCTCCAACTTCTCACACGCCTGCGTCTCATCACCCCGCCGAGCCACAGTCCTCTCCAACTCAACATTCTTCGCTCTCAACACACTCATCTCCTTCATCATCTCCTCGAACTTCGCTTCTGCCTCTCCCATTCTCCTCTCCGCAGCACTCGCCCTCTTCTCACACTCATCATTCTTGTCTTCCAACACTCGCACATTCTCCTTCAACTCTTTCACAACACGCCTCATACGGATATTCTCATCTGCCACCTCCTTACATTTCACCTCCTTCATTTTCAGCTCACTCAACTCACTCAACGTTCTCTCATTCACCTTCTTCAAACTTTCGTAGCGATCTACCAAAAAAGCATGTGCCGCTTGCTGCGACACATGCTTCTTTTCCATGTCCTCATCCCACCGCGCCGACTGCTTCCGTACCCCACCACCCTTCACTATTGGGGAAGATGAGCTCTTCGGGGGGTCGGTGATGACGATGTCTGACACCTCCGATGCCGAAGAGCTCAACTTCCTCACACACTTCCTCACTCGCTCCCTATCCAAATCCACATCATCCTCATCATCACTCTCAAACACTCTCTTCCGCCACTTGTCAGCCTTCAAACCGGCCACAGCATTCTCTACCTCATTCTCCACAGCATTCCCACTAGCATTCTCCACAGCATTCCCACTAGCATTCTCAACAACATTCCCACTAGCATTCTCAACAACATTCTTGGCCTCTTTCTCCAACATTCGCTCCTTCTCAGCATTCATCAACTCCACAAATCTCAAATCGGTCACCAACCCTCCTGTACACTCACCATGCCTCCGATAAAACTCGGCCTCCTGCCCAACAACCAACAGCACCCTGCACTTCACACAGGCAACCCTATTCAGGATAACCATGTGGTCGGCCCCTGCCTTCCTTATGTGGTCCCTGAGACCGTCTCGGCGGTTGATTCGACCGCATACGCACATTTTAATGTGAAACTTCTTATTTCTATCGTTGTTCACCATTTTTGCTGTCAGTACTCAGATTTCTCGTTAACTGTAAGATAATGAAATTAGTATAAGTTTTGAATCATGTAGTACAGTCATATTCCTAAAGCATTACACTTAGTCAGGAATGATAGATGTGAGTGTAGTGAGTGGCAGTCGATCCCGTCGACAGCCCGAAGGCCTTGTACCGATCACTAGGGAAGTGAGAGATCTTCCCCGATACCCGCTCTTTACAGCTAAAGACATCATTGTCACTGCCCCGAAGTGGTAACAGGAACGCCGAGTCAAAGGTAGTGATCAGTAGCTGGGATCTAACCCCTCAAAGCTGCCTTAGACTTAGTTAAATTTCAAATCTGATAGCAGATTTGAATGTAGTATACAGCCTAGAACATAATATCATCATTCAACATTCAACTTAGTCAACATTCAACATAATATCAACACTTAGTGAGGAATGATAGATGTGAGTGTAGTGAGTGGCACTCGATCCCGTCGACAGCCCGAAGGCCTTGTACTGATCACTAGGGAAGTGAGAGATCTTCCCCGATACCCGCTCTTTACAGCTGAAGACATCATTGTCACTGCCCCGAAGTGGTAACAGGAACGCCGAGTCAAAGGTAGTGATCAGTAGCTGGGATCTAACCCCTCAAAGCTGCCTTAGACTTAGTTAAATTTCAAATCTGATAGCAGATTTGAACTCAGGATACTTGAAAACCTTAGTCTATATGTTAAAACTTTGAAAAAAGTGAAAATTAAGAATTTTTAAAAAATTCCGCATTTTACTACTCATACTACTTTTAAAAAATTTTATCAGTAGTAAAGACACTATCAAACTCTATCATACAAACTTTGAAGTAGCAAGATAGCTTGCCTACTTCAAAAGATAGAGTCCTTTGAAACACTCGATATCGGGAGCTCAGAGCGACGACCGTCGCTTACCTCGTCTTTCGATGAAGTGATCAGACTTACGTTGTCGGGGGTTTATATATGCTCGGAAGAAAACTTAAAATGGCTCTATCTCCGAAAGTATTCATCGTAGCGACATGCGGTTTGTTGCAAACGATTCGTCTCATCATTCTTTACAATATGACACCTGAACCATTCTCATATGACAATGGGAAATTGGTCCGCCAGCACATGTCCATGTAACATGCCACAAGTGAAAAAATTCCTAAGTGTGAGAGCTCCAGTGTGGTGAAAATTTTGAAAAATTTAAAACTTCCGAATTTCGACCTGGGACCTTTACCAAAACATTTTTCATCAAATTTCACTGACCTCCCCCCCTCATTCAGAGAAATTTGATGAAAAATGTTTTGGTGACGGTCCCAGGTCGAAATTCCACACTTTGGAAAATTTTCAAAATTTACCCATACAAAGTCACTCTGACACTTAGGATTTTTTCAGGTGAGCGAGCTCCGACCTAAAATCTTAAATGGCGTCTCACATCTAAACGAAGACAGATAGGAACAAGCCGATTCTTTCACTGAATTTGTCTCACTCTTAGCTTTCAAACGAGCTATCACACGACAAAATCCGTCCACTGGAAGCCAAAATCGAAGCAAGCTGTCCAGAGGGGGGGGGGACGTCAGCCGAAAATTTTTTCTCTCCGATTGACATGAAACTCACCCTACCGATGCAGAATTTCACGCTGAATCCGAATCTGACCTCCGTTTTCTCATCCGATGCTTCGTTTTGACGCTACACACCAAAACGTCCCAAATTCTAACTCTGTCGTTTTTCGAAAAATGTTGAAAATTTTTTCTCACCGATTGACTTGAAACTCACCCTACCGATGCAGAATTTCACGCTGAATCCGAATCTGACCTCCGTTTTTTCATCCGACCACTCCTTCCACTCGAAACAACCCATTTTACAACCCAACATTCAGCAGATTGCACCAAAAACATCACACACTATAGCCTCAAGACTAATCCTGGCGGTCGCCCACGTCAACCTAGACGGTCGCCCACGTCAACCAGGCGGTCGGACCAACTCACCCGAGTCTCACACTCTGTCGTTCCAGAGGGGGGGGGGACTCAGACACGAAGCACCACGGCGGCCGACCACGACACTCTGCCGTGCCAGAGGGGGGGGGGACTCAGCGATGGCGGCCATCTTGCGCTATCCAGAAGTGGAGTTTTACTTACTACTAATATATAATCAAATAATGAAGATAATTTTCATAAATATTTGAAATTCTCCATGTTTTTTCTGGTCTTCAAGAGCCCGCGAGAGAGTTCTTCAATCACTGATAATAAATAATGTGAAAATATTTCTGGTAATCTGAACAATCTGGCTCGGAATCGGTATACCTCACGATGGCAATTATTTGCAGAAGTTATAAGAATGCAACAGAAATTTTCGAAATTGCTGTGAACATTTTAACAATGCCCATAAACATAAAATTCTGAACCAGCTGTTAACAACTGGTATAGAGAAACAATTCCGAACAAAGATCTAAACAAACGCAATTTGTCAACTCCTCATCATTATCTCTTACTGATCTCTAATCTTTAATTTTGAACAGTTGTTTCACAAAAATAGCAGATATTTGAATATATAACTGATCGAGCGAGAATTCCTAATGGTACTTTGATATGGTTCCACTTAAAGTGAAAGTTGTTTAAGCATACTTCAGACGTAGGCTTAATTCGTCGTCAAAATGGATAAGCTCATGATACAAACATTTTACAAGGCACAATCCGCAGCATTTTATCATTTTCGTAGTTTACGCGGCCTCATTTGCAGGTTTTCTCACTGTTTATTAGAGAGTATGCTCTTTGGAATCTCAGTCAATGCTGCTTTGCGAATGCGAATAGATTTCAAGTTATCCTCTTGGAAGATTTTGCGCATTTGTTAAAATTCATCCTCTTCCACGCTAGGTTTCCTGACTGAGGGCGATCCTGTACTGAGACCGTTTCTTTGAATTTGGCGCAAATTGATATCATGTTTGCGTGACGAAATATTTCTTGTCCCTTATATCTTCAATTGGTGCCCCCCAATTATTGCAGATGGTGTCAAGTCAAAATGGTCCTCGTGCAAGATGGTCTTGATAAAACTGTTTCAAGGAAAGTTAGATTACAGATGCATTCTCAGCAATATCTAAAACATATGCTTCTGTTCAGATTTTAGCCTGAAAATCAATGGCCTTTGACAGTTTAAAAGTAGGCTAACTTAGTCCTATCTCGAATCGCCACTGATTTTCTGTCTGAAGAATTAGCAGAAACATTGGTTTTTAATATTGCCACACTACTATCGTTCCGTTGTTTCAATTTGAATTTGAAGCTTTAGATGGGACAATTTTACTAAAATCGTGCTTTAGACCATTAAACCTTACAGATTTCTACTTCGCCACAAGTATCAAAATTGTGAAGGGACATAGCATAGTGGCAGACAATGTAGCGGCTCCTTTAATTTGAAACCACATAAACTCGATCGCATGTAAATCACTATGCATGTCTTAGGCCTAAGCAACATTTGGTAATGAAAACCCATTACAACCAAGGATGATGTCATGCTTTCTGTTATTTCTATTGCTGCAATCATGATAATAATCAACGGATACATTGCAAATCATTGTGAACTTTTAAGCAAATTTATAGATAATGTATAGATTGCTTTAAGATCACTTTTATATTTAATGGGCTTTGAGTCTATTATTAGAAATATACATACATTAAGTACGAGTATGGTAGCTGAAAAAGGTAATAGCATGTGATAAATGCAAATAAAAATTGTAATGACACATAGGTTGCTTCATATCATGTTTATTTGATTCATCAGCATGTATTCAAATTCAATATTTTATGCAGATCCTTTATAAACAATACTGATTTGAATAAATGGTTCCCCGCAGCACATTTAACGTTGAGAAGTAGTGGGATAGTAGGAAAAGTGATCCCGGTGTAAACATAGTTCTAAGGTAGAGTCTAAGAGACTGAATTTGCATTTGTAACAGTGTTTTGATATCGACATTGTAATCGTTGTCGGCGTTATGTGATGATGAACAACTTATCTGTTGTTATGCATAAGTCATGGTAATGGCTTCATTTAAGCCTACTCCTGATCCTCATCGTAAATCACATGGTCTAATTACTTAATAAATGCACAATCTAACTTATGTAATGATGATCCGCATTATATCACTACGATGGGGTTTTAATTGTTGCATCTACGAGGGATACATGACAAACTTTTTAGGTCGAACTTAGTTTAGGTTGTTTTATTGACATAATTCAAAAAGAGAGAACAGAAAAAAGTCTCTCGAGGTACTTTTATGCAGAATCGAACCGCCTATAGTCGGTAGGCGAACTGATTATTCTAATAGTAATCGATTCTGCATGAAAGTATCTCGGGAGAGTTTTTTCTGTTTCTCTTTTTGAATGACAATGACCCTCTCGCCTAAACCCATTAATTATGCATGTATTGTATACTGGCATAAGCATGATATTTGGCAAATATCAGAAACAGCATCATATCGGGCTATATATATGACGCCGACAATCCTGAGCACGCCGGCAAAATAAATGGAACATACATGTAGTTTCATTTGATGAATCTAATGCACGGATGCATGTACGTATAATTGCTGTACGAATTAATAAACGCCGGGTCTCCACAGACGGCAGGAGCGTTTAGGCTACAAGAGGATATTATGCGGTATTGTTTTGTCTTGCGAAACTGGCAGCTGCTTTCTCGCTCAATTTCGCCTACCAACGAATCGTCCTTCATGATAATGGCAACATCGCTAAGCTTGAGTTTTTATGTAATTTTTTCAAGTGCATCAACTGAATAGAGAACAGCATCGTAGAAGTGACGAATGTGATTGGATTGTGAATTATCATTCAATCGTCAATGCAATTTGAAGTAATAACATAATTGGCTACTTTTAGTCATCTTACTATCGGATGAGTTTATAAGTGCCACAACTACATGTAGAAATGCCGCCATATAGCAGCGTAAGAACGATTATATCTTCCGCAAGGTATGATAGAATAGAATTACATGTATTTACGATGAATGAGTGATAATGTAAAGGCTTTTCACTAAGTAGGCAGAGGCCCAGTTACCTATCATCAATCCTTGTCTTAGTGTGAATCAAGGTACCATAAATGATTATAATTATGTCAATTATTAACATTGGACAATTTAGTGAGTTACTGAATTAATGAAGCATTTAAACTTTTATCATTCTTATCCTTAAAAGTAGTTATGAATGACAGTCACAGTTGCATATATGTGCAGCCACTAATTCCATAAATATCATACGATGCACTTTTCAAAAAAAAGAAATATAATTGAAAACATTTTTCAAATAACGTTTAATTATGCAACAGCCTTGTGTTTGAGGGCATAGTGTTAAATGGTAAGCCCAAATTTGTGATCGAAAATACGCTTAGTTTATTGACTCTGTTTCATTGACTTTACTCGTTAATCAAAATAAATAATTGTCGGATAAAAAAGCACTTTTTTCAAAGGTAATATCATGACAGTAAAATAGATTGTCATGAAAGTATCATATCATCTGGAAATTAGTTGCAAGATTTATATAAGATTTATCGTTTAATTTAGCAGTATTCATTATTCTGAAGCGCGCACATTGCAGTGATTTGCATGTAATTGATATAAAACGAGGATGAGATGTTAGCGTTGTACAGAAACTTTCTTTCATATTGTAGCTGTGAAAAACAATGAACACTTTGCTTTGCCCTCCCCCCCCCACGACGACTAGACTATAGAACTAATTTATCCAATCGCTACCTAACTTAGATACAGTAATTTTCAGGTCATTTACTGATGCTGACATGAAATTTGACAGCAGAGGCACCATCCGTTGAGGGTGATCTGGCATCGTATAAGATATTTCAGAGTCTGAGAAGCAATGACAGCCTGTCACAGGGATCTGACTCAGAATTTAGCTAATTTTTATGTCAGATTCCTGTAACTGGCTGTCATCCGTTCAATGGTTGTGTATGATCGATAATTGTACAAAGAGACTTTTTCTGAGTTATACACAGCGCGGTTCTATAAAACTTGACAAAACCGTAAAGTATAAGTAAAATCAGCAGAAATTCAATGAAATAATAATATGTGACACAATTAGCAAGCACATCTGAAATGCTAATAATTACCAGATTTTTGCTTTTATTAACTAAATGAATGTCGTGTAGGGATCTTATATATTGTTAATTTTAATACTACCTCGATGCCATTGTACAGTGTGATTCTGATGTCCAATATGATAATGATGATATGATGATACAGCATGTTTAAGTTCATGAGATTGGATAATCATATCAGAGGAGTGCAAACAAGATGTGCGCGAATTACCATGTTTTTTTATAGACCTTGGCATTGATCAGCAAGCCATACATTGAAAGAAACTGCACTTCATGGTTAATAGTAGCACTGAAAACATCAGATACACCAGTAATGCTAGAATAACGAAGAACGAGTAGAATGCATGTAAGTTTTCAATGTAACCAACAAATGGTGCCAAGTGTAATAAGAAATAGATCATTGAAAAAATAAGAGATGGAAACAGACCGCCGGACAGTATTTCAGTCCGGCACAGGCCGGCCTTTTGCCTTTTTAAAGAATGAGCAAATTTGTTACCAAGCAAGAAATTTCTTTGATTGAAAAACGTATTTTGATTACTCAGTTAAGCCAAGTTAACTTAAATTATTTTATTGCATCTTTTACAGCCTAGTAGCTACCTTATTAGTTATTCTATGCTACAAGTTCAATTAATGAAACTGATATTTCGAGCGGTAATCAAATAGGAAAGTTGTGATGCGTAATCAATTATCGGTAGGGCTAATACCAAGTACAATAACGATTTCGTAGAGCAGAAGGAAATGTACACTGTGTAATTATTTTGCAGCATTCTTCAGTACAATTTGCAAAACGGCCTATCGGGATGTGCTCATCTTAATGAAATATTGCATGACGATAAGTATAGGCATAAATAGATGCATGTCGGAGCCGGGTACCTATATCATGCTATCTCGTTTAAATAGATTTTATTGGAAGATAAATATTACTGAATATTATTAGTACCTAAGTTTTGAAAATGCATGATAACAATCACTCTCTTTTTTTATGTTTAAGACATAGATTTATCACAGATAGTCCCTGTCTGAGACTGCAATAAAAAAACTTTTTGGTAAAATTACAATAATCGGGCATTCGAGATTGCTCTGCAATTCGCGTTGTGGCAAATTAGGCCGCGTACCGCATAATTATCAAATTAATTTGCGGACAGCCAACAATCAGGCCTAGCTTTGTACTCTATTCCTATCAGTGAAACGCGTTCGCGCAAAAAGACATTACTGATGCCTTTCCTAAGTAACGCGCTCCTGTAAGTGAAAATATTATTTCATGCAGAAGATTTTCCGTAGGCCCATGCCAAAAGGCCTAAATAATTGATTGGATCTTGTTTGCCTATCTTGATTTATAATTTTGAAAAGTTAAATATTATCTTCATCAGCATTTTTAGTGACTTGCTACTGTTGTGAAACCCGCCTGCTTCCTGTCCGGAGGTTGCCGGACGTCGGACAGGATCAAAAATCTCGGTCAGCTTACATCTCTGAAACAAATATCCAACCAGCAAGCGTTTGTAATTACCGATTTCAGCTATGGTTGCAGCTTTTACATTTACTCTAGCCATCTCTTGACGCTTATATCTTTCATATTTGTTTCTAATATCTCTTGACTATTGTAATTCATTATATAAAGTTTCAATTGTCGAAAGCCCTATGAAATATGGCATATCATTGATCTGACAATCGCTTTGTTATTTTAGAAGTAGGGCTACCTTCATTGTTTTACTACATTTCTGAATCATAACAAATCGGAAGGAAAATGAAAGGAAAAGCAAGAAATAATAATTCTTCCTAACATTTGCCAGACCATTGGAGCCATATCAATGCAATTAGCCAAAGGGTTGACCAAATCAATTACAAAGACTGTATTGCACTATATATGAGCATGAAATTGCACCACCCCGTCGGGTTTTTTCGGGTTTATGATAAGAGAGATAATCCAACGCAATCCGACTTGAAAATTGCTCTACCGAGCCCGAACCTCGGGGTATGGTTTCCGGTTAGATCTGGTCGGGTATCGGGTAGGATTGCTTATCTTTAGTTCTACGGTTGTCAAGCGATTGACGGATTGGGGTGGGGAAAGTAAAATAAAATTACCAAGCAATGTTGATGATCTCTGCAAAATACGTATACATTTCTGACCAACGATTCCATTATTGGAAGACATACCTAATGTTGCCGTTTGTAAGTCTACCTTGACCCCTTCCAATAAATTACCCGTAAAATAATTTCCATCATCCATTGTGCGATTAAAATGGGCATTATAACAAGGGAAGCAATAGAATTGTTGCTCTGATTGCTCAACTTGTCTTTCATTCTGTAGTTTTCCATCATTCAATTCCATCATTCAATTTCTATCATCCATTGTGCGATTAAAATGGGCATTATGACAGGGGAAGCAATAGAATTGTTGCTCTGATTGCTCAACTTGTCTTTCATTCTGTAGTTTTCCATCATTCAATTTCCATCATCCATTGTGCGATTAAAATGGGCATTATGACAGGGGAAGCAATAGAATTGTTGCTCTGATTGCTCAACTTGACTTTCATTCTGTAGTTTTAAAAACGTCCTCAGGTGCTGTAGGAACTACAGCGCCTAAGGAAGCCTTCAAGACTACAGAATGAATAGCACTATCCAGGTGCGTGGAGAATCATCAAACTGCATGACTGGATTTATGAGTCGATGCGGCCTATCATACCATAATAATAATCATCATCATATTTCTTGCTTAGATAATCATCAACTAATCTAAACAATTTTCCTTTGTTTTAGATCAGAAGCGACTGAATATGAATGAATCAAGCACTGTTGACGCTGTTACTAGTCTCGGTAATTTAATAACTGGTACAACTGGGAGAGTTTACGTTGGAGCACTTATGGACCACTATCCCCTATTGGCTATCCCATACGCTTTTATCACGGTTTGCGCTCTGATATTAGGAACAGTTGGAAATGTCCTTCTACTAGTGACTTTGGGAATACATCGCAAATTGCAGAAAGTTGGACGTGAATTCATCCAAAATTTGGCAGTAGCGGATCTTTGTGTTGCGGGTGTAGCTGACCCGCTCTGTTTAATTGGTGAGTAGCCTGGAAGATAGAGATATACATTTTACGCGTTCATACGGACTGAATGCATACTTACATGCTGCTCCTTCTGCTATACAACTAAAATGAATGCATCTGCTATGGAAGCATGAAAGAAAGAGGAATATGCGAAATTGTCGTTTCTATAGTTTATTGCTAGGCATCTCTTTGTGTTTTAAACCAACAACTCAAGTTTTTAGGACTAGTAGAAAGTCTTATGATCTTCACTCATTTCTAGAAGTTTTTCAATTCCGTTGTTTTCCGATACCAAACATTGGATTGAAAAAATGTGTCCTTCAATAAATGGAGTGTGCTTATACAGTATCAGAGTAATACCTAAAACGCATAACATTGAATGCATCAACATGTTATCTGCGAGGATAAGAATAATGAAACCGACCGAATGAAGCGACGTAGGATGCACAGATTTTCAGGTAGTTTTCATTACTAAGCTCAACGACATGCGAGACACAAGATTCAGTGAATCAAAAGCCATTACACAGCTACAACCAACAATCATTGGAAAACATGAACCGTCCGAGTACAGTCTTCACACTTCAATCATCTCACGACGTACAACACACTTCTCAATATCACTCAGCATTTTTATAAACTTTCACATCGACTACGCTTTGCCACCAAACATGACCGCTAGATGGTACCGGACATTGAAGGCCTGTACAACTTTACTTTTAAATTTCTTGTGTGATTTAATGACCTGTGAAACTATTTATCGAGACGCTCGAGAGTGTATTTGCTCTTTTGTAGAACCGACGATATTATGACTGGTCAACCAAGTTGATATCTATTATTTGAAATTCGGAGACCTTTATTCAAATTGTACGTTACGAAAAACTGACAACTTTTCCAAATGAGCTTATTGCTTCGTCCTAACTGAAGCAAATTACCAATGTTGACCTCAAATGTTGTATTCAGAATATAAATGCAATCTAACTGATTATAATGAAATAGCTTTATTTGAACTCGGTTGACGCAGTGACAACTTCAAAGATTTTTTTCTATTTTGTAGCTGTCTTCAAAGGAGAAAAATGGTTTTTAGAGAGACCTGTTTTATGCGAAATGATTGCAAGCTTGTGTTTGACAGCTTGTTTCTGTGCCTTTCTATCATTGTCTTGTATAACAGTTAGCCGCATGTGCTATATCTGCCACAACGAGCTTTATCACAGTTTATTTACCAGGAAGAAAACCATCCTAATGTGCGTTGTTTGCTGGGTGGTAGGATTTATGTTCGAAGTTGGAAACTTTCTTGGCTGGGGAGACCACACATACGATCAGAAAAACCATTCATGTATTTGGGATCGAACAGCTAGCAAATCGTACACATACTTCGTCGGTGTAGTTTTGATTTGTGGATCGCTTTCAATGATGTTTCTATCAAATTTGAAGATATTTCTTGCTATTAGAAATACGAAGACGGAGCTTCACAGGGTAACTAGACAAGATAAAAATGACGATAAGGGCGATAAAGTCTGGCGTGAGACAATCAAAGCTTGCAAAACATTATTCATCATCTTTGGTGTATTTCTGATATGCTGGATTCCTTACACTGTCATAATTTTGATGGATATTGATAACATGGTAGTCCCAATGCCTGTTCATCTGTATGGTACCTTGCTGGCTCATTTTCACAGCTCTGTTAATTTCATCGTATACATTGGAAGTAATCGACAATTTCGGGAAGCCTTCATGAAATCATTTTGTTGTTATGATGGGAAGCTTAAAGGAAGCAGTGCATCATCAACCAGTGCAACGACATCACTTGCAACAACACAGGCCAATCCGACAGTACAAAAGAAATTGGTGGATTGATCTGAATGGTTCGGAAGCACACACGGACTCAATATCACGTTCTCAAGCACAAAACCCACAATCATAGTAGCGATTAGCTCGGAATTTATCAGCACTTCAGTGACATATCAGTAGGGTGCATGTGAGCAATAAGAAAACTTCTGAAACCGATAAATACTTTTATTCACTTCTCTTTTTCCACATGCATATCTGCCAGCATTGTACAGGGAAGTTATAATCAGAGCAATATCTTTTAGAATGTTTTTGAATTTTTCAGGGCACGTCGATCATAAGTTTAACAAATTGTTAGATCTGAAAATAAATACTGAGATGGAAGCATTTAATCATTAACTATTAAGCTCTATGTGCTAATCCATCCTCCAACCCGTCGGCTGACCCTGACAACAGACCAAAGACATTAAAAATTGGTTTCAGGCTTTGATGCAGGTGCCTATAATCTTGTTTCGGCAACGAATTATCCGTCTGCTTTTCGAAAGTGTTGTCAAATAATTAGATCCGGACATTTGAAAATGATGAAAACAAACATGTAAACCATGTTGCCTTTGCAGCTCAGTTGTCACACAACGACACACTATGGACCCAGATTACAGGTTTTCACCATCTGGAAATTTATGATTTCTGAGCTTTCTCTATATACATGTCATAAATGCCTACATCGCACATAACCTACATGCAAATCGCTCATAGTCAGCTTGAAATGACATGCAAATGGAACCAAATTTGAAAAATACGCATGGAAATGCTGGAATTTTTGAATCTGTCTGAGGAGGTTGTAAACGATTATGATTCACAAATTAAGGATACATACAAAATGTCGAGAGAGGGAGCTTATTTTAATCAGTAAAATAAAACCTAATAGGTGAGTATGATAGCCGCATACAGAAGACTTTTCATGTCGCAAGTGATTCAAAAGAACGGGGTGTCTTGACTATTTTATGCAAACAGCATATTTAAAAATAAAAAGCAAAAGCAAAAATCCAAGTCAAAAAATAAAACCAATATCCTAAAAATTAAATACGTGAATGATAGCACCAGCCGTCAAATTCGTACCCTCATCAGAAATTATGACTTACATGTATCATTGGTTGATGTCCCTAACTCTAACTTATATAATAATCTTCAATGCAAACCTAGAATTGAAAAGCACGAAAATTGTACTGCCTGTAATCGCCTACCCAGCAATTACACTTGTTCGAGCAAATTTTTAGTTTACAAGTTTACTTGCAATTTTTGCCACAATACGTACGTCGGGCAGACAAGTCGCCCTTTTAAATTCCGTTTCAATGAACACAGTCGGTCTTTCAATATTAATATCAGCTGTGCTTTGGCGGAACACAGAATTAATTGTTATCGGGTTTCCTCTATTGACGACTTCACATTAGATATCTTGGAAAAATGCAAGAGTCCGGTGGACACTCGGTTGAGCGAAGCTCGTTTTATTAAATGCCTGAAGCCTACGATAAACCGTAAACACGAATTGATCGATTTCTGATGTCTGATTCTCACACCCCGCACCAGAACGTATAAAAGGACAACACTCTAAGATAGAGCGCTCTCCTGTGCTGTACTGACGTTTTTAGCCTTAAGTCTTATCTGTTTTGCCCCTGAGTAAGCGTGAACACGCGAATTCTTTTAGCCAATAAACCTAAGAAGACACCCCCGTTCTTTTGAATCACTTAAATCCTAATAATCAATGAATTGTCAAAATGTGATAATTTCCACGCTTGGGGAATTCTATCGGAATTGTCTACTTCACCTCTGCAGTGAGAAAATTAGGAAAGTGCATTATCTTGATCAACTCCTTCATCAATGGATTTAAGGCCTAAATTATGTGTAAGGATCAAGGATAGCAAAGAAATGTGAAAAGTAGTATTATACAAGTAGTATTATGAACAGAAATATAGATTTTCGATCACTCACTAGTGTAGGAGCATTTAGCTGATGAAGACTGTCATTGTCATGTTTTGCCTTTCATGTAGGCCTGCAGGCAATGAAATCATAATGATATCAAGGAAGTGTCAGATGATAATCATTTCTATCCATACAGAAATGCAGAAAATAACGGCTAACATTCGTTTTTTTGAAAAAAATACGAAATTTCGAAAGTTACACAAGCTGTGTGAGCTAATGTGACTTAAGGCTATAAGATCTTTGATGGCCACATCCAAGGTCAAACAAGCCAAGTCCAATGTCAAACCCAAGGTTCGGCGTTACTCGATGCAAGGAATTGAGAATCTTGAAGCTTTGAAAGGCATCAAAAATGCATTCTATTTAAACGTCCTATTTTGTGTCACATTTAATTGTACAATCATCAGTCAATTAATCGTTCCTCGAGTCGCTCGATTATGGATTTCAAATCGATAAAGCGCGCTCCAGCACTGCTCTCATTTCAATGCGACTTTGTGACATTGCGAATCCATCGACGAACCTATTCAGTTGTGCTTCCTGCAATAGATGCTTGATAAGCCGGGACAGGAATTTTCCGCGTTCAAGTTTTCAAAATTCCACGGAGAATTCCTCACTTCAAAATTTCGAATTACGCGCTAAAAATCTCGTTTTCCGCGGGCCCTATTTAATTGATTTTCATTCTTTTAATCATCTTTCTAAATGTATTTCAATCGATTTTTTGAATAGTCCGCAGGTCATTGTGATACGAAAATTATGTGACATCAGCGTTAACGTCGACTAATGTCTACTAAGTATAGAATATGAAGTCATTCATACAAAGAGAACAGATAATAAGGAAAAGTTTAGCGCCTGGCTGAAATCTTGTTATTGTTGAAATTATTTTATGCTAAACGCAACAAAGCACATTGACGAGCATTCAGCACCTTTTCATGACGAGGACAGTGACCAAGGTTTTCATGAAAATCTAGTTTTGTTGTTTTGTTCAGTCTTACTCTATATCTCTCCCTTTTATGAAAATGTTTCTAGAGATTCTCTGCACAAGGTGAAAGCAGAATTGGAATTTACATAAGATGTAGTTGGAATCATGCAACACGGTAAGACATGTACAACAATCCTAGAGAACTATAAGGCCTCAGCCACACTGCGAGCTTTTCCAAGCGTTTCCGAGCAAAGCGTTTTGCAGCAAATATAAAGTCATCATTACAGCAGTTGTAGACTGCCACACTGCGAGCAAAGCAAACAAGAGCGATTAATACCTTGCGGACATACGTTTGTTCGATACGCTCGGGACGCTCGTGTTTGCTTTGCTTTCATTGTGGCTGAGGCCTAAGCCGTTAAATCATTTTGCTGTACGGCTGTGCGCGCGCGGTGCACCGAGTCAGTGAACCGAAATGTGCGAATTGCAATCAAATTAATATTTTGTGCATGGCTTCAATGATAATTCATCTATTTTATCTGTTATTTTGTCACAAAAAATAGGAGATAAAAATATTTTAGGCATATAGTATAATTGATTCAACCATGAGAGCATTATTCAATTCTAGTCATCAGTTAATTCAATTCAAACTTCTATGCTATGAAAATGAAGCATTTTGAAAATCACGGCTACATCATAAAATAACCGATGCATTTCCTGATGTCAAGAAAAAAGTAAAATTTTTGATAAGTCAAGCTCATGTGATGAATCGCTTAAGGCCACGAAATCTCAATTTCAGGACCGCGACCACAGATAGCCGACATTTGTAGTTCCAGTGTAATTCCAGCGTTCATGTAGCTCCTTAATTCCAGCGATCATGTATCGTAGGGTTACTGCAGGCCTATGTAGTGTGAGGGTCAACCTCACAAGCAAAACACTAAACTACACATGACTTAAGAACTTTTGAAGAGCGATCCCTGTTCGAAAAATTTTTCTTAACTTTATTGCAGGTGAGTACCCACCTAATTTGAAGATATTTGTCAAATTTGCGGAAAATACTTTACAATCTTTTATTAAAGTAAAAACATTGCATGCCAAAAAACGTTACTTTTATAGTATGGAAGTAATTAGTCTTCAATCTGCACTAGGACTTTAACCTCTTTATCCAAGTATTTATTAATAGTATTTTGAAAATATTGAAACAGACATCCGTTGTTCCTAAAAATTGTTAGAGTTTCTCCACTTCCTCGTGAATTTCTCCCAAGACGAGCAAACAATATATGCTCTATTTCAAGGCTTAGTGCCCCTTACAGTGGAAAATAGGCTTGCTAAGCACTCTGATAAATAAAGCGCAGTAAAATTAAGAAAAACTTTTCTATCAAAGATCGCACTCCAAAAGTTCTTAAATCATGTGTACATGTAGTTTACCGTTTTGCTTGTGAGGAGGTTGACCCTCGCACTACCTACATTGGTGTAGAACCTTGCGACACATGAACGCTAGAATTAAAGAGCACAGTCGACAAATGACGATTATCTCTGACCATAGATTAAATTAGCAGAGTCACCGCAGTTATGCAAATTTCTAAATCCTAGCTAAGGCCTCTAAAAGCTTTGATCTAAATATTATGGAGGCTTTGTACACAAAAAGAGTTTAACCCTAATCTAAACAGACAACTGAACCATGATGGTGCGTGCAGTTTTCATCTGTAAACTACTTTCATGGCTGAGGCCAATAGTTCTCTAGGATTCTTGTACATGGCTCACTGTGTTGAATGATTCTCACTATACATCTGACGTAAATTCCAAGCTTCTAGAGATCAAGTAAACATGCATAGCATCGAGTTATCAAAATTCGATCTTCGAAGCATATTTTTATTTCGTGCGTGGCATAGGAGCAAAATGGGTGATGATAATTTGACCATTTAAGGGACGTTTGACGTCAATCGTAAAACAAAATTGCTCGCAAATTGTTCGCACTCTCAGTATTTATAATGCTAATTAAAGTCGGTCGACCAATTTGGGCAGCTTATCATATTATTATCGTCTTAAGCGCGATGAAATGCTTATTGAAAAACACTTAGAAAATCTATATTTAATCAATGAATAGTCTTCTGGATTGTTTTTTGAAAGCAAATCTAATTCTCGTGCCTATCATAGCATTGCATTTATATATGGTATAGCACATTACATTCCCTTTTATGAGGACAGTACAAACTTACAAACATCTCAGTATGTGCATCTCTTGATTATCAATTCTAGATTTCAAACTAACGATGTTGTCTTAATTGATATTCTCAGTAGGCCTATCATATCACACATGATTTTGCGTTCGCTTCATTATTGATTAAAAATTCCGTCATAATTTCAACCCATTCATGCATACTGTACATTGCTTCTTTTCAGAAGGATTTTACCCGTGTTTTTGAGACAGCATTGCTGTAATGTTGACTCAAAAACGACAAAATATCTGTAACCAAAGAAAAGAGGAGATCAAGGCGATTCTAATCGCACCACTCCCAACTTCGTGACTAGAACGCCTGCAAATTGCATCTGAAAAATGTTATTTTTCAAAATACGTAAATTTTGAAAATTAATTGATGCATAAATGGCTTAAGTAAATCTCCAAGACATCTCCAGTAATGAGTGCCGGTAATCTGATAACCAACGCTTGCAAATTGATACTCTGAGAAAATCTGGACTGTGAAATAGCAGCTCCAAATCCATTCAGAACATTGCACTGATTTGTATGTTTTAAAGAGAGATGTTGTGACAGCTTTGTCATCATTCAATTGTCGGTCGTTGAATGGATTCATTTCAGAAGGAGCAGTTCCATATGCAGAACCACATGCAGCAGCAGTTCAAGCATCTTGTCTAACTCTCGCTCTTGGGATGTCTAAGTTACCAAGGAGTGGAACGACTCACCTCTACGAGGGTTCCATTAAAACTGACCATCTGAGTGCACTGCAGCATCGTGCGGTTACCCAGCAGAGAATCGCTCGAAGCAACCAATTGGGTTTACCACCATGACTTTGCAAATCACCATACAGCTAGAAATGTGAAGATCGACTTTCATGAGTTTGCACGAGTTTGAGGTTTCACAGTCGTCGAGAAGTAGTCCTGATTAAAACCCCAAAAAGGCTTGTAGGGCCGCCTCAAAAATCGATTGCGAAAGTTGGGAATTTGCTGTGATGAAGTCATCGGAATCAATGAGTCTGATTAGCCCCAAACCTGCTCGAATTGAGAGGCGCTTCACAGCTGGAAGTGCTGAGCATTTCATTCGATTGTGAGACCATATCTTTGATGATTTGTCACAATATTTTCTGATACTAGTAAAACCAGAGGTGGGAAAGCACTACCCAGGAAAGCACTACATTCGGTCACTGAATGATAATTTCTTTTGACATCGGCTGAAATTTGCCACAAAGGGTTTCACCATGAGTTTTAGGACCGTAATACAAGACATCTAACGCAATAGAAGAGATGAATCTGTATTAGTTTGCTACAGAAAAGACTTTGGATATCTGTTGAAATGCGAGAAAGATTTATATCAAAGATGCCTACATAGTAGGCATTTTTCTCTTCTAGGAAGCGTCCAACCAAAGTGCCTGTTCTCACCGAGCCGCGTGGCGAGGGGCGGGAGAGGGGAATGGAGAGGAGGGCAACTACAGATACCATATCGTTATGGACCCTTCTGATTGCTAAATAATTAACATATTCACATTCCTTGTGTTACATGCTTTCGAATGAGCCTAAACAAGACACCACAATACGACATTTTCCCGAGATAGTTAAATGACGTTGGCCTTCTCAGTTTTCAGAATTTACATGAAAATAATCAGATGCCACATTTCAAGCATAATGACTCGGAAATTATATCTAGACACGACACATTTTCGAGGAAATGCAGAAACATTTTGCATTAGATTTACGAGTGTGATGTTACAAAGTGTGATGTAAATCAGGTTCATAGATCTGCAAGTTTCATCAGACGAGAACAGTTAAGCTCGCTGTGAATTGAAGTGTTGCTAGGAGCAGTCTATTTTAGAGCAATATACGAGTAATTGCATGATGAGTTTTGGTTGACCAACAGTCTGGAAAATAGGACCAATCTGAGATGAGCACTGAGTTTAGCATGATATGGCGACAGGTAAGCATTTCGTCCTGTTAATTTTCGTTAAGTAAATCCAAATCCATAGAAATTATTCTCTCGAGAATCAAAATCAGTAAGTTGTGGTCGTCGTATGATTGAGGGAATATCAGATCAAATATCTCACTGCCAATACTATTTATGAAAACCAAATATAATCAGTCATTTTGTCAAACTGTCAACAAAATTATAAACTAATCGGCTGTTGTCACGCACTGCGATGAGCGATACAAGCGAGCATTTTCAAGGAGAAAAAATTGCTGTTGGTTGCAAAATAGACACCACCATCATCTTCTTCATGAAATTTACTTTTAAATGAAGTGTGTTTCAACAGACATGGTCAAAAATTCTGCGATCTATATCATATAAACGATACATGGCGTTTTAATGACTTCATCGAAATGCTTGAGTGAGTGACGAACAGTTCCAGACAACTGATTGGGTCGGACACTGGTAAAGTTAATTTTTTCAATTGCAAATGAAGTATGGCATACTTTTCAGTGATTGACATTGCAAATTTAATCGTTGGTAGGATATGAGCATTGCTATAAACTACATGATTTTGCGATAATTACTGATTTGATATTTCACATTTACAAAGAATAGGGTCTTAATGACATACACATCATTCACAAATTTTCATTCATAGGATGACATCAAGGTATAGGCGACATATCATGAAATAGAACTGACGCACGGATTGACGAAGACTTCGATGTGAACTTAGATCGGTCTAGTGATGAAACTTAAGAATCGGTTCGGATTATGGTCCGTCGAGTGAAAAAAATAATGATGACATCACCGAAGAAGACGTAGAAGAAGAAATTGCTTCCTGAGAAAGCAGTTGGCGCTTCGTGACGGCTGATGGTGATACATGCACAGTTCTTCAACTTGAAGGGTATACTGGCTAGCAAACAGATTCCCGTCGGACTACTCTGGAAGATTATTGTGACATTTTCTCACCTCTTGAATTATTCGAAAAGTTAGCCAAATGGACTAATAGCAGACCGAGAATATGCAACGCCGAAAAAGTTAATTTATCATGTACCGGTATTTTATACATCGTAATTGACTCAGAAATGATATTACTTTAGATTATACTCAAACTTTAAAATGAACTTTTGTGACTGATGACAACTACAGAACTTATTGAAATAAAAAAACATTTTTTGAGATTTTTCCGTCAGGAATACGGACGGGAATGTAAAATGACAACAGTCTCAATGGGTTTTAACTTGCATTGTCCATTCTATAGTAATCGAGAGTATCAACTTATCGAAGATTATCACATAAGTTGAGAACAATAACAAGTTTATTATTTTCGTTTCCCATACTCATTCTGTAGTGAATAAAATGCCATCTGTCTCCAAATACATTCATGAATTCGAATTCATAGTTGGTAGAGCATGACACTGAAAGTGCATTGTTTAGAAATTTCGATGTGCAATTGATCATGTTGTCCTCACAGAGGGTCAGAATTGTCGGATAGCTATGTCGAAAGTCATTTCTCTGCACGAACATCCGGCAACCCTTAGCTGTGGTGTCTAGTTGAGTGCGGGGATAGAGCAGCGAGTCGAGATGGCGCGGGTTGGATTTTCATATCTCGTAGGCAAACCGGGTGCCATTTCAGAACTTTTTTCTAAAATTACTTGGACGCGTGGTCCCGCGCGTCTCTGTGTGAACAATCCCATAGACGATCTGGACGCGTGAGATGCCCCGCACCGCGTCTGGTGTGAATGGACCTTGACCGAATAGGTGAAACTGCGGGATGCAGGATGCCCCAAACACGAATGACCTTGTCAGAGAAAGTGATGATGCAATCATGTCACCAAAGAACTTGGTTAAATCTTATGGAGTCTTAACTTGATGAGTAATTGAATAATAATATGAGTGATCAGCAGGTGTAATGGGAAGGGATACGTTGATGTCACAGTAGGGTGCCGGATCGAATATGCGTGCTGAAGACCACAGGGGCTCTGTTAGCGCGAAGACAGACTGGAAAAAGAAACACGAGTAGGGCAATTCGGAACGGTAAAGAGCCTTTGACCGTGAGGAGACATGACGGGAGGGAGTAAAGGGGAGAGAGAGAAAGCGGTACAGAAAGGTTGTGCTTTATATTTCCTGTTACTATGGCATCTGTTGAGATTCTTCTAATTCACCCGTCCCTTTCTGCTATTTGTGGTTAGTCAAATAAACAACATCATCAACAGATTATACTAGCAGATTGCATGATGCCATGGTTGCACTACCATGGCTCATAGGCCATATATTGTCATTCGATCGGTGATCCGCTGAGATAATGGATTACTGAAGATATTCGATATCATAGAACGAATCATTTTGTTTTTAATAACAACAAATCCTCAGTTAGATTCTCTAAGAGAGTCGTTCACTTATCCACCATTTATAAAAACATTTATTATCCGAAATCGGAGCACGGAGCGAAGTTAGGTCAGTCAAACTGGACGGAACGCAACAATTTTGCTGGAGCGCGCCCACCTCTGAGTTATACGTTTTACGTCAAAATTGTGTGGTCTACAGAGTCTAAACCTGCAGAAAATCCTAAGCTCTGAAAATATTTACTAATTGTAGTACGTATAAGTAAGTGTATATTGAAATCATTGAAAATAATCATTTTGCAGTTACTCGTGATGTTGTACAAGAAAATATGGAAAACAGAACAGTCGCACTTGAAGCAGACGACATTCAGTGTGCATGACGAATTATTCAACGTATTCAGTCATAAAAGGGAAAATATCTTTTGTATTTATCAGACTTTATCAGTGCCTCAATTAGTATATATGCCAATATGTGGAACACAAGGATTTAGTAAATGTTTGGGTTCTCCGCTTTTAAAGAGAAGTTCAGATGTGTTGATTCTCGTTTCAAGCATCGTCTCATTACAACATCAGAGGAGAATGTTCAGCGTTTTATTAGACCAGCCGATCATAATTCGATGGGCGCAATTGTCTAACCTGGAGAAAATATTACGTAGTCCTTTATTCAACCCAACGAATACCGAAGAAGTGATGTATGTTCAAGAACACAGCGGATTAGTGGGCCTAGATGCCTCATGAAGTTCTGTATCAGAGACGGAATAACATAGCTTTCGTAAAATGTGTAGCCTTCGATTACATTTTTTGCGAATATGCTACATTCTCATACGATGATGAAAGTCATCCCAGTAGCCATTTATAATAGAATATAATGCTTACTAATTTAAATTATTAGTTAAAGTAGTCCTAAGGAGGACTGATGGCGTTCTCCAATCCGCAAGTGTACAAAGGCAATGCTACTGTAACCATTGGATTAATCAGTTCTTAAAAGAACTCAATGTAGCTTTCTCGTGGCAACGAATTAAAATTGATCAGCTTTGGCCCAATATCTGGTAAAAATGGAAATATTAAGACTTGTAATACAACTCATTCTTGCTGTTAATATACTAATACCATAGATTCCAAACACTGCCGTATACACGTTCAAAACAGACTTCTAATATACTGTACCGACTACAGATGCTGATAGTGGAAATAGAATAAGACAATGGTCACCATAGGTTAAGGAAATTAAAAATGGATATTATAAAACAACAGGAAACCGATGAATAAAAATTGGAAAAGTGGAGGTAAAATATGGAAATACAACGATGCTACTACATTGTGAACTACTACTACAAGTGAACTATATCTGACATTACACAAAGTGGATAATGGTAAGAGTGGATAAGTGGAAAGTGGATAATGGAGGTAAACAATAGAACTACAATGACACTCTACTACACCGAAAGCAATGAAAATATACACACTATACCTAAGACTACACATGGAAAATACTATTTCTTCACTTGAATTTGTTATCGCCAGTTTCTTCATCCGTCTATAGTACTTCATGTAATTCCACATTTCTTCATTTGAATTACAATACATCGATCACGACTTCAGTTACCGATTAAGGGATATAAAACATAATACTGCAGTCCGTCAGTCATCAGCAGGTACTCGTCTAGTTGTGTTTCGACCCCTGACCTGAACGCTCAAACCCAGACGAGCGGGGTCCCACACATAGTGGCTGACAAAATGCTGAATAGGTAATGATATGTCTTGAAAGATATGTGACAAAGATAAATCAGACATCATTCAATTGTTGCGTTTCCCACATGTAAACAGATCCTGTCATGAGAGTTCCAGTTTAGTTTGTTGCTTATAACAATGCCAAGAACTTTCATCGACTCAACACATGGTAGTTCAGGTTTCTCACAAAATCTCGAAATTTATGCTTTGACGAGAGATTAACAAAGCCATGGGTTTTTCTATACAGATAGTCAACCTGTTAGTGATGCATAATTCAGTGACATTTTTGGCTTGCTCTCTAACTCCGACGAAAAAAACTCACGTTAATGACCAGCGGGGTCCCTATAGCGACCACAACCCTAAATCTATTATTATATGGCACTAATTAATTTGAAATTTTGCATGCGGGTTGAGTAAAATATATTCTACTATTGTGATACATAATTACAAAAATTTCCCAGTACAATTTCTCGAAAACAAAAGCTGCTACACTGTTATAATTAATTAACTTGTGTTTGCAAAAATAAATGCAATAACTTAAAATTGTATTTGCAAAATGTCATAGCTGCGAACGTGCATTTTTATGTTCACAATTTCATTACAAAAACTCTCCTGAACGTATTCTATGAAAAACACACGCACAGCAGAGACAGCTTGAGCAGAAACTAATTAGCTAGCTGCTTGCTGACAGCAACATTGCACTTTGAACATGTTTATGAAGTTTTTCTGTTCGCATTCCTGGGACCTCTTGCAGCGAAGACGCTTTCGTGGCATGGTCAACATCCGATCCAGGACCAACTGCACCAACTGGAGCATCTCTTTCAGACACTGCATACCGCGCACCAAATTGAGGGCTATTCTTCAGGAACAGTCGTCGCCTGGGACTTCCCAGCCTCATATTCAGGATGAACGAGAAGATGACGTAGGCATTGCATATGCCGCCAGATCCAAACAACCACTGGCAATTTTCCAGATTTTATGATGGTCGAATACGTTCGAACAAGTTTGTCAATATTGTATGTCTACCGCTCCCTTCGTCCTAATGTTATCCAGGATAGGTTGGGGCTTCCTGTCATCCCTTTCTTCTCTGATGTCTGAATCATGATGAAACGTTGACATAAGGATGACATTTTTTCCTCTTTTTCCTACATAGTAGGCCTAAACCAACGTGGCATCGCGTTGGAATGCAAAAGCGCTGGAGAGTTCCACTCTTGCTCGGATGTCCGTCAACATAAAAGTCGGAAGAAAGGGCTTGTTCCAACTGTTCCGATATATGTCAATTTTCTTTGAAGCAGTCGAGTTGCAGAGGTAGAGCTTTGAGAAGAAATTGTCACCGGTGTAGCTGCATCCTGAACCGACGAGATGTTCTGTGGGTTGCAGTAGGCCTACAACGCGAGCACCCTGGTTTATCCCTGGGCGGTGACCGTGTTTCCTGGTGTATAACTCGAAATTCACACAGTACGATATGCTTCAGCATCCGCAGAAATCCATAGCTTTATGCAGTACTTCCCAGACTTGGCGGTAAATAAATCAATTTTGAAAGGGCACCCTCCATTGCTATAACCAGCAATTGCTCATCAGCATATATGGCTTCTCCGGGAGAATATGAAGCTCCAAACTTTGCTGCCATTTTGTCGCAGATTACTCGGACAGGAGCTAAGCTTGTCTCTTTCTCGACGTTCACAGTGCGATCCACTTTTGGATCAAAGCGCAAAAAGCGAGTCAAGGCTTCATCTACCGTATCTTGTGGATGGTTCGCACAGTTAGAGACAGCATTGCTCCTTAGAAAACAATGATAATTAGTTTACACAATTATTTTTCACCCTCTGGTGCCTAGTCAACGGGTGGTGCTTCAAAATTATCCAAGCAAATTGAATGGGGTCTCTAGCGACCCTTTTGGTCATTAACGCTAGAAATAGAGTTTGTTTAAATAGAGAATGAAGCACAGCAGCTATTGAATAACGGAAACTTATGGCGTGTACCCAACATGCATGACGACAAAGTCATGGCATTTGAAGAATAATTACGCCGGGTAGTATTTGAGATGCATGTACGCTAACATTGACCCCAATCGGAATAGAGGATTAATCTGCCTATGTGCGTTCTGCCTATGTGCGTAATCCGTCCACCTTACTCGAGTCCTTGTCGTTGAACTCGGGACGAAATCCGTGTTGTTCTAATCCAAATGAAACGTCAAATTGTGAGCGAATACTTTTAATGACCAGTTTCTCTTGGACCTGTTGGTAATAATGTGATGAAACGTACGTAATTCCTCAGTACTTGCAGGATTGGTCTTAGGGATAAGAATTACAATTACCTTTTCCAGACGAATGACAAGACTTCATATGAGACAATATGTCTGAATAAGACATCTCTCAAATATTCACATTGTTGGGTAAGATATTAGACAGTGCATGTTTCACTTTATAGCTCAATCGATTAAGCGTAACTACCAAACACCAGGCTTACATAAATATAAAAGGCACTTGTAAGATAAAAAAATCTTTATTGAAAGTCGATTTGATGCCGTCATACATTTGAATATATACACTGATGAAGGGAATATATAAATTCTAACTCCTGCACATTTTTCAAAATATGATCAAGTGACAAAACAACCCAAAATTATACAATTGCGATCATCTTTGAAGACAAATCACCGGATGAGGTTGTCATGTAAATACGTTAATGAAGATATTGACAATCAGTGATGTCAAAGAGAAATATGTTTACTACAAACAATAATTTGTCAGTACAAAAATCGAAGATCAGAGAAAAATAATGCAGAATTATTTAATGTAAAATCAATCATTCCTAACAACGATATGTTGCCCTTTTCACAAAATGACTTCCTGACAAAATTCAAGTAAGCCTGAATAATTGTGTTGAAAACAACACCTTCACCAGCATCACAGTCACATGCGACTGTTGTACATTTCATAACGGTTGCTAATTACACCAGATGTCTATCTGTACTTCAATTCGACTTTTTTCGTAAACGCCGCCACTACATTGGAAAATACATTTTTTTGATCACTAACTGAACCTAATACCATTTAAGTTTAGAAAAAAAGCTGCATCAGTGATTATCACGTAAACATGGATTAGCAAATGTTATCTTTGATTCAGTGGCAAGCGCAATCAGCTGTACTCTTCAAGAGTAAGGTGTCATCAATATTCATGTATATGCAGTGGAAATATACAGTGTATATACAGTGGAAATAAGTTCAATTCCGTTATATTTTCACTAGTCATTCGTATTTGATTGCAGATAACAGGTGTTTGCAGCCTATAATAATCAGATTGATTAACAAAGCGAATGATGTACGCAATAATAATGTAAAAGCTAGGAAGTAAGACAAACACAAAGAAAGCAAGAATGCAATAAAATCCACATTTCATCATAAATGAACGGGATGCTTGTTTTAAGAAAAAACGTGTGTATAAGTATTGCAGCAAAAAATCATGCAATAGCCTATGACTTTTGGACTTTCTAAAGCAACATTCAAAGGAATAAAAAGGATATACATATAGCTTAATGCAGTTGACCAGTAAACAAGAGATCCTGCTTTCCGTAGAAAAAAGTCAAGAAAACCTCATATCCTTGGTCAAATATTTCGCGCACAAAATGGAGGACATTCGTCGTTCAATCCTTCCAATAGTCAATGGTATCAACCGAATAGTTCACGAAAGGTTAATGTTGACCACTGAAAGGCGTGTTTGGAGGCATGTTAATCTGTACGTGTGATTATTAACTACAACGGCAACCAAAGCTTTGACAGTTTTATTGACCTGTCCCTACAGTCTAATTATCTTGCTTTGAAATAACGTATCGATGTACAACTTTTACAAAACATAATCTTCTTCTACAATTCGCAAGCATGTATCTTCATCGACAGGCCGTACTATATCAGGGAATTCCAAGATCTTAGAATATCGAGATGCATAATAATTTTACGAATTATGAGTATAATTTCGGAGGACGTCACCAACAAAGTTGAAGTACAGAAAGAGCTCATGTCCTTCTCAGACATTGGAATCATCAGGAAATTAGATGCAACTCTTCAATAAAAGTACGAGTATTCAAGAAATACTGCTAAATCGATTTCTAAGCTGGGTCATACCAATACCTTAGTTTAAACAGTAGCTGCTCACATCAGAGATAAAAAAATATAATTCTACACTATACTTAATAAATATTATGCAACATAATCTCGCTATAACGTAATTCAAACAAAAAATGTAAAAGTAATAAACCAAGGGAAACTTTTAAAACATGAGATCAGGAAATTCGAGTATGTACGTTGCATCCATGTACGTTATAGCGGGATTGTGCTGCAAAGTATTTTGAATTAATGGAAGATTTATGAAATCAGTGTAAATTCTTATTTTCGAACGCTCAAAATAGTACATAGAAATCCGCAAACCAATCACAAATCTTTGAATACTTTGCAGGCACCACTGTTAGTGCAAAACACTGAGCTGCGTGAAGTCAGGAATAAATTTCAGTGTCAAACAATCTCACAGTCTCACTTCAAATACACCATCTCGTATTTCCCTGAACCTGAAAATAAAGGAGAGAATAAGACAAAATGCAGATTGGTGGACAACGTGATTGCATCATACATATAACAGTCCTTGTGACACTGCTCGTTCTACGCCTGGAAAACTCGGGTTCTTAGAGCCCAAGTCGTGCTAAACTTAAGATTGATAAATTGATACACTTTATTAGTTTAACGTTTGGGTTTCAGGATTCATAGTGGAAGCTAGAAAGACGGATGTACCAACGAGCTAGGTTTTAGCAGTCGCTGTGTTCAGTGACTACGTGACTCCATGGATATGAAAACGAAGCGGAGATGCAACTAGAGGTGAGAGAAGGGCTTGATTAATGCTGTCATGATATAACTTCTACTGAAAGCATATTTAGTAGTAGCATGTAATTATCTTCAAGCATCATAATGTATTTGTATAAAAGATGAAAAATTATTAGCCAAGCTGCTGTATTAAAATTTACTTACAAACACAAGTTTACGTAAAAAGGATAAAAAATTCAAGCGTATTTGAATATCAGTAAAATTGCTCCCCTGACATAGTCCTCCCATTTACAGTGAACATTATAGTTTCAGACAATAACAGCATAAACATAGAGAAGTCACTATGATAAAATCTAATACGCTGTTTCATAAGTACTGAGAACTCACATGTATCTCAGCGAAATCTCATTTAATTCTCTAGAAACTTTAACCACAGATGCTCTAGTTTATATGTGACTTAAGAACGAAAGAATTTTGAATCATAGATATCTTAACACTGTTTCATAGCTATTCATTAAGTATCAAAATTCACACCTGCAACGAATCATAATCATCATCACTAATTAAGATCCTATATATAGAAATCTCGTCCGCAGTTCAATATTTTGACTTCGATTTCAAAGGAAATTTTAATCAAAGGCATCCTGGTTATGACATGCATGACGAACAAAAAACATTTATTAACAACTTTGTTAATGGCTGAATTTTAAAGTTAAGTTGTTCATCCTGGAGCATAAGTTTCACAGCAAACTTTTGCATGATTGACAATGGACGTGCGAAAAGTGTATTTTCGTCTCTACATTTATACTGAATGGAGAAGAGGAATATCAGCTCGAGAAATTCATGAAGTACTCCTTGAAGTTTGGCCTGATGACTGTCCGATTAATCCACCGTTGCCCGCACGACTTTAGTCGAAACAAGTGAAGGCTGGTGTCTGCTGAACGTTTGTCAGATTATCGAAAAGGACCCTCACTTGACTACACGAGACATCGAGGAAGAAACATCCATCCCGAGCATCACCGCCTGACATATAATGAGTTAGAAGCTTGAAATGCACGTCATGTCATAATGGGTCCCCATTACACGATAATCAACAGAAGAGAGCCCGAGTCGCTTGTGCAACTGCACTGGTCTTCTTCCTACTTAAACGGATTTCGGTGAAGATCTTAACAACATCTACGCAGTAGATGATGAAACATAGATGCGTTTTGAACATCAACACATTCGAATGACGGCCAGAGTTTACCGACGGAAAACCCATCATTCGAAGACTTTGGCAATGATTGCTCTTACCGCCAACAAGCGTTTCAGTGTGAGAGCTCTTCCGAAAAGGAAACTATCAATGGTGATGCCTACATGGAGTTTTGCGATCTACCGGAAACAAATGGAGATGCTTACGCTCTCAGCCAGTTTTTTTTGAAGACCCTTCACTAGCAACATGACAAAGATCGCTCTTACATGGAGTCTGAAATTTCCATTTTTTTCATTGATGACAAGCTACGATGACTCACCAAATCTGAATCTTTTGGATCGTTGGGTGAACGAGAAACTAAAGAAGGCATTAGGAAGAACGTGTTTCACAGCAGCTGTCGAAAGGAAAATGAAGTTATTAGTGTTCTGAACAGCAGCGATGAAAGCAGATTTCGACGTGAGTGAAGTAGACCGTCTTATGACTTACTGTAGAAATGTCATCAGCTGCGTGACACCACCACATTCGTAGCTTAGACAAAGTTTAAGCCCCAATAAGTCAAAATTTGATCGTAATGTGTATTTTTCAATATCCAATGGTGATAATTATAGTTCGTAGGTGTGAATTTTGATACTTTATGGATAGCCATGAAACAGTGTTAAGATGTCTATGATTCTAAATTCTTTCGTCCTAAAGTCACAAGTGAACTAGAGTATCTGTGATTAAAGTTTCTAAAGAATCGAATAACATTTCGCTGAGCTATGATGTGTTTTATAATATTAACCTTCAGCTAGCTTAATATGTGTGTTTATTAAGGCTTAGTGAATGTTCTAATGTTTGAACTCCCAATTAGCTAGTTGTGCTAATCCCAAGTAGCGACAAGTCCACTGACAGGGTCCAACTCTTTGAGGTGTGCTTCGAAAAGCCTGGGCCACCAAGACAGACAGCAGGTCAGAAAGACACGCGCAACTTGATGATAGAACAAGTAGTGGATGAGAGAGCGAGACTATATTTCAATTACAACATTAGTTTTTGTAGCCTTTTTAAGTTTTAACCTTTTGAGCTCCAAAGCCAAATCTGCTACACTGCCCCAACTACTCATGACGCGCACGTCATTCACTCATAACTGCAACTCCCTTGATGCTGAGTGAACAATGGTAACATAATACAGCGATGACGTGCAGTGCACGTCACGTCATTGGTAGTTGGGGCAGTATTGTCAGCTGCAAGTCGAACACTTACGCAAGTGCCCGCATGACGTGCACCGCACGTCATCGGGCTCAAGAGATTAACTGTGAGAAAGGCAGATCTGCTTCTCTCGAACGCAGTCTTGCATCTCCTACCTTCAACTCATAGCTCGCCATGTGATTTATCAAATGGAAAGCGGAACAGACAGTTTTAGTCGCCATCGATGAAGGTAGCTCTGAATGACTGACATGTCTTCAGATAAACGGCGTTCGACCACATCAACTCGCTTGTCCGAGACAGTAAGGGCCACGTCATCTGCGTACAGATAGCGAGTGGCGTGGGTTACAGGGAAATCGGCTGTGTACTGTATATGTTGTAAAGGGTAGGAACAAGGACGAATCCCTGTTCAACTCCCTTCTTCAGATTGAAAAGTTTGCTACAAGCGCCACCACTTGTCTTAAGGACGAAGGAGCGATTTCCAGCAAGCTCATGACGAAATTGGTGAGCTTCGCTGATGAGAAATCTTCATCTCGAGACCTTTCAGCCACACCGTGTCATGGACCGCGGTTAGATTGAGGAAAACGGCGCCGATGATGTGCTCCAGTTCGCAGCTTTCTTCGATGTCTTGCGTTAGAAGGGCGACTTGATCTGCTGCGGAGCGACCCGGTCTGAAGCCAGCTTGTTCGTATGGAGGAACATTCTCGACAGTCGGTGTGATTCTTGAGAGAATCATCCTTTCAAAAAGTTTGTAACTCACGCGAAGAAGTGATATAGGACGATAGCTCTCAAGGAGGTTCGCGTCTTTATCGGGCTTGAGGATGCCAATCGTGGAGGCGCGGCGCCACATTTTTGGTATGTGGCCAGTAGATAAGCAGGAGTTGTAGAGCTTTGCCAGCCACCGAATGAGTTTCACGCCAAGATTCACTAAAACTCGTTGTGAATTCTATCTGGACCGGGAGCTTTCCTTGACTTGATCAACTTTAGTGCTTCTGTGATCTCATCCATACTGAAGGCATTCTCTAGGCATTCCTCTTCTGGAAGGGTCTTCCTAAGTCGCTGAGCAGTGATTTCTTTCTGGACTTGACGATGGAAGCTTCTATCTGCACCACGATATTTACTGTTGTTTACCAAATGCCTTGCAATCAAGTTAGAGCTTATCTGACAGTACTCCTTCACGCTCGAGCACTGTGTAAGCCTGTTGATTGTGGTCCAAGCTTTCCTCGATGAATGGGCGAAGTCAATTTCGTGGACAGTTTCGATCCATCGCTCCTGCCTCTGGTCGTCTAGATGGTTTATAAGAGCTGTTGCCTGGGCGTGTTGGGATTCCGGGCTGACTGCGTCAATGTAGATCGTCAGCAGATTAGAACATTCTTCATTCCAGGTCGTATTGTAGCTCTTTCGATAACCTCTTGGTATGCATTGTTTCGCCACCGACTTCAATAACTGCGTGAACTGCTTGTTGGCGATGTTGGAATTGTTGCCGTTGGGCTCAGGTAGGAGTTCGGCTCCTTCTTCGGTTTTAGCAGTAAACCGTTCCCAGTCCGCCTTGCGAAGGTTCCATCAGGGAATCGGCGCTGACGGAGTGCATCAAATCAATGGTGGTGTTGTGATCAGGACGATGTTTTGATCGTGGGAACCGATTGAGAACTTGTCGGATTGGAGAGATTCCACCAAGTTGAGTCGAGAACGTTGAACGAGGCTGGCTGCTTGGGATCGAATAGTGTTTCCAAATTGTTATTGCTGGCGTACTCTGCGAAAAGCTCGCCGTTGGTGTTGGAGTACGGGTAGCCGCATGTTTCGTGGCGACAGTTGATATCACCAGACAGCACGAACTGACCTCCGACTGATGGTAGGCGGTCGACTCTTAGACTGGTTGAGGGTGGATGATAGATATTTGTAACCTGGATGCCGCCGTCTATTTCGATGGTGATCCACTCTGTTGTGTCGTCGTCATTGGAGTTGTCAACGTGATTGAACTTGATGTTCTTGTGGACGAAAGTGGCCAGTCCATGATGGGGGTCGAGAATGCAATCAGCAAGAGTATAGTCGTGGAGTTTCATTCTTTCTTGAGACATCTGATCTGTCTCTTGAAGGAGCATTATGTTTGTATCTGTCTTCATCGCAACTTGTTGCAAGACTTCTCCTTTCGCGATAGTCCATCCTTCGATATTCAACTGCAGGATTCTCAGCGGCACTTTGCCAGGACTGTCGATGACGTCCTAAGGAGGATGGATTTCGGAAGCTAGAAGGCGCGGACCGATTACAGCTGGCCGCAGGAAAATGAATATGCTGTTGATGATCATTTGTGAACTTAGATTCAGTCAAGCTTAGTTCTGGATTCCTTGACTTGCTCTGAATTTCGCTAACGAAAGATCGTTACCCAGGGTGGACTACGAGGAAGTATTAGAGTTCCCACCCCAGCTTAATCATATGAACTTCACATGAAAGCTATTTTTCATATTTGTAGGCTATAATCATTCTGTAGGGCAATCCCAAAAACACGAACTGCAATGCCCTAAGACATTTGCAATCCAATGATGTCGTAAGTAAGGTTCTATCTAAACCAAGAGATAGTTGTTCATTCAACTCTTTCCGACTACTGCATTCAGTTGCAAACGTAGTGACCACCGCAAATTTTGAAAAAGTAGCGCAGACCGCAAAAAATAACGCAGGAAAAAATGTCTTCAATTTTGGTGTTGTAGTGTAATACCAATCAATGATAATGCTATTGTGTACAGTAGATATGCAAAATTGTGCAATGTCTCAGTGACGTTCAAGTGAAGTCCATAAAACAGCATACCATGGGAAATCACATTTATAGAATCCACTTTCCTAACTTTCCGCCCTTACGCTCGAGACATTTCCACAAGATATTATTTGGGATGGATTACTTGGTCTCATCGAACGCAGATATGATGCATATTTTATGGCAAAACATGCCATTCATACACATCATGTTTATGTGCTATAATTTGACCTGGTACAGCTTGATATGCACCTAGACTCATTTCAAGATTCGCTGCGCTAGGATACTAAGATATGGGAACTGAGGTTCATGGTGCAGATCTCTATGGTGCAAAATGCAAATTTCTTCTCTGTTGCGATAGTTTTGAAAATTTATTTCATATGCACTCATGCTTCAGGTAGACCTGTATTCGATTGTACCAATACTTTTCTGGATCGCCATTAGCATCAGATATTTTTAAGAAAATACATCAGTTGCGCTTGGGACATGATACACTTTAAAATTTCTTCCTGAAATGAGTCTGATGAAATTTTTGATGACGTGCTCATAGCAGACAGATAATGCGATGTAATTGCACACTTTTTAGAAGATTCAGCTAAATTAATGCACAAATCAAACAATTAACTAATATGTCGAACCTTTTCCAGTATGCGGAAATAATGAAATTTGAATCTACATGTGAGAAACGCATGACAGGCCTACTTCAAGCACTGTTCATGTTCTTCTATAATACAGGCTGCATTTTCATTTCCTCTATAGGGTACATTATTCAATTGTATTGCACTAGGCCTACAATACATTGTGATATACCCTTTTAGCATAAAGTCTTATTTTCTATGGAAGATGAATCTATCAATCGGCATGAAAAGGCCGCCGCTATAACCGACGCTTGTACATTGCAGAGATGGAGCTGGTCCGAAACATTCCAGATCGAACCGCTGACCGGACAGTACCAGTCAGTGGCGTCGCGTGCGCCCAGACCATAGGCCTTCACTCGGCATTGGAATACTATTTCTGTACCATACATTTTTTATGTTACAACATTAATTTTCATAAAAGTTGAATTTTTAATAACAATTTCCCGAACATTTTTAAGGTCAAGTGTGGTCTGGACAGAGAGGGGATATAGTGATCTGTTCCTTGAGTAAGGCGGTTAAGAGACATGAGCAATCACTTCTCATGGAATGTGCACATGAGAAGTGATTGCTCATGTCTCTTAACCGCCTTACTCAAGGAACAGATCACTATATCCCCTCTCTGTCCAGACCACATTTTCTCGAGAAAAAAGGAGACAAGGTCTACAGTTTCTTGCGTTTCTCATGGACGGTCAGCCGCTCACATGTTTGAAATTTTGATGCATTAAAATGCCTTGTGTATTTCTTATTTTTTCTCTGTGAGTACTTTCAATTTTATATCAGGTGTTGGCCTACCTTGCTTGACGACTGTCATCTTTTCAGTATATTCCCTTCGGACGAAAGACGTGGTTATGATCTCGTCTGCAGTAGTAAACATAGTGTCACATCAATCACGTAAAAAAGTAGGGAATTCTGCCGAATCTGGGTGTTCGAGTCAGATGCATTACTCTGCATTCATTGGAGAACGCTCATCATCTGATCGCAGTCTTGTCTGAACGTCAGCCATCTGCTACTGTTGACGTAGTGGCCTCTCTGACATAAAGCGAATCCAGGAACAATTGGGTTGCGCTTCCCTTACTATATTTAGGTACCGCGCCTCGATCAAGAATTTCGGAGAATTTCATTGCAAAAATTGGAGAAGGCAGAGCATTATGTCTATCGGAAAAGCCAATATTGGCGCGGGCGCCTGCGCTTACTGCCTCACACGCACACAATTCTCTTTCGCTCTGTCTGATCATCAATGCTCCGTCTGAACACACGACCAGCTTGTGTGTCTAATTGTTCGAAGAAAACAGCCGTGATTCCAGCACATGCTGCAAAACCGTTCAATAAGGTTGTGCGTCTGACTTTGAGACGGAGCTGTGCACAGCTGTCACAAGAAGCTATCGAATTTAAATGAATGATGACACTTTTCATTTTTATAATTGTTGGAAAATTATTTTTGAGGATGCGCCGAAGGCCTCGCAGGTACGGAGAAGACGCCACTGGTACCAGTATAGACTGGCAGGTAGAGACATTAAAAGGATAAGAAATAAGAGGCACTCAAATTTTCACTTTCTGAACCAATAGTGATACCGCGGTTCGGCCGGTATAATATCTGATGCATGATGTAGGTCTATGGACGATCAATGCATCATCGAAGTACAGGAAGTGTAGCACTCAAGATAAATGCATAAAATAAAATGAAATATAGACGAATCATTATCTGATGAATTCACAATATTTCAAACGTCGGGATTATCTCCATTTCGCAAGGCCGCCGTCAACGGCCGGCATCTTTTCCTACCTGGTCGGCAATCACCAACAACATGGAGGCCTTAATAAATTCCTTTGAGATAACAACCGAAGGACTAGTTTGAAATTGTAAATAGAACTGCCGAATTTTTGGACCTCCTTAAACTGGACCACATGTTATGTTCCGAGCGTAAAGGAAATTTAGCATTTGATATGATTGTTCCAAACGTAAGTGATGGTGCATAATGATACTTCGTGAAAGTGGAAACTGTGAAGTACTTGTCGATGCACTTACCAATAATATTAGCCTCCAATTTTGCATGACAGCTTACAAAAAATTCTGCTGCCCTTCGTCTCGATTCCAATTTGATTATAACACTTGCGTATCATGCAAAGTAGCAATTATGCGATGATGATGTATCTTGACAGGTACAGGATGGTTAAATTAAATCGGATATGTTGACAAATAGCTATTTATCTTAGAAATATATCACATAGCGTTGGGGCATTTCAAATAGTTCAGATTTTGACCTGATGGCGAAGGCATCCGGAGACAGAATTGTAAGATGTGAAACGCCTACTCCATTCGACACACAAATCGGATCATTAAACTAGAAAATACCGACTGATGAAAAACAAGTTTGTCTTCTTTTGAATAAAAGCTAAAAAAACTTCTGAAAGGATTAAATCGTTGCGGTCTAAAAAATAGCGCAGAAACCCTGGTAAAGGCAAAAAAGTAGCGCAATTGCTCAGCAAAGTAAAAATAGCACAATGCGCTAAAATAGCGCAGCGGTGGTCACTATGGTTGCAAACATACCACCAAAACTGAGAACTAGCAACCTAATTTGTAGTAACGTCGACGGTAATCTTTCTTTTGACAGGAATGATATGTCAATTATCTGTGGGTAGAAAGTAAAATATTTATCAAGTAAATTTTTTGCTCTTCGATTTTATTAGTTCTCAAAGTAGGTTCATGGTTTAAATTCATCCCAACACATCCTCAAATTATGTGAAAGAAAATAATGAGACTGGGTTTCAACAAGATTTTCTACACATTTCTACTTTTCAATGAAAACATTATATTCAAACTTTTAAAGATATTGCTGTTTGGTGTCACCAAAATCTTTGCCATATAGAAAGCACGATCTCAGAGGACTTCTTACCGATAAGATTTTTGATTTAAAAACTGATTTATTGCGGGTCGAAGTTTAGCTGCTCCTTGACTATGGCGACCAACTCCGGTAAAGATAGTAAGAACTCGTTTCCTTGAACCATGTATGCAATTCAGCCGTTCCCTTACACTTTTAATTGCTTCAGCCACAGAGAAGCCGTGAAGGTCTAACGTGTCATGTGTCTGCTCTGCCAAGCGTAATTTTCGTAGTTTCTCTTTTACTTCTTGTAATCGGCGATCGCAATCATTCAATTCAGTAGAGTAGAAAGGACTTACTCCCATCATCTTCTTATCCACTATCTGTCTCAATTGACTCTGAAAATAAAATATTTCTGCCATTACATTTAAAGTTATATTTATCGCAAAATCAAAGCAATCATAACAGGGCGGTCATCCTATAATTAGTCGAATAGACACATATTCAATGTATTAAGATCACTTATGATTGCTTCTATGATCATTATATACAGTAAGGTGTTGCAAAAAATAAAAGTTGGAAAAGATTAGGTGCTCAGTGCTCATTTGGTGAGGGTCGGTAAGAAAGTTGTCAATATAAAATTTTAGCCCGATCGGAGTATAACTAGGTGACGCGCAAGGAGGTCAAAGAGTGAAAAATGTTTAAAATAGCCTCTGACGTCATCATATGACCTTGAATGACCCTTTAGACCTCGTGAAATGGTAGGTAGGGGTCACATTTGCACTTGTTCATAATTACATGGCTCTAAAACGCTTAGTTTCGTCGTAAAATGACATTTTAGGACCGAATATCATGCCTTTATGAAGAGTCACGTGACCAGCGCTGAATCGGTTCAAGTACGATTAAACATTTACATGTAGGCCGCAATGTATGTCAACTATCAAGAGGCTTCTTTGTCACAGATGATTGAGTGAGCTGTGTTTATTACAATAAAAAGGCGGATTGATAAATATGAATTCACTTCTTTATCATGAGTCATCTTAAAACAGTTGATGACACAACATTGAGTCAACGAAGAAACCGCCGAATAGTGCAATGGACTTCCAGTTTCTACATTTCTTTATAGATGAATTTGTTCACAAATTGTACTTTAGTTATAAAATGACATTTCAAACAATGAATGCAAGGCCCTGAGTGACCTTGGGTTGAAAAAATGCTTGAATGCACATCTGAAGAAATAAGAATTTGCTGTAATTTGTTATTTTCAAACGAATGTGGGTGACCTTGCTCAAAATTGCCAAAAACATCGACTTCAAGACAACAAGAGCAAGATTTATTAACTTATAATAAAGGAATATCTGGCTATTAAAGACATACTGGATAAAAATAATTGTGGTATAAGAATATAACAAGAAAATAATGAATGCGAGTAATGTAATGTGCATTAGTAGTAAGCACATCCCAGACGCAAGCGCAAAATGTGAAATGCTGAGTCATCAGGCGGACGCAAGCGCAAAATGTGAAAGGCTGAGTCATCAGGCAGATGCAAGCGCAAAATGTGAGATGCGGACTGCGTCCCCCTCTGGCAGGCAGTGTGAGGGAGATGGCCAAGGATGTGTTGGGAGGAATGGGTCCGTGAGGAGAAAACCGCCCCCCCCCCAACGACTCAACTGACTAAATTGGTTGAAAAGACCAAAGTTGTTCAGAATCATGTGAAACAAACTTCTATCAAGGTTTCAGGTTGAAATTCGTCCAAAAAATTTTTTCGAAAATTTTCACTACGGTGGTCTCGACACTTAGGATTTTTTCGTGAAAAAAAAAAAATTCAAAATGTGGGAATGGAGCTCCGAGACCCATCCCATCGTGTTTGTCGTCAAAAGTTGGGTCGGTGAAGTGTCGGTGAGGAGAAAACCGCCCCCCCCCCAACGACTCAACTGACCAAATTGGTCGAAAAGACCAAAGTTGTTCAGAATCATGTGAAACAAACTTCTATCAAGGTTTCAGGTTGAAATTCGTCCAAAAAATTTTTTCGAAAATTTTCACTACGGTGGTCTCGACACTTAGGATTTTTTCATGAAAAAAAAAATTTTTTTCAAAATGTTGGAATTGAGCTCCGAGACCCATCCCATCGTGTTTGTCGTCAAAAGTTGGGTCGGTGAAGTGTCGGTGAAAAAACCGCCCCCCCCCCCCCCCAACGACTCAACTGACCAAATTGGTCGAAAAGACCAAAGTTGTTCAGAAGCATGTGAAACAAACTTCTATCAAGGTTTCAGGTTGAAATTCGTCCAAAAAATTTTTTCGAAAATTTTCACTACGGTGGTCTCGACACTTAGGATTTTTTCGTGAAAAAAAAAAAATTTTTTTCAAAATGTTGGAATTGAGCTCCGAGACCCATCCCATCGTGTTTGTCGTCAAAAGTTGGGTCGGTGAAGTTTCGGTGAAAAAACGACAGAGTTATAATGTTTATGAAAATCGTTCTAGCGGGTGAAGCAAGCGTCGGACGGAAAAACAGAGACCAGATTTGGTATCAGCGTGCCATGTTGCACCTGAATGTCATTCATGCTATGTCTCCGAAGTGAAAGGAAGAAAGATGACAGAAGCAGTAAAGTTTACGAATGAATTTTGTTCGCTACGTTTTCATCGACAAAGTCTTCGTGGTGTGATTAGGGACTACATCATCTCCTTTCATCATGAAAAGGCAGACTTAGAATTTGCTATCGCTAAAGGTTACTTCGTTTTCCAACAGCTCATGGACAGTTTGATGAATAAAGATGTGAAAGGACGATTAGTTGCAGAGATTGAATTTGAGAAAGTGACTGATGAACATGCAGGTGAACGTGTAGTGTTTCATTTTGCATCCTATTCTGCAGAGACGATACATGATCCCAAAGATTTCTATCAGCGACACATGGCAAAAATTGCATCTCGACTAGATTCATTTCATGAGCATGGATCCAACTTGCTCCTATGTCGCATTAAACACATTCATATTCAACTCAATGTGTTAAACTAGATTCGACTACAAGATTTGGGAAAAGCATTCATGAGTCAGACGTCCGCGTGCCTCTTTTTCCCTGCCGCAACGAAGTCAGGGGAGAAACGGAGGTCTCTGATTGGCTCACATAGTGTCAAATGTGGATTCGCAGGAGATTATAAAAGCAGACGTCTCCCCATTTTCTCTTCATTTCATTCTCTTGACTTGGAAAGCGTGTGTGACTTGCTGAAGCCATTCTCCCCTCTCAACTTTGTCTGATCAATCCTGTTTGCAAATTTACAAGTGAGTGTCATGACTGTCTGGCCTAAACCTTACCAGCATTTTAGAAGAGAGACGCAGGAGAGTGTGTGGCCGATGACTGTACAAGCTTATTTTGTTGAACCATTGCCGCCACCGCCACCTCCACCACCTAGACGCTTTACGTTTAAGTCTTTTAGGGAATTGAAACTCAATTCGGGTCCTAAGCCCAAGACATTTAATTTACTGGACGATGACGAAGACTTAGACTTTGGTGATAAGCTTTAAATCCTGTGAACGCTCCAAAAGGTCCTCTTAAGGGCCACCTCATATGTCACTGCTAAGCTAAGGATTTTCTTTTCTCTGATGATCATGAATGTACTTAGTGGTATTCTTTCGTTACAGACTGCAATGGCCATGAATCCTACTCCAACTGCTGCATCACTGAATCCTCATCATCTCGAGCTTTGGAATCCGAAAATTGAAAAGGTAATTCACGGCTATCCTACCTACAAACAACAAGTGCGCTACAACGGTGTTCGACTCTATCTTCAAACGCCGGCGGTATACTTACCAAAAGTGGATACGCAAGTAAATCGTTGCGGTCAAAACCTGAGTATCCCTATTGATAATTGGTTGCGTCAGCAGCTTGACATTTTAGAAGACTTTGTGAGGCAAAAGGCTCTTATTCCTACTGAACTATTACAGTTGTGGCCAGAAAAGAAAACTTCTTATTATAAACCATTGTATCGCGGCACTCGCTGCTATATTTTACAAAGCAAGTATTGTAAAGTCACTTCAGGCGTGACAGTTGAACAATCAGTTGAAACAGAATTGTCATCGCTAGGTGCTGGCTTTTATTCATTTCATATTGAGGTGCCTGCTGTTTATGTGGGACCTCATCAATCTGACGGGAATTTGATTTCTCTCAATTTGCGCATTGCTCAAATTCATCATCAACCTGAGTTAACAGGACTTGATCACATTGAGAAAGTCATTGATTCTTGTGTCAAAGAGTGTCAAGAACCTGTCACTAAACCTAAACGTCGTCGCACATCAAAGAAAGATGGTGCTACCACCAAAGAGAAATCTTAAGTATTGTAATCAGTTAGTATGTAGTGAATGTGGAAAACGCGGTCTTGCACGTTATGTTCAAATAAAACATTGTCATCATGTTGTATGTATCTTTTGTTATGTAAAGGACAGACATCCTTGTAAAGTTCCTGCTCAATGTATTATTTTGTAATGAAGTCTTTTTGATATTGTAGGTTGTCATCTTCATAGACAGTGAGGGAACACCCATGCAGGAATTGAGTGCTATTGCAATGAGAGAAAGTGATCAAACTGTTGTTAGTGTATATCATAGATTTGCCTACTGTCCTCCACACAAAGACGAATGGTCACGACGTCATGTGCATGGACTTGATCCTTCTATTTTGATTCATATTGGATTTGTAAATGAAACGTATTTGATAAGTGATTTCAAACGGTGGCTGTCAGGTTTTCATATTGTTAAAATATTAGGAAATGATTCTGAGCGAGAAGCAACAACACTTCAGTTGCACATTGATAATTTATATTTACCATGTTGGGTAGATCGTGTAAGACAAGACTATCATATGCATTGTGATCAAAAGAAGTTTAGAGATGAAATGATTTTTGACATGGCAATATGTTTCGGTGAGAGACATCACCTTTACAGACCACCATCCCATTGTAATACTAGAAATAAAGCTACCTACATTGCAAAACTCTCTTCACGCTGGCATTGTAGTCTCTATGACGTTTATGAACTGTATCTATATTATTGTCAACAGCATGGGTCTATGTAAAACATGTTTTCGCTCCTTGTGAATGAATGATGATCATTTTATGAAGTGTATTCTGTACTTGTAAATTTTGTCTGGTGTTGAATAAACTTACAGTGGAACATGATTGTTATTTCTGTTTTATTCATAGTGGAAGTCATTGAAGCAATGTGAAATCTATAGTTACATCGTTTATGATGGCGCATCGTACCTTAAGTAACCACACGTGTCATTTGACTCTTGATCAACAAGGATTCGATGGATTTTTACAAGATTGGAAACTTACATTTAAAATGAAGATGAATGATATGAAAGTAGTGCTCACTGAAAGCCTTCCTCTCTTCAAAAGATTGATGGAGAGTTTACAACCTCAAGATGTAAAGGGTAGACTCGTTGCTTATATAGAGTTGAAAGATTTACAAAAACCACTTCGTTTTGGATCTTATTGCACAGAATGGATTACTCTTAGTGATCAATTTTATGGTCGTCATATGGAGAAAATTATGGAGAGAATAGCAGAGACGTTGGAAGGAAATGCGTACGTTGTTAAACATATCATGATTCAACTGAGTGTGTTTACATCCACGACTTTGTTTGATGCGCGACACATTGTGTAGATGCAATAAAGATTTCTTTTCACTGAGTATTTTGTAATGGTGTATAGAGCAACATGAATCATTGCGCTTTGTGTATTACTATCGGGCTCTTTGTTAGATAAATGAATGCGTCTTTGTTCGAGAAAAGGGGCGTGTCACAACATGAGTCATTGCGCTTTGTGTATTACTATCGGGCTCTTTGTTAGATAAATGAATGCGTCTTTGTTCGAGAAAGGGGGCGTGTCACTCAAGTCTTTGTGAGGACTAGAACGACTTTGTAAGAGGGAAGGTTTCCACCCACGCAGTCAAAAGTTCACGTGCAATAACTCTTTGTCACATAACAAAGACAGGGAAAACGAGAAAAGGGAAACGTATGTGATTGGAGCTAGGTCTGCTTATAAAACGGACGACTGAGCGCATGGCAATCATTTCCGTCCTTGCGCTAACCATGCAGTTGCTCGAAGCCATCAACGCCTCTGCTCTCGCACTGGGTACACTGAACTCCCTTACTTTAGCATCGGATAAAAATGCTTTCAATCAAAAGATAACTCATCATGGAGAAGCCGTAACCATAAAAACTCCAAGTCAACGGATAGATTATCTTAAGATTATGTCAACAAAGCATGGAGTGGCCGTGTGTGTGCCATTAGACTATTGGACACGGTTACAATTCAATACTCTTGAAACATTCCTGAAAGAAAATCTCACCATTCCCAAAGAAATTGTTCGACACAATGGGAAGCGGCCACAAGTTCCCATCATGGAAAGACGATACATGTATGTGCATATGGATAGACACTGTCTCATCATCCATGAAAAGGAGGGCAGCGAATTCGACTTACTCAATTGCAAACCGCTCCCCATTTTGGGAAAAGGATTCTACTCCTTCGAAATTAAAATTCAAACCATCTACATGGGTCCGCGCAGGGACGGAAGGTTGTTTACGTTGAATCCCTATCTTGTCTCCATCACCTTTAAAAATGATGTCCATGTTGATGATGATCAACTACAGTAACACTCTCCACACACTGAGAACGCACCATCGGTCTTTATGAGACCACGGCCTAACGGCCACCGTATCAAGAAAGAAAATGTACACTCACCATGCCACACATGAACATGACTCTCTCTCTCCTTCTTTCTTAGGCATACCCTTCTTCACTCAAGTTTTAATCATGTGGAAATTATCAGCATGTCTCCATGTATCATGGAAAAGTCAGTGCGTTACATTTCATGATACGAAACGTCAACTTCAGATAACTCTAGAACGCTTTCATCTACGAAGGTTGCATCGCGCAATCCTATCCCACTCTTGCCGTGTCATTAACGTAGGAGACGGCATTGTATTTATTCGCATTCAAGAGATGATTCTACATAATGATCACTGCTACATTGTGATTCCAAAACCCTCATGGGAAAAGTATAAAAGGGAAGTTCACTCCACCCTCATGTCATTTGTGAGTCATGCTCCCCATCCGCATCATCAACGCCATGCGCGAAATGAATCTCAGAAGAGACATCGATTTAGAACAGTTGCATACCCATCTTCCCGATTCAGTCTATCATCGCGGTCGTCCGCAAATGTTGGTCATTCGCATGAGCAACGGTCGAAATCTTCAAATCTTTCGCTGCGGCAAAATCCAAGTCCTAGGAAACCTTTCTCATTTCGTGATGCAGTCCATGTGTTACGAAGTCGTCAAGAAAATGCGAACACTCATGCCTCATCTCCGCCTGAGTCCCCTGACATTGAAGAATATAGTAGTGTCTGTTCAATTGAAGATGTTAGTGAATCTAGCCAACATTAAAACCAGTAATCATTGTATATTTTATGAAACTGAACTCTTTCCTGCTGCTCTGATTCGGAAGTGGCATCCTGTACATATTGCAGTGTTTCACAACGGACATTGTATCATGACTGGTTTACGTGATATCAGTGAAGTAGCTGACATTGTTAAATCTTTAATGCGTTATCTGTATGAGTCACAGTTAATAGAATCGTGTTAATGACATGATGCGTTTTGAATGAGTCACCACAATGAACTATCGTCCACACACGTGTCGGTGAAAAGATCATCAACAAGGTTCTTCGCTTTATGATGAGTCAGTGCTATTTATAGACATGAAATGATGTCCACACACTCGTCGGTGAAAAGGTTGAACAAGACTGATTAGATTCGTATGACTGGTGCCTTACTCCTTCATGAGTCAGAGCTATTTATAGACATGAGTCAACAAAGTGGTTGATGTTTCCTAAGCCGAAGAAATTGCCATGATGTTACATGCGTTGATGAGGATGTTAACTTACAAACTCTAACATGGTTATGACTTTATTTTATACTTTACCTATCTTGCAAATAGTGAAATACTTATGACTTCATTTTATATTTCACCTATCTTACAAACTGTACAAACAGTGAAATGATTTTGACATTAATTCAAACTTTACAATCATCAACTTTATTTCTAACTTTACAAACGTCAACTTTATTTCTAACTTTACAAACAGCGAAGTGATTCTAACTTCATTTATATTTCACCTATCTTACAAACAGTGATATGGTTATAACTTAATTTCCAACTTTACAATCATCAACTTTATTTCTAACCCTACCCATCTTACAAAATGATTAAAACTTTTACTTCTATCTATTGAGTGAGAATCCCATCTTTATGTCAAAAGGAAAACAACACAGCATGTACATGATATGTTATTCATCATCACAACCGATTTTCATAGCACCACACATAGTTAATACTGATGGTAGCAGAAAACAAAGTTTTTATATCTCACATCACCGGAGAAAACGAAGTCACTGATATGCAGGGAGAAAACAAAGTCACTCATGTGCAGGGAGAAAACAACGTCAGGAAAACCAGTTGATATGTAAGTCATGAGATGAAGTGATCAGGAGTTGGACGCATGTTCCAAGGCACTCACTCACAACATCCCATAGAAAACGCTATGGAGTAAAAAGCAAAACATCAACCACAACAGAGAGGAAGCATTCATCATCAGACATCGCCGGACGGAGGAGGAGAAAGTTTCTGTCTCTTGGGTGGAGGTAGATGAGTGTCTGGATGGCCGTACGGTAATGAGTGGTTAGGACTCATCCAGCATCGCTTGTCTTCCCAAGCTGAGAGACCTCGTTTCCTAAACGTCGTTGTTCTGACTTGATGCGACTGAGATTTTAAAATGGTCATTTCTACTTTTTTAATTTTAAGTGAATCTAAGGCATCTTGATAGTCCCTATGTGTCATTTTTCTAACGATTGACTTCGAGATACCTTTCGCCCGTTTTATAGAAAGCTCTGAGGATTTTAGCTTCATGGAGTACATCTTGGGGCGAAGCAAGATCATCTCCTCTATCTGTTTGCCGGCACACTCATCCTTGAAGCAGCCAAGCTTCGCTTTATTTGAGGTAGAGTAAAGCGGATGGTCAGTGGGATAGTTGGAACTATCAAACTTGGGTGCTAAATATTTTAAAATGTCTTCCTGCTTGACTTGGCTCGTAGTTGTCAAAGCTAGGAAGAAGCTGTCTGTATCACCTCCTACTAATTCCACACGTTGGAGAAGTGGACATGTCTTAAAAGTGTGGTAAAATAACTTGTACATTTCTAACTTGGAGTGATCCAAGACAGCTTGACCGACATAAATGGGCTTACAAAGTTCTACTTTAGATTTTAACATTTTAAAACCAGTGATGTCTTCGGAAATGACATCATGGTGGCAAAACAACGGCGAGCGACATAACTTGATACTCGTTTCCGGATCAGTTACGATGCGATAGTCCATGCGCTTTCTTACATCCTCCATGGTTTTACCAAAGAGGGCATTATTCTTAAATTTAAAGAAGTCCTTTTCGAAAGGATTCTTGGATTCAGCCCGTTTCTTGCTATTAAATTCTATATACGGTTTTAGAAAGGGCTTCTGCTTAAACTGGATAGCGCGATGGACTTTATCAAGTTGCATCCCCATACCTAGATAGAATTTGAGGATGGAATAGTGCACGATGTAATGCTGCTTGTTCAATTGGGTGAGCAACAACTTCCTAGTGGCTTTATACTTTAAGTCATTTTCCGCCTCATACTGCTTATTGTGTTCTTCCATAAAGGGAGAGAACATATCTGGACTGACTATGCCAGATTCGGGTGCGAGAGGAAAGTCAACGGTCCTATTCTTAATGCAGTCTGGATAGATGAGGTCGACTTCAAATAAATAACCTATGTCGGCCTCATCTCCCAGTGCCATGATGTGTGCTGGATTGGAGAAGTATTCAATGTCATGGGGCTCTACCCATTGGAAGTCAGACTGTGGCAAAGGCTTGGAGAGTGCACTCCCATACAAATTATTTTGGTCTATGTACATTAAATGCGTGGTCGATCCTATGTCTTGGGTGCTCTTGACAACATGTTTGTTAACAAATGTTAAGCCACCCCTAATACCACGTTCAAATAACGTATACATTTCTGCATCTTGCAGTAAATGAATGCTCTCTTTCGTCATCTTGAAGGCTGACTGATAGGACAGACCCGGCAGACTAACAAAATGGACGGGGTCTAAGGCGTCCTGTTCTAATGTGACTTTCCTAAAAGTCTCAAACACGTCAGCCAACAGATAGACGTCTAATTTTAAGTAGGCAAGCATGTAGTCACCAAAAGTGTGACATCCAAATTCTAACCATGCTTGCTCCGCATGCCCATAATCATCCAGCGAACAGTCCTCACCCGTCAAATCATTTTTAAATTTATCGATGGACGGAATGGATGTCTCCTTCAATGTATCCATTGAACTAAAATAACTATAAGGAAACACCCCTTTCCGTCGTATCAGACTGTCACTTATGTTGGGATAGTCTTTCTTTAAATGTTGAGTGAGGGGAAGTGTTTCTAAATTATTAGCCAATGCGGCTAAGGAAGAAGACATAAACTGGAAACTGTCTAGAAACTTTATGTCATAGAAGACAGGCTTCCCCTCCTTCGTCTTATCGACTTGGACTTTAGCAGTGATGCACATAAATTTTTCCTTACTTTGTGCAATCACTTTGGATGACCAGGATTTCATTTTACCGAATCCATGGCGAATGATGATGTGAGCATCATAACATTTAAAGTTATGAAAGATGACGGGGAGCGTTCGCCGTTTGAGCCTAAGTCTCATATTGCATTTACTGCATAAGGCAGACCTAAATTTACCACTGAGATGGCAATGGTCCCTCACTTTCTTATGTTGCTGATCATCAAAGGATGAACAGCAGCGGGGACATTCCGTGGTCCTATCAAATTTGATTTTATCGGCTTCTGTGAAGCACATGGGTTTCCTAGTTAGCTCCGTTTCATAGCGTTGATGAAAACGGGCTTTCCTATCTAAAAAGTTGAGGAAGTTTTCAACGCACTCCTTGCCTTGCCACACATGCATCTTATTTTGGTTCCTATAATATGGGTGCCAAACTTCATAACAGGCGATGGCTGCTGGCTCATGACTTAGGTCTTCTTGTTCAATATAACATTCAATGTCCGCATAGATGGTACATATGGGACTGAGCTCATTGCCGTTTTCTTCATACCTATAAAATTTATCTTTGGGCATGACTTCCATTTGAAGTTTACCCCGAGAGCACCACTCGTAATGCTCTTCAAAAAATGCTTTTGATGTGAAACGCCGTGTGCAGCGATCACAGTAATAAAAATTATCCCTATAGGTTGCTTGATGATGGTATAACTTTGAAATTTTGGGAATGCCACAATAATGCCATTCTGGGTGGTTGTCGCTATACACTAGGAGAAGATTGACAACCCGGTCAAAGTTACTTTGGCGATTATTATACCTAACGCCCTTCAGACCTTTTTCCCACAGATGGATGACAATCTTAATATTATTCAACTTTTCAAATTGGGCGATGCCTTTAAAGTCTAATGTGTTGACATCTAACCCATCAAACTTAAGCTCATCCTCCCATTCACGATACTTGGTGACTCTTTGTCGATCCTTATCTATATCATTATAGTGAAGAATGGAGAGGACGGCATACTTGAAACACTGGGACTGACATTCTACATTGATGACAGCCTTTTTGTCAGCCAGTGCTTTGGGGAGGGTGAAACAACCGCTCCCTTGTAAATTTTCTAAAAGATTTATTTTGATGTCTACCTTCTCTATCCCATCAAAGACCAGACCGCTGTCTCTTTCATTAAATTTATTTAAGTTGTTGACGAGATAGGTCGCATGTCTCTCTACCCACTCGTTTACATCACCTATGAGATCAGCAGCACAGGAGGCTATCCTAATGGTCACAGTGGACTCTACTTCTCCCGTGCTACTGTCTACCTTATTGAAACGAGCAGTGAGATAGAACATGCCCTTAAGTAAAAATCTATCTAAGCTCGCCAACATTTGATGAATTAAGCCTATGTTATTCATCAAGAAAGGATGAATGTCCTGCACAGCTTCAGAGCTTACTAACTCATAATCGCGAACGAGCCTCTCAAGGGAAAACTTGCTCAGCCTTAGAGTGACGTTGTTGTCAGTGTAAAGCTCAGTGGAATGAGTGTGACAGAGTGTGTGCGAAGAAAGAACAAACTCTGTAGGAAAGGTCTTCTGACACGAAGAACAGGAAAAGCCGACGTGTGATGAAGGATGCTTCCTACCTGTTGTTGTGGGTGGTTGCCTCACACTGCCACAGGAACCGCCTTCGATGTGGACTCGCAAGTTGGTGTTGTTGTAGAACGTGCGTCCACAACCTTCACACTTGGGCCGTTGAGGGATCGGTCGCCGCTTTCCTCCCCTGCAGGCACGGCCAGCAGTGTGACGTCTCAAACTGTAAGCTGAGGCGAAGACCCTGTCACACCGCTGGCATTGAAAGTCCTTCTTTTCGACTTCCATCTCCCTCTCCTCTCCGACGATCTCCAACTCCATTTCCTGCTCCTCCAACAATCTCTCCACCGACTTGACTGAGAGGAGAGGGAGGTCGGCCGCTGTAGGTGGTGGTGGCGATGCTGGGATGACGATGGGACGGGAGGGAACGTCACCGTCCAGGAGAACCGTCGCCAGATCTGTTGAGAAAAAGAGAAAAGAGATTAGTAACATGATCAGCATTTCAAGTTTGAAGTCTTAGCCCCCCTATTTCCCAATCACGACTACTTACCATCTAAGGACTGTAGCTCCGGCAGCAAGGATGGACGCGGAGGAGGCAGGAGAGGGACACGGGCCGAAGGTGGAAGGGTCCTTGGCTTTAATGTCGGAGGGATGTGGCGACGGGGAGCAGGGACTGGCACAGGTAGCGGTGCTGGCGGCGGTGGAGGTGGGGCAATGGCCGAGGTCGATGGATGGTAGGGTGTTGTTTGGTTGGCAGTGGTGGTGGAGCGGGAAGGTAGGGCCGGAAATTCCTCGCGGTATTTCCGCCTCGCGGCTTCCTCCCACTTCTCCTGCCTTGCCAAATCTGTAGAGAGGAAAAAAGAGATGAGATTAGAGGTTGCGGAGACAACAATGATGGAGAATGAACTATACGGATACAGAAGTGCTAAAACATGACAGCATTAATCCATCAAGATACTTACACATTCCAAGTCGCTCGTAGGCTTGTCCGATTGCTTCTACAGGGACGGACTCCCCATTGACGAACGATTCTTGCACTGAAACGGAAGAAAAGAGGGTGGTGAGAGATTTCACCTAAACACATCACAATGCATTTTTTTTTTCGAAATGTTAGTTTCGGTTTTGAAAATCATGGAGTAGGGAGAGGTTAGGGGTCTTGTATTTCATTGAAAATTAATAAGGACATGATTCCTACCCTCTTGATGTTATTTAGAGGTTTATGAAAATTAATTCTTACGTTTAACACACACACACACATGCAAACCTAATGGTGTTAGTTAAAGAATTTTATTAGCACAACCTGTACCTCATCCTTGCCCCATTGCACAAAAACTTACATTGCTTAATCGTCTTCCTCTCCTTCTCAGCACAGACGCGATACTCTTCGATTTTCGTAAACTCCATTTTGGTAGATAAGGTTTAATTAGACTTTGTCAACGCAGATTTCAATCACTGAAAAGGAAAAATGAGAATCGTTTCATTTGCCTAGTCAACGTTTATCATGGGAACAATCATTGAAGTAACATCTAATGAGTTACATTTCACTCTACTCCATATCATAAAGACTAACCTTTGTCGAATGGCTAAAGTACTCTGACCTGGCGAGAGAAAGCGTCACGTTGAGTATGAAGTCGAACGCCCAACATGAGCAACGGCTCAGAGGTTTCGGTCTAACAAACGACGAACAACCCGTGCAACGCAATCCCTCTACGGCAGTACCCGCCGTCCCGAAGGAACGCTCGAGCAAAGGAGGTATTACAGCGATGATATGTTTTATGAGCAGAAGATGTGATAGCAAGAGACTATTCAACTTGATAGCAAGTCAAAACAACCTGATAGCAGGAGCTCACCGACACTCACCTTGTGAAAGATAAATGTGAAGAGCAGAGCTGGTGCACTGCCTTTTATAAGATTTTCCTAAGCGGTGAATGGATCAGACCTCTCGTCCAATCACAGACGAGCTAGAGTTTCCGATGTGCGCACGCACATTTGTAACGCGTTATTGAAATCGTGTTAGGCAAAAATGTTGTTTAGCAATAGACTCAAGCATGGCACCTGAAGTCAATACATTGAAACATGATGATTGCACGATTCGTTTTCATCAAGAGTGCTTCGGAGGTTTAATACAAGATTACATCCTTGAGTTTCAAAGGGAGGAGACAGAATTGGAAGCATGTTTAGACTACACACGAAAAATATTTACGGAGTTGATATCTTATTTCAAAGACAGTCTCATCAAGGCTCATTTAACTGCACATGTCAATTACATTCATTTTCCAGAAGGTGAAGTAGCGGAAAGTGTTGATTTTCAATTTCCTTCCTATGGACAAGAATATGTTACTGATGCTTCTGAGTTTTATACACGGCATCTGCGGAGGATTATTTCTCGTATGGACAACTTTCATGGTTACGGCGATCATTTGCTTCTGAATAAAATAAAGCATATTGTCATTGCTATTAGTAAAGTGGGTTTCAATGATGTTAAATCAAAGACCAAATAAAGTATTTTTTCATGATATTTGTGTTGTGCTAAACTTTCTAATGCTGCTGTGAGTTCAGTCAGTCATAAAATTTCAATGATCAAACTTTTCTAACTATACATCAACCTGTGTTGTAGTAAAACTTTTACAAACCATGATACACTTTCTGACTAGACTTACGAATACAACGTCAATGATCAAACTTTATTTTCACAAACATGAGTTGTAGTAAAAACTAGTTGACTACACTAACTTTGCTTTTACAAACCATGATGCACTTTCTGATGACACTCACGAATAAACGTCATGATCAAACTTTACTTTCTCAAACGGGTGTCGCGGTAAAGAACTAGTTGACCACACTAACTTTGCAAACCATGATACACTTTCTGATTAGACTTACGAATACAACTTCAATGATCAAATTTTCTAACTATAAATCAACCTGTGCTGCAGTAAAACCTTTGTACAACATGATAAAGTTTCTGACTAGACTTACGAATACAACGTTGATGATCAAACTTTTCTAACTATACATCAACCTGTGCTGCAGTAAAATCTTTGTACGATACTGACAAGAGCTTGTTCACTAGCAAAGAGAGAAGTCTGTGATGTGTTGCGTGTGGCGCATGAATGTCCTCCCTTCATTCCTTCATCATTTCGTCTCCGTGATAGAGACAAGAAGAACTGATGGTTCATTCTCGCATGGTTGGCCAACTGTCGGGAGACAAGTGCAATGGAGATTTTATGAGGTAACCTGTGGCAGATAGCTAAATGTTGCCCTGGCGGTCAGAGTACAACGTTGAGACGAAAGGCAACCACTTGCAAACATGACGCAGAGAGGTTTCACAAGGATTACCATTGCCCACGTCCCGTGCAGTACTCATCGCTACGGACTTCACCGCTGTCTCGAAAGAACGTCCGCCCACAGGAAGTATCACACCGAAAATCTCCGTGACTTGCACCGTCCATGACTTGATCGCCAGACATGAAAACCGGTGTAGTTGGTAAGAGGTTGGCAGACTTTGATCAGCTTGATAGCAAGCCGTAGAGAGCTTGATTCACCAGCGTTTTGCAATGGAGATGTTTAGAGGCCACCCATGACAAGATAGCTAAGACTCAACCGATTGGCGTTCAAAGTGCTACGTTGAGAGCTGTGTCAAATGCCCAACATGAGACATGAGTTGTCCCAGCGGTTACGGTCTAAACTATGACACACTCCCTTGCCACACTTATCACTACGGCATCGTCCGCCGTCCCGAAGGAACACCCTGTCAGTGGAATATTACAGCAAAACTCTCCGTGTCTTGCTCGCTTTCAGTGAAAAGCTGCTTATACCATGAGAAGACTGGCTCAGACATCATTAAAAATCCTTTCATTGACTTCAGCAGGGTCGAAAACCCCAGAAAACCTCCAAAACTAGTGAATTTAAATTTTTCAACTTTTTAGCACTACTTACAACATTTTATAAGTAAACTATCACTTAGGGCAGGTCAATAGCAACCGAACCTTTTTTGAATCAAGTCAAACGGACTTGTAGAAGCAAAGTTACAAGCCTTTAAAGTTTTGGAGTCTTTTATGGCCTGGAGACGAAGGCCATCTCCTGGCGAACCTCTAAGTTTGACGCCTTAGCTGAGTTCAGCAATGAAATTTTCTAAGTCGGTTTCGTACAGAAACTCGGAATTTGGAATGTCCGAAGCTATCATCGGAGCTCAGAGAGACGACCTACCTCTGACAATCGCTCTCGTCTTAATGACAAGTCTCTCTCGGTTCCCAGCTTATATAGTGTGTGGCGATCAGCTGATGACGTAACACCCATCATCCAAAAACTTTAAACCCGTCTATCTCCGGTTCTAGTGCTCCGATTGACTCCAAATTTTGAGTGTCACGTTTTCTCGCTCTCCCCTTTCATTTAAGACATCCCTCGACCCTCTACGATGACCAGAAGCCGAGATGAAAAAACTCTGTCGTTTTTTCAAAAAGTTCCAAAATCTTGGAAAATGCACAAAAACTCGATTTTTAGCAGGCTCTCATTTGGAAACGGAGCCTGTCACGCATCTGAAAAGAGGAGATCCTAGAGAACAAAGTGCGGTCTTGCCGCTAAAAGAAACCCGAGCTCTTCATTCACTTCCAATCCTCCACAATTCATCGTCCAAGTTGGCAAAAAAAAAGCGACATTTCACATTTGGACTTGAAAAAATCCAGTGTCGAGACCACCGTAGTGAAAATTTTCGAAAAAATTTTTTGGACGAATTTCAACCTGAAACCTTGATAGAAGTTTGTTTCACATGATTCTGAACAACTTTGGTCTTTTCGACCAATTTGGTCAGTTGAGTCGTTGGGGGGGGGGGGGCGGTTTTTTCACCGACACTTCACCGACCCAACTTTTGACGACAAACACGATGGGATGGGTCTCGGAGCTCCATTCCAACATTTTGAAAAATTTTTTTTTTTCATGAAAAAATCCTAAGTGTCGAGACCACCGTAGTGAAAATTTTCGAAAAAATTTTTTGGACGAATTTCAACCTGAAACCTTGATAGAAGTGTGTTTCACATGATTCTGAACAACTTTGGTCTTTTCAACCAATTTAGTCAGTTGAGTCGTTGGGGGGGGGCGGTTTTTTCACCGACACTTCACCGACCCAACTTTTGACGACAAACACGATGGGATGGGTCTCGGAGCTCCATTCCAACATTTTGAAAAAAATTTTTTTTTTCATGAAAAAATCCGAAGTGTCGAGACCACCGTAGTGAAAATTTTCGAAAAAATTTTTTGGACGAATTTCAACCTGAAACCTTGATAGAAGTTTGTTTCACATGATTCTGAACAACTTTGGTCTTTTCAACCAATTTAGTCAGTTGAGTCGTTGGGGGGGGGGGGGGCGGTTTTTTCACCGACACTTCACCGACCCAACTTTTGACGACAAACACGATGGGATGGGTCTCGGAGCTCCATTCCAACATTTTGAAAAATTTTTTTTTTTTCATGAAAAAATCCTAAGTGTCGAGACCACCGTAGTGAAAATTTTCGAAAAAATTTTTTGGACGAATTTCAACCTGAAACCTTGATAGAAGTGTGTTTCACATGATTCTGAACAACTTTGGTCTTTTCAACCAATTTAGTCAGTTGAGTCGTTGGGGGGGGGGGGGCGGTTTTCTCCTCACGGACCCATTCCTCCCAACATATCCTTGGCCATCTCCCTCACACTGCCTGCCAGAGGGGGACGCAGTCCGCATTTCACATTTTGCGCTTGCATCTGCCTGATGACTCAGCCTTTCACATTTTGCGCTTGCGTCCGCCTGATGACTCAGCATTTCACATTTTGCGCTTGCGTCTGGGATGTGCTTACTACTTGCATTGCTATTAATTATGAAATTTGCATATGTAATAATGCACACTATTATATATAGAGAGAGATGTTTCTGCCCGCAAAAAATCAAAACTACAAATTAGCACTAGCGCTTTCAATATATCTTCAGGTTCTTAATTAACAAGATAATATTATATCATATAATATATATATATATATCAAAATAGACACGGCCGATAAAAAATATCTTATTACTAATAATATGTCGATTGCCTCTTCATCAAATCGTCAAATCGAATGGAGTTATTTTTTATAATTTTCATAATAATTTTTATAAAATAATATTCATAATTTTCATAATTATTCATCCGATTTGATAAAGAGGCAATCGAAATATTATCAGTAATAAGATCTTTTTTATTTGCCTTGTCTATTTTGATTATTTTGAACAAATCGGCCAATGGCGAATTTTATCATTAATATATATTTATACATAATTGGTGAGGCCTCTTTAGACTTGAAATCTAAGAATGCCAAGAAGACCGAGGCCATCATTCAGGGTAGACATGACAAACGATTGACCATCAGTTATCGAAACAGAATCCTGTAGTGCCCGCAACTCATCATGAGAAGTGTAGAAGTAACACTGTTGTCAATCTTTCCAACATTAACTTAACTACAGAGGAAAAAGAAATCTTTTCCCTTGGCGTTTTTTAATGTGTTTCCCGCATGAGAAATTGAATATGAATAAAGAAAAAGCAGAGGATGAATTCGCTGTGTCTCGTCTGAAATTTTTGAGTCCTGTTGATATCATTGAGGATTTTATTTGCAAATTCAGAGGCATTTTCAAAAATTCAACAATGTCTCAAAATTTTGGAAACGTAGAATAAAATTTTTTGAAAATCTTGTAAAAACTGTTTTGACAAGGGTAGTAGTATCTTAATTGATGAAAAGAAATCTTATGTCGATAAGAGACATCGTCTTCCAGATAAAGAATCTCGCTTCAAAAATTATAAGCATGACAAACGATCTAAAAAAGATTCTTTCATTCTAGAAGAGGACAGGTACAACCACAACCTACAAAGTTTAAAGAACAAGCGTCTGATTGATGATAGCATCATGAAAGATATCAAAGCAAGTGGATCGCAGCCAGCTCGCTTCTATGGCTTGCCTAAAATGCACAAAAATGACAAAGATCCTCCTTTCACACTGTACTAACCTTGTAAAATGGCTTGATGGTCTTTTGAAAAAATTCGTTCCAAAACCTTCTCTTTGAGTGATGCCTACTAATTTATGGAGAAACTCAAAATTTTAGATTTCAAAGATGTTCCCGTGAAAATATATAGTCCTGATATCCAGAATCTTTTCACAAATATCCCTGTCAGTAAAACGATTGATCACATAGCATCTTTGATTGATTTCAATAACTTCCTTGTCAGTGAGAAACATTGAAGGAGCTTCTGCATATGGCATGTAAAAATATTTTATTTTCCTTTAATGGTCAATTACATTATCAAGTTGACGGAATGTCAAAGGGCTCGAATCTAGGTCCAACAATGGCAGCCTTTGCCATGGACTTAGTTGAACAGAAGTTCAAAGACACTGATGGAGTGCTTCCACTCTACTACTCTCGTTATGTCGACGATTGCTTCATAATTTTTGAGAATGATTCGCATGCGGAATCTTTCATCCGCTTTGTTAATTCTATCGAATATGAGATTCAGCTCACTTACGAGAGAGGTGAGGACAACTCCATTATCTTTTTAGACGTTGAAGTAACGCTTGACTCTACAACAAACCTTCATTTTAAGAAAACGGATATCAGCATCCATATGCCACATACATGTAGCTCTCATGCTCCCAGAGCACGCAAGTCAGCAGCCATTCGCTCTCTGTTTCATGCACTACTAAAAGCTCTTACGATAGTACAGTTGCAAAGATAAAAGCCATTTTCATCGACAATGGGTTTCCTGTAAAACTAATTGAAGAGATAAAAAAAGTCGGTTGAAGAGCGCATACCTGCTGGTCAATTTGAGAAATAAAAATTGAAACTCAAATAATTCATTGGACCATTCCGTTCATTGAAGACAGTTCCTCTGATTTACGTAAGAGGATTCGATATCTTAACCAGTGGTCGGGTCAGAGATTTTTCAATTTTTTTCGCAGCTGTGCTAAATTTTCGCAGGCCTACTAATGACAGCGAATTATAGCATCACATTTCATGGTTAAGCAGGGTGAACGCCGCTCTAATCAGAGCTTGACCAAGAGCACCTGACCGGGAGAATCTTATATAATATTGTTTTATGCAATTTCAGCAAATTTTGATATAGCAACAGTGCAACAATTCAAACGGAATCTAATAACTTATAATGAAAAAGAATTTCAGAAAGCAAACTGCGTTTCATTGCTGATGACCTTCGGAGAAGTTTCCTCGCAGAGATATGATTACATTAGCTCGTAATAAACTCCATCAATTATTGCCTCTGAGGAAAACATTTTATCAATGTGTAAATGATTAAGCTTGCACAGTGTTACCGAATCCATCTTTTCAACCATTACATATACTAAGTGCATGTAACAAATACAATCCAAAAATCATTAATCTTACAACTAAGCAAACTACAAAATTCAACAACAATAATTCCGTCACTAATTGAAGACACGGTATGTTCCAGCTGATATCGGGCGTCGACAAATGGGTCAAAAGAAAAGGAAAAAACTAATTCAGCAATAAACAGAAAGTATAAGTTTTCATTAAAAGAGAAAACAAAAAATAAATCCTGACCAAAGGAGAAATGACGAATAATGTAGAAATTCAGCAATGTTGAAATGTGGAAATCTTTGTTTGTAATGATGTAACAATGATAATCTTGAAATGCAACTAAATTAATATGATGTTTTTCTTCCTTTGACGCCTCCTCCCACAGCAGTCTTGCTTGGTTTTCCATCAATATTGCAGGAAAACTACACTTTGTTAGGCGAAACTTAGTGTTGGTGCACAGGCTTTCGATCTCAGACCTTCTTCGGGGTGCAGAAACAATTTTTTGGATACATGATTATTTCTGCACTTGACGAAGGCTCCACTAATGGCTTTCCATTCCTTTGTGTGTTTGCTATTCTCCGATGTCTCTTTCTTCTATCTCTCATTATAGTATTTTCAAGCATCGAATTCATTTTCATGAAGTTATTTTCCTTTTCTAGCTTTGAGACTGTTTTCAACCTTTTCTGATGATTATTTGTAGGTTCCTTCTTCCGTCTCATTTTGTAAGTTTAAATAAACAAGCTTTGAAATGTTGATCGGACGACGACGTATTTTCACGAACACTGTCTGTTATCGGTATCGTGTGGCAGAATTAATTATGAGATTAGTGAAACATGCAATAATTGTTGATTCGGTCCCACTACATAATTTTTTCAAATGACAGTAACCGTGAATCTTTACAAAGGGCATCGACAAGGAACCGGTACCCAACCATAAATTGTCAGTCACAAGAAGCCGTCATTTCTTAGGTACTGCAGTTATGGCAACGCGTGTCCACTGCGTAAAAATATCGTCTTCAATGTGCATGTCTGTCCTATCCCTTTAATATACAGTATATGTACTGTCAGATTTGTATTATTGGATATCGATGGCAACCTTCTTCGCGACTTTCATTGTCCATGCCTCGAGATTCGGAGATTTTATGGACTTTGCATCACTTGCGTGTATCTGATGAAGTTGACTTTTCTGCATATCTGCCATAAAATGTGCTCAATTTTTCGCAGCATCCACTTCTTTAGAATGCTTTTTCAAATTTATTTAATGTCAAGCAAGAACCGCTTGTAAAAATTGGAGAATGCGTCAGTGGCTTTTTTTACTGAGCTACCGGCGTACATACATGTAGCTTTTTGAAAGGTTTGTAAATGGTGATTTGACACATAAACACTGATGCTGATGTAAGACGCTGCGATACCCATGAAGTTTTCACTACCCGATAATATGAGGAATATTACAAACATAATAGCTAGCTATCATTAGTTAACGCATTTTTTATCCTGTAAACCAGCATTTGCTCCATCAAACAGCATATGCTCCTTTAAATGCACAAATAACAAGTTTCATTTTTTCGCATGACCACGTCTATTTTTTTCACAGCGAGTTCATTTTTATTAACATTTTCGCAGTGCAAAAATTTTCGCAGCTAGCCCAACCACTGATCTTAACAAGAGTTTGAAAGGCGCGGAAATCAAGCCGATTTTCAAAACCTCCAACCTTGCTAATTATTTTCAAAACGAAGATGCCATTGCGAGTGGTTTGAAATCTAATGTCATTTATAAATGCAGTTATGACCGCTGTCAAATGCGGTACATTGGTGCTACTAAACGTCACCTAAACACTCGTGTAAATGAGCATCTGAAAGGTTATCCAGTTCAAACTGAGATATCTATGCATGACCATTTTCCTAAGTCTGAAAATTTCAGAATCATCAGTCAGTACAAATGTCCTTTCATTCTGGAAACTATTTTATTAAAAGCAGATAGCTATGCACTGTCAAATGAACGGAATGGTTCTCACGAGTTACTTCTGAACTTGTAGCCAGAGACACGTGTTTGATTGACATTTGTGAAATCCATTTACTTTTGCCCACTATTTCCTTTTATGTATGTAAAGATTGCGATGCAACCGTATTGTTTCTCTCCACTCAAGATGTTGCCTTGGAAGCAATGAAACTGGTGTGGCAGAATTATTGTTTTTATTTGCAATGAAAAGTCTGGGTGCAATATTCTACAAATATATATATTCGTATATTTGGGCAACAAATTGTTATTGAGACATATATCGTTCAAAATAATATTGTTTTGCGTCTTAGCACACTGCTTCAGACATTTCTCAGTCTTTCTGAATAAAGGCTTAATTTCAAGATTAGAAGTCTTCAATGCCACCGTTGAAAACCATTTTATGATAAAAAAACTTCATTTCTTGCGAATGGGACGTTTCGTTGTATTTACTCACAACATTTTCAAGCAACAGGTTGAAAGGGTGTTGTCGGATAGAGGGTGCATTATTATGCATTGACAAGATTTTTGGCCAATTCCTTTTGCATTGAGGATAACTTTAGCTTGTTTTGCTTGATTTCTAAATCTAAAATACCTGATTGAAACTGATCAGATATTTGTCGATGATTCTTTGATTTCTTTGTTAATTTGATGTCTGCAAATTCCAGTTTCAGTTCATTTTCTTTAAACATTTGATTGAATATTATGTCAATGTTCAGTTTAATGCATTTATGAAATATTCTTTCTGTTTTTCCATACTATTGATTTTTAGAGCAACATACATACAACATATATTAGAACAACTTAAACAGCCAACCAACTTTCAACCAGATGTAAACAACATGAAAATAATGGTTCGATTAAACGACATTTCCTGCTGCATCTGTGCATGATCAAAATCATTATGCACTCGTTTCAAATAAGCCTGTGTTGTCTTATCAATTAGGCTTTGGGGATGATTGTTGTTCATGAGAATTTGTTTGATGTTGTCAATTTCATTGGAAAATTCTTTGAAATGAATGTTCTTTGTTCCAATGAGATTGACAACATCAAACAAATTCTCATAAACAGCAATTATCCCGAATAAAAGAATGAAATAAAACCACACTAGTAGGGAAGAATGTTGTTCGAGCTTTCGACCGTCCTTCAGACGGTCATAATCATGAAATGAATGAAAACATTTACACCTACACGTACACTAAAAGATAAAAATGAAGAAGTTAACATGTAAGAAAAGAACAGAGCGTGCCGACGCAGGAGGGGCGAAATGACATGTGCAAGGCGGCTCAGACATCTAAGATGAAACATTTCCAACAGCACGAACAACGAGATTAGCAACATGAGTATTTATATTAATGAGGCCGGAATTGAGATTGACAACATTTCTCGGGATGCGATCTTATTACAGAGGATTCCAACACTCTTCAAATATGGAAGTCATTGCAGGGATAAATCAAGCCGGCGCTGTTAAAATTAAACGAGCGGTCATTATTTACAGAATGCACATATAAAGCAGTGTTCATGTTATGATTACGAAAATCATTCCTGTGCTCTTTAATCCGAACGTTCAAAGAACGACCGGATTCACCTATGTAAAATTTATTACAATAACTGCAAACCAATGAGATAAACACCAGAAGAAGGAACAACTTTGGGGGCATTGGAAACCACAATAGACTTAATCTTATTAGGACCGAAAAAGCTCCGGCCTCATTAATGTAAATACTCATGTTGCTAATCTCGTTGTTCGTGCTGTTGGAAATGTTTCATCTTAGATGTCTGAGCCGCCTTGCACATGTCATTTCGCCCCTCCTGCGTCGGCACGCTCTGTTCTTTTCTTACATGTTAACTTCTTCATTTTTATCTTTTAGTGTACGTGTAGGTGTAAATGTTTTCATTCATTTCATGATTATGACCGTCTGAAGGACGGTCGAAAGCTCGAACAACATTCTTCCCTACTAGTGTGGTTTTTACTTTATTCATTGAGCTACGGGTGATAGTGCCTTAACATTACAACAATTATCCCCAAAGCCTAACTGATAAGACAATACACGCTTATTTGAAACGAGTACACAATGATATTGATCATGCAGACAGAATTCAATTTTTGCTACGAAGGTCAATGGAGCGCATCAGCAAAAATTGAAGGAAATCGACTAACAGCCATTGTCCAAGAATAGTGTCATTCCAACACTACCATCTCTGGAAGTAAGAGTGTGAACATACTATCGACCAAAACGACTTAAAACAATTCTGAAACCACCAGTGCAGGCAGCACTCAAGCCGCATCACGTTGTTTACCAATTTACATGCCACATGACACTTGTAACAGTGCTGCTTACATTGGTTATACAACAAATGCTCTCGAACCTCGAAGATATCGTTCCCATCAATACATTTGTGTATCTTTTAGCTAGCTATCTTCTTATTAATCCTTGCAGGATATTGATTTCTAACTAACCTTTTTTGAAATTTGTTTCCAATTACAAAAATTGTAAAATGTAATGCATGTCATAATCATCTCACCCCTGATGATGGATAATCCGGTTGCCGGTATACACATTAATACTATCAAATGGTTTTCTAAAGTCACGTCTAAGTTTTCTAATTTGGACGTTAAGTCAATTTATCGATCACTTGAAAGACAGTACTTAAAAAATGATCAAAAACAGATTGCGATTTGCTTTCCCGCAATTCTTATATACACGTATATATTTATTCTTTTGATCGCCATTGGTCAATTAAATTTATAAAAGAGAAATAAGACTAGACCAATCAATTAATAAAATTTTTATTAGACGATATTTCGTGTGGCACTTGATCACGTCTAAAATTCGTCTGAACAAGTTATCTGAAAATCATATTCAAATACATAGATCTAAGATAAAAGCTTCAACACTATGACAGGAGACAGTGGGATAAAATACCTATAAGATTAGAAGAAATAATTGCTATGAAAAAAATTTCTGGGTTATATGGTGTAGATCAGGGTTGCGCAACCTGCGGCCGCAGCAGATGCAAAGTGAGACCGTGACAATAAGAAGTAAGTGAAAAGGAATAATGTAAATGTATATTGCAAATATTTCTGGAGTTTAAGGCAATCGGAAAACAATCGTCACTATAGTGGCATACTTGTCACCTTGTAACTGTCGAACACCTTCATGCCCATGCGGCTTGGAAAAATGAGCGCCCGCAGGCGCGATGAAGGTGTTCAAGCAGTTCGATAACGTATGAATAGAATATTTTGGGGAAGCTACATTCATAACTAGAGTCATCAGCTAACAGAAACAAAAGGGACAATTGAAGTTTGCTTCAAGTCCATGACCTGAATAAGGATGCAAGTGCTAATAACACCTTAAGTTTAAAATCTTTTCGGGTCAAAAATGATCGTCGGTCGTACATGGGTTAACTTGTTAACTCATTCTTTACGAAGTAGGCCTTTATGCGATTTTCACTGCGTCATTCATCAGGGAAAGCTAATTTGAGTGGTTGAATATAAAGAGGATTGACTATAAGTGCGGCCGTGATTCTCTCGGCCTTCGAAATGGCGGCCGAAAAATGTATAAGGTTGCGCACCCCTGGTCTAGATGGATGAAGGGCTTATAGAAAGAATCAATTATGTGCAATGTTAATTTCAGGTTTACGAGATTCAATAAAAACTTTTCAGCTGCCTTTCTTTCACAAACCTTCTTAAACCTTTCTTGCATTATTTCGCAGTCAATATCTTCACTTGTTGGCTTCATTTTATGCTTTAACTGTTCTAAAACCCGCTTGCGTAATGTGCATCGACTTTCACCAATATAGATCATTTTGCAATGTGTGTAAGTGATCTTATATACCAAGTTCTTGTGGTTGAACATACCCCTGTTTCCGCATAAGCAAATATTACCGCAAGGAACAGTCATGATATTTCTCAAAAGAACTGATAATGGAGGTGAGCCAATGAAGGTTGGTATGACTCTGACATTATCAATTTTCTGTAATTCGATTCTAATTTTTCGTGCCTGAATTTCATTAATATAAGGCATTCGAATATATATTGTTGGTTTGTGTTGCACGTTATTGTTGGTAATGTTGTTGTTCAAAGCATTAGTAGGGCTATTATGGTTATTATAGCATAGATATTTGTTGATGAAATGATACGGATAACCGCTGTTGGCGAAGCGAATCTTCATCAATCTAATGCCTTCACTGATTTCTTTGCTGGAGGAACAGTTTCTGTGTATTCTCATTTACTTTTTCTTCTGTGTGGAACATGGCTGTCCCAAGGAAGTAAATTACCACTATGCAATTTCTTTGAATAGAAAGATGTTTTAACAGCATTGTCTTCAAAACATTTACACATGTATCCAGAAATGGAAGATTAGAATTGGCAGTCAGTTCAAGAGTAAACGAAATATGATGGTTAATGGCATTCCCTTCAGGCAAAATGTTATCCAATGGAGAGGAAGAAAACACAAATATTTCATCTATGTATCTTTTCCATATTAGAGTATCTGTTTAATGATTGTCCAGCAATTTAGACTCTACGAACTTCATATAGATGATAGCTAGAATGGGACTGAGATTATTGCCCACCGGTAATCCAAAGCTCTGCTTGAAAAATTTGTGATCATAGAAGATTATGTCAGAGGTAACTGCTGAGACTATTAGATCATGAAAATCATTCGAGCTTAATGAATTCAGTTTCGTGCAATCTTTGTGTATTTCGAAGAAATTTCCTGCGACTGAAAACACATTATCATCACCGGATAATGGAATTGATCCGTGAAGATTTTTGACGTCAAATGATCCGAAATAGATGTTTTCATTTGATCGCAAATTCACTGATGAAATAGATGCCAAAAAAGAACTAGTGTCCTTCACATGTGCAGGAATGAAATCGAGCAAAGGTTTTAAGCGATCAGCAAAGAATCGAGACAAACTCGTACCTGGAGAGTCCGTTGCACTCACTAAAAGACGACCGGATAAGGGGTCTTTGTGATGCATAGATAAGATTGTTAACTTACTTGGGAGAGGATCAGAACATTTCAACACTTCTACATTCTTTCTCAATTTTGAATTTTTTTTGAAGCAATATTTGAAAGTTTCTTGTTTAACTCCTTTTGTATTGTAACAGGAAGTTTGCTCTTTGCAGCTGATAATTTTATAGGTGAGGTTCTGTTAAATTCTGTAAGCGAGATTCATCAATGGCTATCAATCGTTTTGTTTTGTCTGAAGGTAATATCCTAATATCTGGAACTGATTTTAATTCTTTAATCGTTTTCATATCATTGGAAAGCGGAATTTTACTATTCTCAGTAATATGTATTGCATTCTCTTGAATTGTCGCTATCAAAGAATTATCTCATGTTTCAAAACCCAAGCTATTTAACTTTGTGCAAGTTTACCCACGATTATGGAAAACTTGGAGGTCACAACCAACCCAAGTCTTTGCCCAAACATGCGGAGGACACAACCGAAGTATACATTTATCAAATTGTAAATTGAATTCATCAAATTGTAAGACGGAAGAACGTCAATATGTCTTAAACATCTTATTCATAATTTCTCAGGCAGTGCTATGACAAGCAATCGGTTGTTTCTCGATGAAAAATATACTAATACCACAAACGCGCGAATGGGATGATTCTGATGATAATTCTAATTTTGTTCTTTGCAAGATGGCGCACCTTGTACGATCGCTCCTGGTCAAAGTGGTCCTGAAGATCGGTGTTGTTAAAACTGTGCATGGGAAGCCTAAATGTACAATATAAACAGAAGCAACGCGCTTGACAACAACTAAAACCTATGTTTCAGTCAAACATTTTGAGAAAATCGATATCCGCTGACAGTTCGTGGATATGCATAAAGGCCTAAATAGGCCTGTTAGGAACTGCCGGAGGGATAGATTTTTCGGCAAATATTTTATCAAAATAACTTCGGTTTAAGATGTTGCTGAGAACGCTTGGTATAGCGATGACGAAACTACAGCTGTTTGTCTAGTCTTGATCATTGCCAACCCGTGTCGTGTCACAGCCTGCATTAAGGCCAATGCTTGAGAAATATTGGCTGACAAGACATTTTGTGATAAATAAGTTAAAACATAGCTTCTAAACAAATTTATTGTTTTACGATTATACCTATAATCTAAGAAAAATAGAACATTCAAATGATCGAAGCACAAAATTTTCGCTTTTTCTTATCTTTTGGATCTTACACCCCTGAAGATAGTGTCAAAATTATGGTCAAAAAGCACGATTCTACCTCAACTACAATCGTCTATTCAGAATGTTTGTAATAATTCCAGAAAAATCACGAAATTGTTCATAAATTTCCTAATATATAAAAAGCGACTTATAAAAAATGAAGCACCATTTCCCAGATTGATTTTTAATGCTGCTATAATGTTGTTCTTCTAGTAGTCCGAGGTAGCGAGTTGTCGTTTAAACATAAAGCGCGTTCGTTAAGAATCTGCTTGTGTTGATTTTGATTATTTTATGAAAACGTAGCCGTTGTCTGTATTCTATATAGTTAAAGTGATCGCACTAGCAAATACTGGATGAAAATAGTAGTCAAGCGAAACAGCACTAAATAAACCGGAACCGGCAAAACGATAATTTTAATAAATGTGAATTAATGTTCATTGTTAGGAAGCTGATTTTCAATGTTTGTTTTGTTAGTAAAATTATTAGGTAGCATTATTAGTACTTTGTAAGTAACATTTTATCATCAAAATTTTGCTAGGAAAATCTCTTATAGAATTATTTAAAATTAAATATTAAAATTTTATTAAGATTTATTAATATAACTAATAATAATTATCATTATTATATATTCAACTTTAAATATCTATTAGCTGCCATCAAGCATTAAAGTCGCTAGTAATCCAATGACTTACAGACAGAGTTTCTTTTCTTCGTGACAGGTTATCTCGAAGGTGGTTCAGCTTTCCTTTCTCATCGAGGAGAAAGCTCTTTGGTTGATTCAGGAATTCATATTCTTCCTCTAAATCTTCATTTTCTTCTTGAGGCCTTTGAACGGGCTCATGACCTTGACCTTTCAGGTATTGATGTGTTGCTTCTTCATTGCATCTGTCAAGGATGGTACAGGAAATAGTTTCATGTTTTGTCAAACTTATTGATCAATTCTGTGGTACTTATATTCATCTAACAGAATGGTGTTGGCTTTCATGGCGATTATCTCTTATATGGTGTGTTATATTCAGCTACCGCATACTTTTATCCTCGTGATTGCATCGCGTGTTCCCCGACTGATCAGTCGCCTTCAACCCATCAAGGAAATCGGGGAACAAACAAGGCCCACCCAACGGACAAAAGAGTATGGAAGCTTTATCAATCAAATTTATCACTAAATTTGAAAAAACTAGTGCAACGCCGCACTTTCAGCGTCTAAGTTTTAAGCGAACACATTGAAAAGTCCTTTCATCCACGAAAATAAAGAGGATCTCAAAACTTGAATAAAGTATGTAGTACTTTGAGTGCCAGAGCATCAGATTTCCTCTTTTCTCGGAGAAATTGTTCTCACTGAACAACTTCTATAGAGATTACTTTGGCTAAAGCGTCGTAGGATATGTGCATAATTGTCCTCTAAACTATGACAATGCACCTGCATTATGAGATATAGTACAGATAGTAGATGGTTACATAATACCTATAGCACTGGTAGTAAACGACCGGACTGGAGAAAAAATACAGAAAAATTATTGAATTAAAAATCTGATTACTATGGAATAGCTAAGTCAACGAAGGAGGAAGCCTCTATAGCTGTCAAGTTCGTATCTGACGTTGATCTCAGGTTAGCTTGTTGATGTAATACACCTCTATCAACCAAGGTCAATTGAATCTTCATAATGACAAAACTGGTCTTGTTAAGTTGTCAGTATGTAGGCTATATTTCAATTCCAATTTCTGATGCCATTCCAGCCATGATATATACATGTAGATTTTGATGACTGTAACCATGCTGTAACATAAAAAGCATATATGAATTTACAATCGAACAAATTCATCAACTCCTTGAAGTTATGCTAAGAAGTACATATTTTCAATTCAAGTACAATATCGACAATATCTTTCTTCAGGTGAAAGGCTTGTGGTATCGTCACTATCTGGCATACTTGCCATTGTCCTTATTATGGACATCACTGAAGCTGCCACTCTACGAAGAATGAGAGTAATTTGTGAGGCACCACTTTTCATGCGCTATGTCGATAACTGCTTTGCAATCATACAAAACAAGACCAAGCAATGACACTTCTTCAACATCTTAACTCTCAAAATGACAGCATAAAATTTGAAATCGAATTACCAAGTGGCAACGATAATCGTTCAGTCTTTTTGACTTTTATGTGCAGGTAAAAATAATGTAGTTATGTAGACGTAACTCCCTTTAGTTGTGAAAGAGCTAAAAAAAATAGCTACAGTAGTTTTCGTCTCAGACGCTTCGGGACCCGACCCTATATCAACGATTGATGTAGTTGCCTGTACGGGAGGTCGGTCATGATGAACCCTAGGTGAATTTATTTTACAATATACATAGAAGTCGTAAAATTGGGAGAGATTTTTCCATTTTGTTGAAATCATCTTTATCAACGAGAAACCCCGCTGAGAAGCTTGCATATTCTTAAGTACCGGACACTAACATTTTTGACGAAAAGTGAGAATATGATATTTTCAGTCAGTAGAGTCACGATTTTGTCATAACTTCACGATATCACCACTTTATTCCTAGTCCAACGATTTTGATGAGCGATATATAAAAAGAAAGCTCAGAAAATGCCTGTCGTTCGCCTTGTGCCTGGTTCATCAATCACGCTCACATGCTTTCTTATTGAAAACTTGCAATCTGTGAATTGAGCGATTTATATATTTTGATCACTGATGAGTAAACACAATAACGAATGCAAATTAATCATAGCTTGATTGAAAGCTGAGAATACAAGCTCTCTGATGATGTATGACAAACATATAAAACGAACACGCATGAGTGCTTGTCATGCGTTGATCAAATTTCAGGCCAGTCACACAACCAGAATTAGTGTCGAAAATGGCTGAACGTCAATGTCAGGCGATGACAGGCCATTACAAGTGATTTTTTTATGCAATCAATGGTTCATTTAACAACAAAATATGCAAACGCTTTCGTTAACAACAAAGTATCTTAACTTCATCAAGCGATGATGATGGATGAAGAAAAAACCATCCCGAAGTAAATTGTCGAAACCTACTAATTACATTGTTGTCAAACAACTGACGTTTGACGTCCAGTCTACTCCAGACGCGAGTTAGCGAAACACTTTTGACACTGCAATAGTATGCGATTCAGGAATTACTTCTTCGGGAGAGTTCATTTTTTCTTTATCCATCAACATCGCTTGATGAAATTGAGAAAACCGTTGTTGTCTGAAGCGTTTGTTTATTTAGTTGCAAAGAGCCATTGATTACTTAAAAGAAAATTCAGTAAGATTACTTGCATGAAAAGTCCGTCCTCTCATTTAAGTTGACACGCATTTGACATTGATATTGTCAATCCTTTTGCAGTGTTAACAAACATAGGACACTTCGCGTCCAGACGCTTAGTCGCAACACAGAGACACTGATGAAAGTGATCATAAATGATACATTCTAGTTGCAATTGCCTCATGGCGCTTGTTCAAGTTTGGTTACCGAGAATTGATTACATGACATTCCATCAAGCGGATCATTCTCATACCTTAAAAACAATGCTGAAATCATCGATACTTCTGCAATTGCTACAATTTTTGACATGATTACATAATACACTAGTGTCATTATTATTCAAAATACTGTGTCCATGTTCGTTATATTTTGCATGGAATGAACGAGCTGTTTTACTGATGTGCGAAAAAACCACAATAATTGCAAGTAAATTCATAAACGACGCAAGTAGTATCACATTCAATTTTACTTAATAGCTTATTGAAACTCACAATTATCATGATTATCAAAAGGTTAACTATTCAGTACATTACGAACTTTTATATTTCCGATTGATTTTTTAAATTGATGTCGAGGCTGTACTACATGTAATTTATACAATGTATTTTTATGATAAGATTGCTATTGAAAAAGGCAATTTTAAAGTGAATTTACTTTTTGCTATCTCTCGAAGTGTTGCATCTTTTGTTATTCCTATGCCATTGTGTGTTAATAAATTTATCCGAATGGACATGGTTGAGATTGCGTTTTTTCATCAATGGGTTAATCACTACCACATCTCAGATCAGGATTTTGAGGCCTTTGTTTTACGAATCCTTTTCCAAATGAATCAAGAACCCAACTGTCTCTTCACTAATCGTGAAGCTCTTTATGGCAGGCTTCCATTAACATAACTTCGTCGCTTGGTCGTGCTAATATGAAGCGAAAAGTACGTGCGCCTTCTTCACTCGCTGCACGGTCAAACAGAAAGGATGCAGTTTCCCTTAGATTGCTGCATCGCGAATTGATGCAGGAGTTTAAAATATCATGTAAATGAATTTAAATTTGCAGAATACACATCCAAATGCTGGAGGTTCGGAAATTATCTGAACGAAGTTGCAGAAGATTGTCAGTCTCACATAAACGTAACATCCAAGGTGTCTTTAAAGAGGGTTATAGAGGGGGATTTCCCCTCTACATTAATAGGAAGAATTCTTTACGTAATCTCAACTTATTTCATCAAGAAATGATGCGTAATATACATTAGAAGTGAGTATATACCGAAGTATTCCAAACATTCAAATTTTACAATAGCTCCCAAGCCAAAAGTTTTGTGCCAAATTCATTATCCTTCGGTCAAAAGTTGCATAATGCGTCGAAAGTAAACTACTAGAATTCTGGTGACCATAACTTGCTTGGTTTAAAAGATATCCAAAACAGTCGCCATGGGGCCCCCAGTGGGGCGACGGTTAAAATTTAACTATTCAAATAAATTGCTCCGTCGCCAATGAAGAGACCAGCGACATGCACCAAGCCAGGCAGCGACGGTAGTTGAAGAGGAGAGCGATGTCGTTTATCAGAGCGATAAATCGAAGCACTTTTCAGTAGCTTGGTGACGCGAAGCTACTTTAAGCATTTGAACAATCAGGGAAAATAATTGAAAGTGATGTTAAACAACCGTGAGGTCTGTGTACGTTTGCTCTGATACTTATTGTGCCGATTTATCTGCCAACTGCATTATGGAAAGGAGATGCACAAATAGCAAGTTAACTTTTTCTGTAATTCATTAAATACCACATTTTTTACACACTACGCACATTCGTTTTAGTTGGTGTGCCAACTAATGCAGATGAGTTCTACACATTCAATTTTCAAAAATTCCAGTATGCAAATTTCCTCTGAGACATAATGGCCCAGGAAATGCATCACCATAAGAAATATGCTCGTTTCTTCTTCATCTCAAATAAAGCGTTTTATGTCCTAAAGGCATGATTGATCATAACAACAACATATTATTACTTGTGAAATCGAGACTTGTGCTAATAAGGGTTAAGGTTAAGCTTAGAAGATCAGATATTCTAATTTTCATTTTGTTCATTTAAAGAATTATGTAATTTGCCAAATTTTTCACTAAGCTACTCACACCTCGCTCACTTCATGGCTCTTAGCTGTGCTGAAGGTAAAATTTTGTGAATAAATCCAGCAATAACTAACCAATTAAATTTGAAAATGTGTTCATCTATAAGCGAAATGATTCAAGGTTTCAATGTATGATTAGAAAATTTTAATAATAATCAGAGAATATTTTTCCATTAAAGGGGAAGGCCACGTATCCGGGATATCAGCATGTGTGAGAAGAAATTAGCTAATATGAATAAAAATATAGAAATTTGGTTGAATTCTAATAATATAAAAACAACCGAGGAAAGAATATTTTGTCCATCTAATAAGTTAAACTATGTCCAAGTAATTTTCTTAAAGCACTATCATCTTTTGAAGAGTTTATTTCTTAGCACAATCAGATCGAAATGTGACCAGTAGGTGTTCAGCAATGAAATAACAACATGAAAAACATCATGAGAACTTACTGAAAGCTGATAAACATATCCATTAACACGTGTTCCGCTATTGACGGATATTGAGAGCGCAGTCGATCAAACTTCAAGTGAGAAGCTACATCAGTAGTTAATTCCTGAAATGCAGAGTTTAGAGATAGATAATCTTCTGTCGGTTTTGGAAAAGCGAAATTTTCCTTAAATTCCACTCCGAATCAAATGATAGAATTTGCTGCCAGGGTTGCGATAATTAATAAATATCGTAGAGAATCTTTTGTTAACATTCTTATAAAAATTGCATTGACATGATTTTGTGAGTCTAAAACGTATGTTCAAAAATACTTGAAAACCTTTCAATAATGTGATTGCAGTGGCTAGCCATTGACGAACGTCATATTTACAAACATGTTAACAGAAAAAGGCAAATTTCTACTCCACAGGAAGCATCCACAATTTCAGAAACTATGCATGCTAAACTTTTTGCAGTTCATAAAGATTGGAGCTGTATTTTCATTCATGTTCATTTTATTAAGACGGAATTATGGATGCGAAGCAGAAGTTGCAATATTTGACATCTTTTGCATGGCAATTTGATCCATCGTTTATTTGATTTCATTGCTGTTATTTGTAACAATCTCTAGCATTGGGCAAGCATGCACTCGTGCACGTTTAATGGAGGCTGGGCAGGGATGCGGAGTTGCAGTCGGAGTCCTATCATTTTTCAAAAATTACGAGTAGATACACGTATATGATCTACCATTATTTTGTGCGTATCAGCAGCAACTACAAAATTCATAACGCGATTCACATGTTAGTATCTGCGAAATATCATGTACATAGCAAAAGACACAAATCTATAACAGGCCTAAATTATACAAATGTTTAAAGAAAAGTAAAGAAATCGCATTCACTCACGCTATATTTTGGAACATAGTGCGGATGTCGTTGCCGCATAACTTATATGCCGTATAACTATATGCAAACTCAGTGCCAACATCAAAACATTCATCATTCTTTACAACATAATTTCATCTATCATGGTTAATCAGGGCCTTTACACTTTATATAAAACTTCATTATCGTTTTACCTTTCTCTTTTCTGTCATAATTTTCTCTATGACTTCCTCCTCTTGCATGATATGTCGGAAATCATTCTCCTTCCACTGGTTGCTTGATGAAGTTGGCATCTCAAATTCTGTCTCTGTAACAACAAACATGATCAGATTTTCGAAAGTGACACATGAGAGAATCTTCTGTTTTCCAATTAAATTCAATTAAAGCTTTACCGTAGCCAATAGCCAAACTACGATATGGCATTGTTTGATGAAGTTCAAAAGGTTGAGAGATGGAGTGATTGCAGATGAAACAAATATAATTTGCAGGAATGGTAAGAAATGTCCCGATAAAAACATCAAAAATGTTTGCAAAATTTTCGGAAATACTTTGTATCGAATTCGAAAACAATGCGACAAATTCGGATCGACCGACTATTCTAACTTATATCACACAAAATAAAATTATCTTTTCCAAAATAAATAGATTAAAATTGCAGGTCAAACACTATCACCTCTATTTTTTATCAAAATCTTCTTTGGGTGCTAAGGAAGCCTTGAACTATATACTTGAATATATTACATATATTCCCCTCACATGATAATGATTGAAATATGCGCATCTGAGATATTAAAATCTGAATGATGAAAAAAATCATAATATTTTTTGATTAAATATTCATTTAATCATTTCATTTTTTATCATTTTTACTTCATTTTATTTTTTTATTATTTCAAAATTTTATTTGAAAATATTCATTTAATTCATAAAAGTTCATTTGATATATTTTTTACCACTTTTCAAAATAGACATGTTTACAGTTAAATGATTTAGATGTTAGGCATTCCTTTTCCATAGAATGCATATAGCAGAAAAAGGGATTGTTGATCATTGATATGCGGCCCATTAAATGATGAATTTGCGCCTACTATTCTCAATTTACGCATTTACGAAAATTTGCGCGCTAGCCTGGACACTGATGGTAAGTGCATTCGTAGAGGTATCAGGGCAAAATCATCCCTGAAATGTGCGCGAATGTCTATAACTCATCACTGTATCACGTTATTGCGTCTCTCTGGTATTCAAAAAGAACAGTAGTCCTTGGTCACAAGATGAAGATAAATTTGATCTAACATACAAAGGTATGGCTTAATCCTACGGTGTGCATTAATGCAATAGTGGTAAGATGAATCCTATACTAGATCGTGAATATTTACAAAGTGATTCCATCTTGCTTCTAATAACATCACTATGCTCAATAGAAGAGTAATAAACAATGACATCACACAAAATAACTTTACATAGAAACTTTTCATGACGGATATTCATAGAGATCCGGCAGTGATTCAGAGATTCATAGAAATCCGGCTCTGACCGGATTTAGAGCCAAAATACTGCCAAATTAGAAATCCAGTGCATCCATAATCTTGACATGACAGGGTGGCCGCGCCTATTAGAGAGTGACATTTGTGGAGTTTTGAAGAGGTTCTAGAGAGCTAAAGCAATGCATTTGCACGGATGCACATCATTTTAACTAAGCCTCACCAGCTTCACCAAAAACACGAAGTCATACTAGTAAATTGTGAGTAGGACTGACATCATACACAGAGAAGTCTAACTAGATTAGGCTGGAACCTTCAATTAGAATGATAGTGCCTCCAGGACGGACGGACTCGAATACTGAACCTTCTCTACCATCGCACAAAGAGAAATGTGGCCAATCAAGCTATACTACTACCTAAAATGCGTCAGATAAATTAAAAAAATCAAACGAAGAAATGTTTTACCAGTGACCAATTCTATTAATTGGACCTATCTAGTAAACTAACTGAGAGACCAAAATGATGACTATTCAGAATAACTAGATGCATTATCTTATCGCATGTTGAGCAGGCCTACTACAGAAATTAGGAAGTCTATTCTGAATTTACGTAGATCTAAAATACTCCATTTTTGAAAAATGCCTAAATTTCAAATGCACATCAAATTGACACCTGCGCTTTGAACATCTTAATTATTTAAGTTTATGCTGTGCTTGCAACAAAATTGCATTCACATGGTAGTTGCCTGTCGTTGAGAAAAATTGGTGCGTTAGATAAAATACCCTCTAAGATCCCAGCTCATGAATATAAGATGGAATTGGTCAAATTGAATTTAACGGGCACAATTTTTTTGATCATGCTAATTTGGTCACCTTCTTTAAGTCTCTAACTCATAAAATTACGGAGAGTGAGTCGAAGATGCTGGTACTATTTGATTTCTGTAGGTTCCATACCCAGAATAAACAACTGTAACAATGCCAGCGAAATGTGAGAAGATGCGCCACGTTATTCTTAGTGAGAGAAAGCAATGTCATCGTCAATTACTGAATTCAATCATGTTTAGATAAGTTATGAAAAGTGTGATATTAGTACTGATGTCTATTGTGTCAATTTTCTAGCCACTTACTATAAGATACTATCATGATGAAGAAATTTACGGTTTCTACGGTCACTGAGTAGAATTACGGTTTTTTAGGATTTTGAGACGAAAATTTACGGTTTTTAAGGTTTTTACGTTACCTGGGAGGCCTGATACTTTGTTGAATTTTCATTGACCATGTCAAGCAATTAAAGTACATTGTAATCAATACTGATCTAGTGCTGATAGCGCATGAAATTCTACAATTTACCCTGAAATAAGGAGAAATAAGAGGAGGTTCATCAAAAAATGTTATTAGTGTTGAAATTTAAAGTAACAAGTTTTAGTCAAATACAGTACTTCAAATCAGAAAGCTCGAGCTAATACTAAGTGTGAAAAAATATTTGAGCAGTTTTGAGGAGGCAATGTCGGATTTGAGGAGTTTTGAGGAGCGCGGCCACCCTACATGAGCTCTGGCAGAAAAATATCAAAAAATAAAAGTACAGAAGCACTTAGAAGGCAACACGAAATGAACCATACGTAACATTAAAACAACATGCTTTTAGGATTGCTCAGATTTCTACATAATTTGGCTTCTACAATCACTGTCCAGCGAGAAGGAGGTCAAAGTGAAACTGCTTACTGATGAAAAGCCTTGGTGAGGATGACAGATGCTTCTTAGAGAACAGAATGTTTTAATTATTCTCCTTTCGATCAAATTCTTTGGCGGAGTTCAACCTCCCTATATTTCCAATTCAGCTGAACTACGATGCTATAATGTCATCTAAGTAAGATAAGTTTCAGCAAGGCTGTCCTTGATTACCTAAAATACACCTTCTCGAGGCATGTTTAGAAGTAGCAAATGCATAAAGATCAAATTTTGCTGTTAGAACGACATTTAGATAATCTAAAGTACTTTTAAAATGCAATAAAAAGCAATTTTCTACGACCGTGTGGTTCTATGTGGGAATATAAACTACGCGGTCGTAGAAAATTGCTTTTTATTACTTTTAAATGAATGAATCCCGACCGATGGTAACGAAAAATCAAATTCAAGCTAGAATACTGTAGTGACAAAATCTGACTGATTTATATCAGAGGATGATACCATCGAGTGATGACACTGATTATTCGTCTTATGTTTTGTGTCTAACTCTTAAAAGTGTTAAAATCGAATTTATTAAACAATTCGCCGATTGTATATTGAACAGTCGAAAGAACAAAATCGTGATTTTCAGTGATTAACGATTGATGCGTCCTTTTAAAACTGACATTACTCCTATGATATTGATGAGTCTATAACATCGAAGCAGCTTTGAATCAATGCTTGACGTGTGTAGGCAGAAAATTCAGGGAATTCTCAGAACAATGATGGGGAAATATTAAAATAGAGATTAATTAATACATTTAAGCAGACAACCGGCGAATTCTGTTTACTGATGTCTAAACATGTATTCCCAACATTTTTGTGATTTTTAGACGTCTAACACATATCACATATCATAATATATCACATATAGAATTGGCTACGACATAAAATACTTAATTTTCATGATATTCAATCAACAAATCAAAGTCAACGACATTGATAGAACAAATTGCGTGAAATCAATGAGTTCGAAGCGGTAGGAGGGAAGCAAGCAATTAAACATCTTTTCCATCTTACCTAATCGGTCATCGGAGCAATTGGAAATCTTCTCCATGTTGTTCGCTGTTAGATGAAGATTAAAGCACACAAAATGCGTAATTACACTACTTACTCAAATCTTCTATGCGTGATATTCCAAAAAATGAATGTCTATCAACAGTAATTGGGTACCACGGCTTCGCATTACGTATCATGAGATAGTCATTTAAACTGAGACATTAGTTCGCAAATTTGGTATATTTGCAGCACGATTCTTTCATTCAAAATACGATTTTCTCCCGCACGTAGCATTATTCATTCATTCACTCAAAGCGGAAAAGTGAGTAGAAGATAGTTTTCCTTTCATCCTCGATTCACAATAACCAGGCTGAACCAGGGCATCCCTAGTGTAATCCCAATTATAGGGGATTAAGTTACAGTGAAAACCTGGGGCGACCACTTCATCCAATTGTCATAAGAGATGCATTTGTGAAATAATTGCGGCAGTGACATGGTGCACCCATTGAGAAGCATAGTTTTATTGTCTAATGAAATCAATGTTCGACTCTACCTGGAAATTTGAGACAATGTAATTAAATGAAGTGATGTAATACATGCATAATTTTCTCGGGGACCTGCCTCACATCATTAGTGCATCTCGAAACAGTTGTTTCAAAATTTTCGTTCTATTGAATACAAGTAATTTGCTCTCGAAATTTTAGAACAACCTTTTGATTTCATGACAGCAAAAGGTGCCTCTTCTCTTAAACGAAATTGGATTTTGATTTTCTTTGTATGACCTTTTGATCTTTTCGTCGTGTGTGGCAGGCTTGCATAACTGCTGCTATGGTCCGTTCATCGAATCAGGTTATTCAATTTATGGAATATTTAGATTGACAATTCAGAACAAATGCAAGTATAGTTTGTCTCGTGTCGTAAACGTTTATAATTTTGAACAATATTTTCAGGAATAATGTTAAATGGAGAAAGAACAAGCTTCGACGACTTACTATTGACGACTGGAGTCGACGCCACAGACGGAGGAGGTGAAGCCTTCAAACCAAGATGTTCTAAGTATGCACAGTAGACGGTCTTTACCAATCGTTCTGGTGGAATCCAATCCTGATAAAGCTCAGGGGGCAGCGAATCTGCAGTAAGATCAGAAAATTAATTTGTTCAGGTAGGCCTAGATGAGCTGCAATCAAACATCAAAACAACAGAATCCATTTGTAGATGTCCCACACGATATTGAATGCAAATTTTGAGCATATTGTGATTAATTTTTTAATGTTAACGCTCTCAACATCGATTCAGTCCTATAGCTGGAGAATCTACGTCAAGTTGCTTGCAGTTTAATAACAAGTCTTAAGTTTTGCACCCAAGTATTAAAAGAAATATTTCACACGTAATGAAAAATATGACACGTTTGATTATCAAGCATAAGGCCCCATACATAGGAGCATCGTAGAGTAAGAGGTGAACGTCGAATAAATTTGTTAAGATAATTTAATAGCAAGGACAATTGGTCAATAGCCAAATAAAGAAAGTTATTAATCAGAAGCTGGGACATCTTGTAGTATGTATGACAGTATGAGACTTTTTTATCTGTCAAAATAAATGCAATGCATTTTATGGATGGGGACGATCATTCATATGAGATGATGAAAACATGCAGGATAATTGACAGTAGATGCGAATAACAGTCAGAACCAAAATGATTAGGTGTGGTCTAATGGAACCATCCAAGAATAACATAAACTATTCAAGAAATGATATGGAATAAGAGCCATGGGAAGAGTGATGGAATATTATCGAACTGACTGATGATGCCGCTCAACCAACAATGTCACGAACATCAGAAAGAGAGTAAATCGAGGATATATAAAATAGAATTGGCATTCATAGACAGGAAATAGTAAAATGATACAGCACTGATATGAATTAGCAAGAATGTTTCAACCTATTTCATATATCCTCGATTTATGATAGTTAACAGAATTGGCATTCATAGACAGGAAATAGTAAAATGATACAGCACTGATATGAATTAGCAAGAATGTTTCAACCTATTTTATATATATCCTCGATTTATGATAGTTAACAGAATTGGCATTCATAGACAGGAAATAGTAAAATGATACAGCAATGATATGAATTAGCAAGAATGTTTCAACCTATTTTATATATCCTCGATTTATGATAGTTAACAGAATTGGCATTCATAGACAGGAAATAGTAAAATGATACAGCACTGATATGAATTAGCAAGAATGTTTCAACCTGTCAACTATCATAAAAAATAATATCAAAGCTCATGATATATTGAAATATAATGAAATATCTTATATTATCACGATAACCAAAAATGAACTCAAATAATATATATTTGACATTTCACCCGTGATTTGCAGGAAACCTCGGAAATTTACCCGCAACAAGACACAAAGCTTTTCAGCCGATACACGAACACGACTGCCCTCCTTTAATATGACAAGACTCAAACACGAAGCTCTAGTCGACTACATCTAATAAGAAATATCTTTTATAAAATATATATTGTGAATAATTTATGGGAATATACATGAATGTTAATAATTCATAATGCACACTCATGAGAGTGCTATCGTTGCAAATGTTATTCATGAGAAAATTCAGTTTTATTTGACCGAGATTTCTCAGGAAATGTCAATGTCCTCCTTTTGCCATTTCAAGCTACGCCTGTTTGTCTCTATGCACAGAGGGCAAATTTGCAGGGATGACTAAATAAGGGACGCATTGCCAGGGAAAGGGATATTGCAAGATTTAATAAGATTTCTACATGGCAATCACGAGATAGCCTGGTGCAGTGTCAGTGTACAACACTTCAGCTGTACAGGACTACATGAAGTTCTACATGTCATATTTGAGGACCTTTTGCAACCTCCATTACGTCATGAATGAAGAGCACATCCCAATAGTGTGTGAATGAGTTTGCTTCAACAATTCGAATCATAATTCTACTGTTGAGTCTCTACTTTTCCAACTCATACACAAGTAGTATGTGCATAATGATAATTTTGCAATGTTGTCTCATTCCCTCATTTTGTAACGAAGCTGATTATAGCATGCCACACCTGCCTGCAAGGACTCCTTGGCCTGCCTGATATATTGTTTGACATGAATCGTTTGAAGTATACTTTTAATGGATGCACTTATTGCAGTTGGTTAATGCATAAAATAGAGATGAGAATCTGCCATTTTCCCTTACATTTCTTTTAGCTTGAAGAGAGTTGTTGTTTTGTGCTCCGTCAGATGAGCATTGTCCTTACCACAGTTCCCTTGGTTCCTCGTTTTCCATCACAATTTCACGAGTTTTTCTTATTGCCAAACGGGTCATAATGATATGGTCTCGTGTTTTCTCCCTCGTGAAGAGTCGGAGATAGATATGGTCACCGTTGTGTCCTAAGTTAGCGAATTTTACTTCTTTCTTATCTTGAGCAAAGTTGGATGAGTGAAGCATTTTCACCTACGTTTTACAGACGGTATGGTATGTCGATGAAATATTAGCTGTTTTTGGTAATATTGACAATATAGATAAATTCCATTCTTTTTGAATTCACAGTATCCCAATTTAAACTTTACAGTAGAGAAAAGTGAAAATATGATTTATTTTTGAATGTTGAAATGGACGAAAGTAATGGCCTAGCCACATCGATTTTTAGGAAAAGTCTAATAGTTAATTATAATGCTACCTGCCCTATCCAGTGGAAACGCACCCTTGTGATAGGAATGCTACATAGAGCATATTATGAACGCTCAAGCTGGAAACTGTTTGACACATAGATAAAAACATTATAAAAATTCTGTTAAGCAATCCCTATCTCATTGGCTTCATCAATTCGTTAATAATACAGTTCCTGGAAATAAAATATAGCAATGATCAGAAAGCAACGAAGAAAGATGAATATGAGGATACCAAGCTTTTGATACTTCTGTTTGTAGGTATAACATCCGTAACATTCCGACACAAACTTGTTAAATTATTTAAGAAATTGGACCATCAGGTAAAAATTAGGTTCAACACTTGGAAAACAGGAAAATACATTAGTTTGGAAGATAAAACAAGTAAGCTGATGCGATCATGCGTTGTGTATAATTTTGAATGTGTGGGTTGATCCTGATACCCAATAGTTGGAACAAACGAAGCGTAGATTACATCAAAGAATATAATAACACATGCGAGGTAACTCAGTTGTAAGTAGCCATCTGAACAGTATGTGAAAATTCTAGTAATGACATAATTAATTGTTTCTCGGGTAAATGCACAGGACGTAGCGAATTTGAAACTCGTATAGTGGAATCTTTGTCAATGATTGATGAAACTACTAGATTAAATCAAACCCTAGGTCTTTAAGGTAATCTCTTTTCTTAAAAGTATTCGAATTATTGTTTCTGATCATTATTAGTGTTTTCCTGGTATTGTTAATCGCTTTTGTCATTGTCAGCTTATGAACTTATTATCTTTGAGCACAATATAAACGAAGGTCATACACTTATGATCATAGCATTGAATGGGAAATTTCGAAGTTTCAGGAATAATAATTTCTGCAAGTCTGCATTATCTTAAAGTAAATTTGGTTGCTTCAATCTAGAGACAGTCTTCGACAAATAGAGATCATGCACTAAAACATTTTAATTCTAAATGTAAAAAAGTTGCTATCGGCTTTCAAAAATAAGCTCGCCTCTACCTACAATTGCACTCTGCATGTGAAAAATAATGAACCTTTTCAAGAACATTTATATTCAGTCGAGGATGTAGTAATAATTCAAACTTAAGACCAGTATATTTTCGTTTCTATCTTGACAAGTATAGTATACAATTTGGTGATAAGGACACAAAATTCATCCAAGAAGTGCATATTTCATTCATAACACAAAAAGAGAAAGTGCTGTGCAGAGAAAAATTAACAAATTGTCAAACCTATTTGATTATCTGTATTATGTATAGGAAGCAAGAACAAGAACAATGATGGAGAAATGAATACTAATTGCGACAAGATGTAAATGAATTTCAAACTTGATCATTGTTAATACTCCAATGTCATTCTAGTTGAGATAAAACAATATTCGGATTACGAAATCCATAGTCGATCTATAGAAAAACTATTCGAGATCATAAATGATCAAACCGCAAGAAAGCCGTAATACCATTGAAGCTGATCACTTCCATTTGAAACTTACCAAAATCAAACTCTCCGACTCCATATTCTTCACCATACTTCTTATGGGCTCGAAGAATAAATTCCTTACTTAAAGTCAGCCGTGGAGGATCTTTCTCGAGAAATTTATTAATATATATTGGAGACGAAGGTGGAGACAAGCTATTGTGGCAATGAGGTGACAAAGATTCTTTTTTATCCTCAAGTTCTTCCATTAATTCTGTTTCCATAACGTCATTTTCTCCTCCTTCGCTGACTGTTTCTGGTTCCTGTGCCTCGAGCTCCAAGCAAATGTCAGCAGCCCATTCTACATCGCCTTGGGTCTGTTCCAACACTTCTGCGAGACCTTTGAGTGAGCAATTGGGGAATATCATTTTCAACCTTTCTAATTGAGGATTAAGTTCGGCTTGTGGCTGAGGCTGGGTGGTGTCACTCACGTCGTCGGTTTGTGTTTGCTTAGCTTGGACCAGACTAGTTTGTCTAAAACAAGAAAATTCACCTTTTAGAAAAGGAAATGTGTTCAAAAAAGCTGAGAAAAAGTCAATAGAAATTTATCAGAGTCTTCGAATGCAGTTTTGTCAATTCAACAAAAAAGCAGCCACCAAAAACACAGTATTAACATAAAAAATGCATAAAACAACATTTCTTATGCTCGTTTGCATTATTTTAGTCGGCATCCAATGTCCAAGTATTATCAATGGAATATTTGTATATCAATGAAAATCCTTATTTGCTTGATGAGTTAGATACTGCGATGAATTGGATAGTAGACATGTGATGTATAAATCATACTATATATAATCATATATCATATTGAGCGTGTATCCTCATCGGTTGCATTAGTAATAGTTCTTTGTCTCATGTCTACACCACGAGACTGTATATTTGCACACAGTGATAGTCGCATTATTCGACACGTCTTAAGTTATAGTCGCATATTCCAATAGAAAGAGAGAAAGAGAGAAAGAGAGAGAGAGAGAGAGAGAGAGAGAGAGAGAGAGAGAGAGAGAGAAAGAGAGAGAGAGAGAGAAAGAGAGAGAGAGAGAGAAAGAGAGAGAGAGAGAGAGAGAGAGAGAGAGAGAGAGAGAGAGAGAGAGAGAGAGAGAGAGAGAGAGAGAGAGAGAGAGAAAGAGAGAGAGAGAGAAAGAGAGAGAGAGAGAGAGAGAGAGAAAGAGAGAGAGAAAGAGAGAGAGAGAGAGAGAGAGAGAGAAAGAGAGAGAGAGAAAGAGAGAGAGAGAGAGAAAGAGAGAGAGAGAGAGAGAAAGAGAGAGAGAGAGAGAGAGAGAAAGAGAGAGAGAGAGAGAGAAAGAGAGAGAGAGAGAGAGAGAGAGAAAGAGAGAGAGAGAGAGAGAGAGAAAGAGAGAGAGAGAGAGAAAGAGAGAGAGAGAGAGAGAGAGAGAGAGAGAGAGAGAGAGAGAGAGAGAGAGAGAGAGAGAGAGAGAGAGAGAGAGAGAGAGAGAGAAAGAGAGAGAGAAAGAGAAAGAGAAAGAGAGAGAGAGAGAGAGACATCCCAACTACCACGCTGACTTGAATTTTACTTAATGTGATGTGCTTTCCTGCAGGATGTTAGGATGCTGTAATGTCAGGATGCCTAAGATGAATCAGAATCATAACCGAAGGATCGAAGTCTAAGTAAGTACTCACCTCGATAATTCATGGTCAAAATCCTCTGAGGAAACGGCGCATTCCTGTCTTGCATCAATCTCCGCTCCAGTAAACAACACGTCTAATAATTGATATCCTAAATCAGCAGCTAAGTCTTCTGTACAGAATCCATTCAGCAAAACTTCATCGATTTCGGATATCGAAGTCTCTGCATCATGCTTCATCGTGAGACCTGAGAAAGTTGGAGAAATTTGGTCTACAGATTCGTCTTGTTTCCCATCGGAGTGCTTAGGTTTATCAAAGCAAACTGAATCAAACTGAGACCAATTAGTTGTCTCACTTAGCATCCTGATAGGCTTGAACATCGCTTGACTTTCTTGTGCAGTTAATTTATTGTTTTTTCTCTTCTTTTTCTTTCCAATGATCGGAGACATTGGAGATTCCTGAGAGGTATTATCAAATGTAGAAACTTCCTCACTATTCACTTCACCCATAGATTCCATGTCAACCACAACAACTGTGTTTTCCGATGTCTGTTCACATAGGTATTCAGAGTTCTTTCCCTTTTTCTCTTTGAGATCTAAAACCGACTTTATCCATGCCGGTGTTGGGGATTGAACTTCCACGATCACTGTCGGCTGAGAGACGCTTTCATCAATTTCTTTAATGGCCTAGAATTAAAGCAATGAGTGTTATTATGTGAATATTACATAGGAATGTATTGGAGTTTCAAGATAAACCGGTAATCCTATGTGGTTACACTACCTGCATAGCACAATGAAACCAACAAGCATTCTTCGATATCATATTATGATACCAGCATTTGACACAGATATAGAAGTTAGATCAAAATTTGCAGTTATCCGAAGAAAATGCGATAATCAGATCAAAGATCTGCATATTCAAATACTAGTCATATCATGTGTAGTGCAAAGAAGAAAAGTAATCAGTACCTAGAAGTATCAATGTCCTAATATCATTTCTATCTCGCACTTTTTTAATCCAGGGTTTTCGTCATTTCGATACCACAGATCGTACCAGGAAATCAATGAAATATCCTTAATTTCTTATTTGTCTACACAATTTCAGAAAACATTATCCAAAATGACGTTGATAATGAATAAGTCAATTAGGTTTTAGCAACAAATACATCTACATATTTGTTTTAACATGTAGCATTATGCGATCATTTTTATGATGTAAGTCAATTCGGCTTTAGGAATATATACATCTTCATAATCACAAAATTGTAATAACATTGTTGTTTACCAAATTTATAAAATTATGTTTTGATGACTGCAGCAAAAAAGTCACTCCATCACCTACTCGACCTTTTTGGTCAGTGCGGAAAGAGGTAAAGTTCGGAATACCAATTAATTCATCATCAATATTATCGCTGAGCCATATCTCAAAACAAGACAAATTAACATTTTTATCCAAGAGTGTAGAGCACATTTCATCAATTTTTGGAAATAGTAATCTCACATTTGACAGAAGTATAGCTGTCAAAGGTACACGTTCTAAAATATTTTTTGAAAATTCTGATAACCATACTCAACAATTCTATCGTGTAGTATTTTTACTCGCTATCCTGCCAATCTTCTTCTTTTCAGTTCTTCATGAAGACACTTGTTTTGTTGTTGCATCATGGTAAGGTGCGGATTGATACATACTGGTTTGTAGCCATCTCAGTATCAATAAAACGCGATAAATTTGAAAAGATCAGAAAAAATAGGAGAAATCCTGAAAATAGGATGTCTTAACAAAGAAAATAAGAAAAATTTCCAAAAGTGGGAATAGTTGGAAAAAAAGGAGGTCTGAGAGGCCGGCAAACTTGAAAGATTTAGTTTGAAGTCGGAGAGCGACCAGAACCCATGCAGCCATGGTGATACTGGTGATAATCAACCACAGTATCACAATTTCACACCATTTGGACCATGATAGACAAGATAATATATCTTCAACTGCGGTTACCGAGTAAACTCTATTCGATCTACTAATAGTATTTCGTGAAAGTGTATTTGTCAAAGGATTGATTTGCTCACATTCAATACGCAGTCATCTATACGCAGAAGGGGTTACATTGTGGATTGTATATCGAAACAAGAAAATTCGTGTTTTACAGTGTAAAATCAACAGAAAACAAATTTTTAAAAGCATATTAAAAACATTTTCATCCATGTCTAAAGCATAATCAAAATATCACACTTTAAGTACATGGCAACCCTAAGAAAAAGTCCTTCTCTTAATATCCAAGACTAGAAACATAGCCTTCACCAATCTCTCCAATAGGCTGACTTAGCACGATTTTTCGTGAACCAAAAATTAATACATTCTACCATTTCTATCTTTATTTTCATGAAGCAATTAAAAAAGGAAACTTTCAGGGATTCCATTTTTCTTAATTTTTACGGATTTCCTTAGTCGCTTTCGAGGATTTCCTTTCAAATTTTTACTTTATCTTAAATCAATATTAAAAGAATAAAAATGAAGGAAGTTATTGAGGCAAGGGCGTCCATTTTATTTAGCTGATAGGTCACATTAATCATCCAAAGAGTAGCGAACAAAATGTAGTGCTCTTTGCAGCTTTCAAATATGAGCGCTCTCCTATCTCATACTTCATAGTCGCCCTGCTGACTCATACATGTCCTGTTACCTAAGGCGTTTGAAATGCGCCCTCACAATCTTCATCAATTCTCGGTCTGCTAGTCGCCTCCTCAAGGTCCGACTGCTACGCCGTGCAGATCAATGCTTCGAAGACCAAGATCATGACCAACAACAGCAGCGGCATCAACTTGGACATTACAGTAAGTTCAAGGTGAGAACTAAAAATATTTTATATCGTCCAACGTTTTAAATATTTTGCAGCCATTGTTTAGGACGGAGGCTCTAACTCAAAGATTCTCTGCAGCATTGCACAAACTACAGCCACGCTATCATCATTGAAAATAATATAGAATGACAGAAATATGAGACTTAAATCGAATACCAGACTGATGCGTTCTCTTGTCATGTCTATATTTTTGTAGGCTTGTGAATCATGGACACAGAACACAAATCTCGAAAGAAGAATTCAGACCAATGAGATTAGATGCTTCAGAATACCTCGAGGCATTTCTCATGCAGACCGGATAACAAACGAGGAAGTAAAGGGCAAGATCAGACATGCTATCGGACATTATGAAGTCCTCCTAACAACAGTGAAGAGAAGAAAACTCAATAAAGCGGACATGTATCAAGATCATCCCTTATAGGACTTTCAAACACATTCCTGTAAGGAATAATCAACGGGACGGGAAGAAGAGGACGACAAATAAAGAAGTGGCATGACTATAAATCCGGCGGAATATAAGAATATAGTAACAAGATCGATTGTTTCGCCTCTGCGTCGACCAGACTACGGGATAGGCGTATTGCACACTCTCTAAGTTGTAGACTGACGCAGCCTCGTCTTTACATAGTCATTGCTGTCCTCTCAAATGCAGACCGTTTCATAAATAATTGCACAAAAAAGTTAAACAAGTATAAATGTAATTTTCGTGTTGAAGTCCTGGCTCAAATTTAATACGCGATGTGCCATTTGAAACCTCATGTTCCACAGATTATTTTGGCATGCATTTTTTTCTCAAGTGGTCAGTTGTGGTCAGTAGGTCTTACGAAAGAAAATTGAGCGTTTTCTTAGATGCAGGATTTTAACATGAAGACGACAGAACTTTTTAGTGAAAATTGACGGAAAACATGAATTACCAATCAGCTTTTCCACGATGCAAGGATTTTAGGATTCGTTGAGTACGCAAAAAGATACAGAACTAATGAGTTTTGCCAAAAAATTGCTGCTAAAAGAACATCTGACACTATTTTTTTCGATGATTAAGTGCTCAATTTCAAACTTTACACCATGTGAAAGGTTATAGTTAGTACTTTAAATTGGCAGAGCGTGGATCAACATGATCTCTAGCATCTGTCATCATTGATGACTGGAGACGTGGGTCGGTTTCAGGAAATTATCAACTATGAAGTAACAAACTTCCTATCACTGATTACTTCATTTAGTTAAGCAAGTCACACTGCTTTCTAAACCATACGTCTCGTGCACTCGGCTGACCAAGTGGACAAGTTTAGTGGTCAGTTAATCATGAGACTACGATTAAAATTGATGAGAACAAGCAAAAGATAAAAGAGCTTTTTGGGCTGTGCAACAATTTAGGAAAATTTTGGTTCTCAATTATACGTTGAAATGTATTTTATGGTGATATCACTACGGTCAGGATTAGATTACGTATAATGGGGGAGTATATAAAAGGCATACGTGTACAATACACACATGACATATTACAAAGGGTTAAGCAAGTAAATTGATTTAGTCAAATATAACTATTGATCCCACTGACCCTTTTACAAATTTATTCTTATAAATTGAACATCAGTTCAAGAATGTTGCTTTCAGGCCTTTGAAACAGACAGATTTGCCTTTAAACAAAAAAGAATTCATGCAATAACCCCGACAGGCAATGAAGAATAAATCGATTTAACGCTTGTAAGCATCATGTCTGAATCAGTTCACGCTGCTGTTGTTGCCACATTATATCCACTATCTAAATAATTGTCTATCTTTTGAAAGTCGATTTGATATTTAGTTGAAGAACCCTAATTGCATAATTCCTTTGATCGCACATACCTTCTTCTGCTGCGCCGTACGAGTATTTCTAGGCTTTCTCCGATTTCTTTGCGGCAATTGCTCGACATCTTTGATATCATTGGAGCTCCCTCCCGCGCTCACGGTGGTAGGCAAATCATTTTTAACACCGTTGCATTTATCAGACACCAAGCTAGAAACTGAAACGTTCTCATATCTTTTTTTCAGTTCTGATAATTTTGATTTCGGGACACCGTGGATATTTTTTCTGAAATGCATATCACAAGATGGATCATTCAATTGCGAAGGATCTAAGAAAATAGACCTTTAGCATAGTATCTTTGCAGGTACAGACGTTTATTAAACAACGTTTTAACAACACAACATTCCAGAAACCTAGTCATGGAAACAGACTGTCCTCTGTCAATTTCTGCAGTTCGCTGGTAATTGCGGAGCTACATGTTTTAAAAATGAATGTTTGGCCTAGTAGCCTTCTTCCGCAACTTCATTACCGAAAATTATTTAACCATCTTTCGCCGTGAGAAAAAATAAGATGAAAAATTCTGAAACACTCACAGTGAAGGGACCCAATTGTGTGAAATGTACACTTAGCTATGCCAATGATGTCAATATAAAATATATCCGAAAGATCCTTGGATAACACACGCACATTTATGTTTGATATTTTCAAAATTGCATTGGTATATTTTTCACTTTGATATACTTACTCGGCTAGTATGTGAACGTTTCGTTTCCATGAAGTGTTCGGTTCCATCAGCATAATCTCGTACTTAAATTGTTGGGCCTGTAAATGAATACAATACGGGTGGCGGCTTATATGCATAATTAACCTAATAATATCATTATCAGAATAATTTTGAAAAAAATCATCATCTTTTACTATAATGAATTATCTATTTCATATAAGTCTTCACCAGGTTAATATTTTCCATCCAGGGAAATCCATAGTCAAATAATACACAGGTTGTGTTCGTCGGCACTTACCACGGCCCGACTTTACAAGCCTTTTCATGTTTGATGCATTTTTTGTTCTTATGTACAACCCGACTTTACATTTACCACACAACTTTCACGATACAAATTGCTTGTTTGGTGGAACTCATTAACATGTGGGCAATGGACATAGAAAGCTTTACAAAATCATGCATCATGTGATGTAAATTTTGAATTTTGCGAGTGTAAATGTTTTCCTTCTATGCCTGACGAAGTAGCAAGATATGTAATAAATTTTCATCAATTGAATGTCAAGAAGAATTTGGAGAGATGCTCTTAGAATTCCTGAATTCCTTTATTAGCCCCTGAAAAAATCTCTGCGTCATGTTTTGAGCCATACCCCTGAATCATGTTTTTCTCCTCAAAATCCGTCGTTTCAGTACAGGCACCAAACTCAACGCCGAAAAATGAAAATCCGGCAAAAACCGGAATATCACATGCCTACATGCATAATCTGACATGACTAGCTTTTCATTGTTGACCTTGCTCTTTTGGCTTAGCCCCGCAGGACAGAGTTGGAACCGGTACAGATTTCTGGACCGGTACACTTTTTTTTTGAAAACTTCAATGATAAACAGTGCTTTTCAATACACAATGCATTATTCTAATATTGAGGTTGAATTTCCCATCATCATTGAAATACAAATAAGAAGGTTTCCAATCAGGTAGAAACAACAATGAGCAACAGAAATTTGTGGCTTTTGTCATTAAACACCCTGTAGTTTGCCAAACCACTTTATAATACGTTCTAAAATTTTGTGCGTGGTTGACTATATTAGATGGAATCTTACTTTGAATAATTATTGCCATTGACATAAATCATTCATATATACAGAATCTATTCCAGTTGTTACACAGTGTACTTGTAATCAGGAAGTAAGCTTAAAATTTTCGATGCAGATCAGCTCTGCGAACAATCACAGATCTATGGCTGAACTACGTTCTCAAAATGAAACAAAACTCCAACGATAGAGTGATTTCTTTTATAGATGAAACAATGATTCCTTTCAGTTGAGCCTCCTTCTATCTCTCTCTCTCTCCATGCCAATTATGCTGACTATTAGTTATAGGCAAAGTATCTCAGTTGTATCTTATAATCGCATTCCTTTAAATACATATTCACATCATATACAGGATGTAGCCTACATTCCGTACACGCACATGCTACAGTAACATGCATGTACGCAGTGTTCGATTATGAGTTGCGTATATTCAATGTTCTCGCACAAAATTAATATTTATTTTTTGTGATTTTTATAAGGCGCAAAGCAAATATTAAGCATATATAATAACAAAACCTGTCAAACTGGTGCACGGGTCTGACCGATAACCGGTTCCAACTCTGCCGCAGGAATCTTGGGTACCGCACAATATCACCGACCGTGGTCGCTTCATCAAAGTCCGTTGCGACAAGAAAATTAAAGATCTTATGAGACAACACTGCATTACTCTGCTCTTAAGGATTTGGTTCATCCTTCAACAGCACTAAAGCTCTAAAAAATGACATGCTTGTAAATTGAGTGATGTTTCTAGACCAGTCTTAATTTAAGTCAGAGGTTTATCAATGAGGAAGATAAATATTTTTATCTTAGAATGACAAAATGTTATTCATACCTTCCAATATTCAATTGCAATCTTTGAATCTTATCTTCAATATTTATGGTTTTGTCGTTCATAACAATCAGTTGTAAAATATCTACACTAAACCAAAAATAAACACGGATTCAGCTTGTTTGATAGCTTCTCCCCGATTCTTGAAGTATGTGAGTGGGTGAAAGTTGTAACAGACTAAACTGATATCGAACACAAGATTTGTTCAATCTATGGATCATCTCGTATAAAAGTGATATCAAGAAGTGACTTAAAAATCATGTTTTCAAAATTGAGTTCAAATAAATGAGTGACATTTGTAGACTAATGCGTCAACAAGTCTTAATATGAGCTCTATAGACCAATTTTATACTCACCAACTTTGCATAAGGAATAATTTGCCACTTTTCAATATTTGTGTTGTCTACGATGACTAATGGTTCTTCATTTTTCATTGCCGTTCGTACTGAAGAAAAATTTAGCAGATTTAACGATGAAGACAGATAGCTATTGATAGATGAATATATCAATTTTAATATATATATATATATATATTTATTTATTTATCAAATCTCAACAGATGTAACCACCACGAGACAAGTTTCGGCCTGTTGGGCCTCATCATTCGTGGGTAGGTTTGAACCAGCGACGTTGGAGCTAGAGGACGTGCAAGCATACCCTCTAACCACAAGGCCAGAGGTCTCAACAGTCAACAGATGGTCCGGTGGCCTTGTGGTTAGAGGGTATGCTTGCACGTCCTCTAGCTCCAACGTCGCTGGTTCAAACCTACCCACGACTGATCTGATGAGGCCCAACAGGCCCAACATCTGTTGAGATTTGATAAATTTATCAATTGCCAGGTTACTTGTCTAAATATATATATATATATATATATATGCATTTCAGAAGCATTACGCCTGTGTAGACACTCGATATGAACAAATCAAGATAATGAACTTCTGTCTCAGAAGGTTCACAGATAGCATCGCAACATCAATAAGATAATAACCAACTGCAGCCACTAAGCAATCATAAATGGGTTTCCGATGTCTAAAAGGATAACACAACTGATGTTATGATTGAGTAATGAAAAGATAACCCAGTTATTGAAATCATGAAGATAATCCTCCAATTTCTAATTCGCAAACAAGGGTATAAGTACTATGTACAATGGAAGGTCGAAGTCAATGCATCCGAAAGGTGTAATGAGAATATTACTTCTACAAGTCAAATCAGTTTTTCGCAACAGATTCTATGGAAATCTGATGAGGAATTTCATTGGTCAAGGCAAAAAAGAGAAACAAGCAAAGCAATCGGGGATGATTAAAATTTTAATCAGGACTTAGTTAGCATATATTAATTATCCAGCGACTCTACTGTAAATGAAAATAAGAAGCAAAATGTCTCTTTAAACAATCGTACATTTCATTTATGTTATTGTCAGCGTGAAGGTGTAAACACCTAAGAGTGGCCAAAGCCGGTATTAGGATTGAGCAGACCCTACACACGAATCATTGTTTCATGCTAGGAAGGCTACCAGGTCAATGCATTTTTTTGTGGATCTTCTTTCTGTGCTGATTACAAAGGACGGAATCAATACCAATAGCAAGACAACAATCTCCGCAAAGCTAGTATGAAGAAGTAGCCGCGTGGGCATTGGAGCTGCAGCTGCACATCATCACTATTCTCTTAGAGGTGTACATCTCAAACACTTAGAGGCCAAACAATTCATCCAGTTCTCTAGCTTCCTTAGAAGCTCTGTCCTTGATGTTGAATGGATTTCGTCACTTAATCCATCATACTGATAAAAGAGGAGAGAACTAAGTACAGAGACCTAATGTGTTCCTACACTTGCTCTTGTTATCACTAGCGCTTGTCCTCACTACGGTAGTAGAGCAAACATAAAGTGACATCACTGCTTTAGCAAGATGCTCAAGAACACCAGTAATGCGATGAGACCACAACACATTTCCCTCAGGATCTTGTCTAACCCTTTCTTCAAGTCATGAAGGCGAAGAAACGATCCTTGCTCTTGACCAAATTCTTTTCCGGAATCTGGCAGACGATGAAAATGGTATCTGTGGCATTTTTACCTGGTGCAAAACCAAACTTTAGGTAAGAATAGAAATATGTCCTCAGATCTTCAATCTCTCTCATCAGTCTCAGCAATCTTCATGAAAATTGTTGGTTGCCTATGTCCGCCAATGATCTTAATCTTCAGATATTGCACAATATTCAAAGCATCATTCCCGATGGCCAAACCTAATTCTCGTTCCCGAATAGGGTTCGCAGCCCGGGCTTCACTCTCGATTTTCGGACTTAGTCCGGGCTTTAGAGCCTGGTCCGAAAATAGTCCGGAATTCTAAAGCTGACGGCTTTATAACTGTGCCGTGGAATTTTAGTAAAAAATTGCTGAAAGAGTAATTTCTCATTCGCCTACAAATAGGGAAAATTCATCAAATATGCTTACGTGCATTGGATGCGGTGTCAGTCGTATTGCACTGATGACATCTTATTTAGGAAATTATTGCCCCGGTTAGATTTATTAACGGCATTGGTTGGCAGGAAGACACATGCCTCTTAGCTCGCTGAATGAGCGCACATTAAAATGATGTGACCTAAAGCTGTGGTCGATGTTAAACAACTGGTCCAGCTTTCTAAAAGCATTCTACATAAATGTCTGAAGTAGCGGATGGGAGCAGCCTTAACGTCGATCTCCCTTCCTTCAGTATTGCATTAATTTGACTTCAAACTTGTAATGCAGTCGCTATACGGGAAACACATGTGAAATTGTGCGATCTCAAAACAAAATCAACTTGTTGACAGTTGAGACAATCAATTACAGGTAGACTCAAGAATCAACACGCCAATGTGGAAGCTCTTATACTCCTATCTGACAGGCAATAATATAGTCTAAAGTGTGGCCTGCAGATTTTAGCAGTAGGCGCAAGCTCCACCGAGGGACTACAGAATCACTTGAAAACACACCCGTTAGCCTGCTCAAACATCCTCAGCTAGCGAAGCCTAAAAACAGCCAAAGTGAATAGGATTTTTAATGAAGGGAAATTTTGACTATTTGATTGGACGTCTTGCTGCTACTGATAATCATAACCAAAAGTACAGACGCCCACCAACTAAAGCCAGATCTTCCGAAATCAGATATTTCTATCAGAGAAATCATCATGAAGATAAAGAGTGTGGAGCAAGACAAGATAAAAATGTTAAGAAGAATCGAGAAATGTAAAGTGACAGTAATACCTTTTAGAGCTTTAAAGCAAACTTTAAAAATCGGGCTGCGTATCCTGGGCTTCTGGGCATGGGCTCCAGATTTTTGTAACGGGCTAGCCCGGGCTTGATTTTCATCCGGGCTGCGAAACCTATTCCCGAATCTCGTTCACGTTCTCGATGCCCATACCTAATTCCCGTTCCCGAAGATATCTATTCCTGGTTGCGAGAGTCAAAAACAAACGAGTTTTCCTGAGCAACCTTTCAATGCGCACGGCACATCATCATCAATCTCTCTGAAGTATTTAAAGCGCTTAGAAAAACTTGCCTGTTTTTGATTCCTACAACTAAAAATGGGGTCTCCTCCAGATGCTTCATAACGAGGATAGTAAGTTCAAGTCGAACCAGTCATACGATTTTATCAAGGATTAAGCAAGTGATCATTTGATTATGAATGTATTCATGTGCGTTCTCTCGCTAACAAGATGGATGAGGTTATTGATCTTCTTCGTGAACACTCCATCAATGTTTTCTTCCTTGTCGAGACATGGAACGACACACTCCGTTAGCTTGGAACTCCTCCGGTCTGCCGGCTTTTCAGTACTTGACCGCCCTCGCCATAGAAAGCGCATGGACACTTCACACAAATCATGGCGGCATCGTCTTGATGTCATCTCCAAGCAACGTGAAAATCACAAGGCTGACTTCCCACATCCCATTGACCTTCGAATCCTTGTGTGTGAGAATAACATCGAAATCCACTTCTGCGATTAAGATCGCGGTTTACCGAACTGATCAAATCCGTGCACTTTTTTCACTGAACTAGCGAAAATATCATCGATTTTTTTGCTACTTCCAACGAGCCCATCTTCATAGCAGGAGACCGTCACGCTCAGACATTTGTTAACTTTCTTCATGCCTACGGACTGGAATACCGAGTTATAGGTCCTACTCACGACCACAGTGTAACCCTTGATATTGTCTTGTCAAGGAATGATCTTCCTTTACCCAGTGTCGATGCCACGGATCCTGGCCATTCAGATCATTGCCGTATCAAATGGTCCACTTCTATCGCTCGTCCATTACCTCTATCGCGCCATCACCACACGCTCCTGGCGATCACTGAACAAGGAGGTCTTCCGGTCATCACTTCGTAGTTCCAAGCTTTGCCTATCCTTACCAGCATCTGCCGACGTAGATCATCTCGCACGACTCTATGATGACGAAATAACTAGCATCCTTGACAATGTTGCCCCTCGAAGAACAGTGCGCTGTCGAGCTCGCAGTTCGGATCCCTGGTTTGATGAAGAGTGTAGAAGTGCAAAAGAGACGCCAGACGGCTTGAACCACGCATCAAACGTCATGCGATCAACGATCTATCCACCACCGGTCTTGTCTCTGCTGAGCTGAAAGTTGTACGAAGATCCTACAAACATTTGACTTCTCAAAAGCGTGAATTCTTCTGGAAGCACAAAACGTAGGCTGAGAAAGGGAACCCCGATTGATATGAAACTCTATCAATGAACTGATGGAACGCCGACAATCCAACCACAGAATGAATATCTCCGCAGTGTTTCCATCAGCATATCGTAGACATGGTCACGTCTATCCACGATCGAACGTCTGACCTCTCTCATCCTGAATTTTGCATTGCTCCTGCTGGATGTATTTCCGCCTATTTCAAGTCTCTGTGTCTGAAGTCAGTCTCACAATATCAAGTCTTCCTAACAGGCATAATTCACGCGATTGTCGCCCCAGTGACCTCCTCAAACAGACCAATGACATCCCTACTCCGCATATTACTCATGTCGTCAATATGTTACTAGCATCTGGAACCTTCCCTTCTGTGTGGAAAGAAACTGTTATCAACTCCATCTTGAAAAAGGGCAATCCCGACTCCGATGAGGTTTCATCCTACAGACCAATCTCCAAATTATGCACCCTGTCCAAGGTCCTCGAACGCTTAGTATCTCGTCAACTCCTACAGCATCTCCATAATTACAACCTTCTCCCAGATCAGGAATCCGCTTACAGAAATCTTCATTCAACAGAAGCAGCGCTCGTTGAAGAGCTTGTTTCGAAAGTATCAGCTGATATTTTGCTAGCCGTCGACAAAGGTGATTCATGTCTCATTGCTGTCCTCGATTTATCATCTGCCTCTGAGTCAGTCCACCATGACATTCTGATTCGCCGATGATGTCCAGATTTATGTCTTCAGTTTCCCAGCCGACACTCATGACCTGACCATCAAGATGACTAACTGCCTGGTTGAAGAGGAACCGTCTCCTGCTTAACGCCGCCAAGACGGACATGATGTGGCTTGTGTCCAAACGACGTCGTCACCTTACCCCAAGGTCTCCAATAATCTTTGGAAACGACAACATCAGTCTGTCCGACAGGATTCGCAATCTAAGAGTGCTGCTCGATCCATCCCTCTCATTGAAACCACACGTTTCTAAGTCTACTGCTGCGTGTTTTAGTGCCCTGCGACAGCTCCGTTCCATTCGACGATTTATCCCTCACTCAGTGTTGAAAACTCTCATAATTTCGCTCATCCATTCACGCCTTGATTATTGCTCCATTCCTTTTTATGGTCTTCATGACAATACCTTATCAAAATTCCAATCAGTTCTCAACACCAGTGCCCGACCCTTATTCGACACCCAACCTCGTGACCACGTAACCTCCCTGTGCCATCACGTAACCTTCAAGAGAGGCGCAAAGGCTGAACTTCTGCGAAGAGCCTTATTCTGACCATCCCTGTCAGTTACACTGTAGATAGTTTCATGTCTTTTGTCTTATTCATGTAGTTTAATGTCTTTATGAAACTTAACTTGTAAAGTGCCCTCGAAATCCGATCGGACAAAGATGTCACTTAGATCTGTCTCGTTCAATAAATAAATAAATAAACATAAAATGCAGATGGTATCCAGATTTCATGTGGATTTCCTAAACCGTCGTTCAGTTATAAACGAATGAATACAATTATAGCTGATCACCTAATTACATTCATTTAATCCACAGCCAATGAGTTTAATTGATATTATAATTTCTACATCAGCACGCTTACGAGCTGTTATCAGTATGTTGCAAACTGCTAAGCTTTCATTTTAGTCTTCTTGAATCTGCTATCTTACTTGAGTGGTCTGTGTTTCATCAAGTGAACACTGATGCACGCCGTCACAATCTCTATATTTGATGATATATTCAATTTATAAATATAATACAGATCATATCTAACATATTCGATAAAATTCAAATAACATAGAATTGATTCATGAAGTGATTTTCATTTAGATGGCGAAATCTGTGAATATTTTGCGACATATTTGTTAATTTCTGAGCATCATGTGAAGTACCTCTGTTTCGGCAATATTCATGAGCATTTTGTAGTTCCGGTAGATGGAAAGCGTAGTTTCCTCGCTCATCATAAAAGTAATCGTCCGCACAGCAAATTGTACCATATCCTGAACACGATTGCAAAATCCTAAAATGAAATTTAGAAAATATGTGTTTAAGTAGTCATCATTGCAAATAAAAAGCCTACCTCGCGAGAGTCGATTTACCACTTCCAGGAAGTCCACGAAGAATCAACATCAGTTTTCTCCGTGATTGCATCGTTGAAACAACCGCTTGAATTTGTGACTCAAAATGTTTGTAGTTACTTGGAATGAAACATTTAGCAGATGCGCTTACAGCCATCGTCAGCCTTCACTGCTGGAGAGAAAATCTACTTGATATACGTTACATAATAACTTTTCGTCTTCATTGTAAGTAATACCCAAGACATCCAGTACTTCAGAGTTACAAACCGTCCGGATCACAACATAGTTTTGGATTTTTTTCCTTTCTCTACCCCAACCAAACCCCCTGACGTCATACTGCATACACTGGGCTAGTAACCCCAATTGAGTAACCTTAGTGGGAGCGGTGGTACCTCCTGATGTGGACAAACTTTCAAGCCTTCTCTCTATACCTCCGTACCGAAGCGTGGCTCTTTGCCAATTGAGCTATCTTGCCCATTCAATCAAATCTACTGACACGAATATGATGCAAGATATTGACACAGCGGTGCACGAATATAAGCGATCTGTGTGAAATCTCTTAGCAGATAACGTCTGTACGCTGTTAGTTCTATCACCTAGTTCGGCCATTTTAGCAAACGCGTTCCACCCCTGAAAACCAATCCACTCCGTTTTTGAGGAGTGCCACCCCATTCTTCCATGAATCTCACCCGAAAGGTCGTCTGCCTTGCCCAGTTGTCCCTATGAATGGACTGCAAGTGAAGTTAGTTCGGTCATTTTCAAAAACAGCTGTCAACAAAGCCATCGTTGCCCTTTTATGCAAGCTAGTTAATTAAAGGGGTCAACCTCAATGGCAAAATGAGCACTTTCAAGTCAATTTTGCTTGGTGAAGTACATTTTTTGAGTTGCTCCGGGTGGGCTTTTTGTGATCCATCATTCTCTAAAAAGAGGACGGTCTAGTCTAGATACTCCACTTTTCATATTACTAGAGCCACAGCTAGTGGATGTATGCCTAGATTTTGATTAATTACGCGCAATTATGCAAAATACTGTTAAATTTATCAGTGTCATTGGCAGCTCCATCTTTTTCGAGCATGTCTGTCATACTCATCAGAGTTTCATCATCGAAGCCTTCACCTGGACTGGTCCTCAAAAAGATAGAGTACATGAGATCATGAAAAAAATAACATATTGATGATTTCAGAAAAAGCTAAGCAATTCTAACAGACCTAGGTTTGAACTCCGTTACTTTCCTTTATCGAGCATAGTTGATCGAAAAGATAAACGCGCCTTTATCCTTTAAAACAATGTGTGATGACATATCATTACATTGTTATCGATTGTTCAAGGTTATCTAAGATATAATATTGCCGACAACTCCAGAAATACCGGTTACTTCAGTACAGGTCTTCTGTCAGAAATCAAAATTTCTCATTCTGATCCTCATAAAAATCAGTTTTAACTCTCTTTCTTGGCATAGGACTCCAATACAAGTTATTTGCATATTTTCATACCATTACTGAATATTTTGACATGAATTAAGTCAGTAATTACTCTTATTATTGATAAAGGCCTCTCTGTGGATTAATTCTTAAATTAGCTTTAGATTCGTTATCGGTCTTCTAACATAACATACATGTATTTTAACATTCGACTTCGAGTCAAAAACAAACAAGCAATAATGCGAAAAATTCCATCAGCATCCATCAGATGCACTTAATAATAAATCAAAATGCATGTTATTGCTGAAGTCAAGAAAGAAGAATAAGAAAAAAAGCGAATTAATTCGTATTATCTTGTTACTCATTGTCTTGTTTGTATTTCATGATGGCTGATAAGTCCCATCCATCAACTCTCAACGAAGTACTCTTATGCACTATTAATTTAAGACTCCAATATTAACTTCAAATGTAAAAAAATGATGGAATGCACAACAAGAAATATTATATCATTAGCACTTTTATGTTGAGTGAAAATTTGCTGGTTGAAAATGCCTCTAATATATCCATAGTACTATAAACAATATATCGAATTTTCCTAGCGCACATGAAAGATTATCTGCATAACCATACGAACGCAAAATATAGAATGAAAATATGCTTTACCGTTAAGTTAGCAACCTCAACAATCGTTGTGCCAAAGCTATTCGAAATAAAGGAAATCAGAGTATCATGAATCGATGTGACAAACTATTTTTGCAGCATTTGAAAATATTTTGTGTTATTGATGTGGCTGTGTGCGAATGATTTCATTATGACCGGCATGTATTGCTTTATTACTTGAAATGCATGATAATCAGAGCTTGTATAATTTTGATCCATGAAACGCAAATTTTGACTTTGTCAGCTAAACAATTTCACCTAAAAATGAAAATGACATGTATTGCTAGGTCTGCATATTAAGACTATATATAAAGCACACTACAAGCTTATATATGATAGATGCACTACACAAACATTACATGACAAATGAAAGTGATGCAAAACCAAAGAAATTATGCATAGCTTTTATTAGAGCTAAGTTCATCTGAATATACAAGACAGAATTCAAAATACTTGAGCTGCGGCGTGGAGTTATCAAATATTGAGTCTGATTTTTGGTCATTATCGTAAAAGGGAATGACAAAAAAGTGAAAATGATAATAACAACAATGTTCGAAATATTATGAGATAGATGAAAAGCACATATGATAAAACAATTCTCTTGCTGCATTTTCTATCCAAAAGCATAAAGGTATTTGACAACCCTGGTCATTCTTACCACGTGCCCGAATATACAGGCAACAGAATTCCATGACAGATCTCAGGATCTGAAGAAAACAGATAACAGGCATGCACGATGTGAACCATCAACATCCAATCACAGCAGATAAATTTCACGATTCTTTGAACAAATGATCGTTTTGTTTCGTAGCAAAATAGGACTCAAGAAGGAGCGAAAAATAAAGAAAACAATATCAGTGCAAGGAAATGTGAAGTGATAATTTAACACTCATTCTAAACACGGAATTCTCGAACGAACGCATGATTTTAAAGCTTCGTCTTATCTACCGAGCGGCATTCCACCTAAGACGAAAGATGATTAACAGATCAATATTTTTCACACTGAGTATCGATAGATTGTTTCCTAAAAGTGACTGAAGTTGGTCAAAATGAATTGATCACATTTGATATAAGTTCCATACTGAATGATCATCACAGGTTCATTGTTAGACGCGATCAAAAACGAATGCCGGTTTTCTAAGTTTCGATAAAGAACATCTCACATCTAAACTTAAGCATTTGAAAAATACTTACAGATTTTTCTATTAATCAATACTTCAATTTATATACATATATGTATCAGAGGAGGCATAGGAAGCAGTCCTAATTGACAGTTCGCTCATATTCATTAAAAACAACCGGAGGTGTTCGTTTTTGAGTGCATGTAGAACCCGCGCAAAATTGCGATACCTAAATGCGCATTCTGACAACTTCTGTCAAAACTCATGTCATCACAATTCACAACTTTCACATCTTTCCCTTCGACAGATGTAGTCGAGTCTAAAAAGTCTTTAGTCTAAAAATAGAACGAGTGTTTCAATATAATGAATGAATGTATAATGGAAACTAATGAAATTGAGAAAACTGAATGTGTGAACTTAAGGTTGTTATGTTTATCTTTCTGATATTTTATACGACATGAAAGTGAAATCAATTATAATCTTAGACGTCAAGGAAGCGCTTTATGCTGAGGATTGCGATGACAAGTCACTTAAAGCAGCTCCTTACTGGCAGAAACTTTGGCATGACATACGTAGCAACGTCTTAAAAATTAACATAAGCAATTACATCCGCTCTGCCCTGCGAATGTATGAGAATCACAACATGGCATGTAACAGATTCATCTATGCAATGAAATTCGAAAGCTCTCCACAAGTAGAAAGTGATGCATTATAAACAGAATTTGAAAAGGGTGCAAATATAACAATCCATATTTCGGGTCAATCATTTTATAAAATATCATCAATCCTCAAACGAATCAACATAAATTCACATTTCTACATATTATTGTCTGATTTTCCAACCTCGAGCACTCATTATCCAACAGCAAAAAAATTTCAGATCCACATTTTCAGGATTTCGGAATGTTCTGTTGGATAACTCAAGTTCAAGTTCATCAACTGCAGCAATGGCTTTGTCGATTTCACAGTCCCGATAACTGGTATCAGAAAAATCTGCTCTTCTGATTGATAATATTCTTTCTCTATCACTTCCCTCCAGTCTTACTTTAGGTATTTCACCTTTCATCAGAGACTTTAGGCACAGTTGCTTTTGGTACAATTGGTACATTATTTTATTAGGCGACTTTTCCATATCTCCTTTTTTTATGCGCTCAAGTTTGTGACGACAAGCTCTTATGTTACCCATAAATTGAGACACTGCCTTTTCTGTTACAAACTTTTGCTTCTCATTAGACAATAATTTCCATACTTCAGTTTCGTAATCAAGTGAATCGCTGAAGATAATTTCCAACATTACGACGCTACCTTTGTAGAGCATCTCAGCCAAACTTTTTAATTCATAAGCTCCATATTCTACAGTAATGTTAGGGCCACGATGCTCATTTATGTGCTTCATGGAATTAGAGAAATCAGATATTATCTTCTCGGTTGATTCCATATAGAAAATAATATAATCTTCATCACTGCCTTCGATGCACAAATTATACATATAACTTCCAGCCCGAGCAATCATAAAAATTTTATCATCGTATTTCCTCTGAAGATTACTCGGTAATTTCGGAAGACGATTGACAATTTTATTCAATAGTTCCAATTTTTGTGGCTCAGGATTGATTTGAATTCCAGTTACATTGTCATGAGATTTCTTCCGCAAAAGCCCTACCCACAATGATAATCTTCTTGTTAGTAATTGAGAATTGAAATTTTTAGACACATCATTGAGTCTTTCTGTCAAAGAATTGCTCCATTTCACTAATGTTTCTATAAAAGTCGATTTATCTAAGTTATCACTTTTTAACATCCTGTAACAATGTGCTCCATAGCCAACTTCTCCTTCGACTTGAGAAGGTTCCCGAATAACACGAGCATGAGGAGGTTTATTTACAAGACCATCTAAATATGATAAGAATCTCATCGACTCACATAAATCTACTTTCCTAACATTTGGCTTAAAATCCAACATTCCAGTCAATTTATTCTTTGCGATTATGTTTCCAATCGACTGTCCTTGCAATCTCTTTATACAATTTTTGTTCAATAGACAGTCACGTAATGCAGTCGCAGATTCAAAAATATTAGGCCAATTTTCTAATTCGTAGACAAAGTTTTTGTACTGATTCATAGCTTCAATATACCGAGCATTTCCTCTGAAAAGAGAATTTGCAAACTCACTCACTTCAATCAAATGGATATTACCGAAGCGCTTGATGAATCTTTTACAAAACATATCATTTGACATAGGAATGAAATAATCTTGGTCTTTACAAACATAAACGACAAATAATTCATTGAACTGAGCCTGTTGTCCCAGATCTGAATACAGTGAAGCATACCACGGACAAGATACAACTGAGATAAAAACAATTTCTCTGATATCATTTTTCAGTTGGTTGTGAATAAGAGAAAACATGGTTTCTTTTTTCTCCTCTGAAATCTTATTATTCCATGGCAAGCAGTGAGTAAATATTCTACTGACTTCCTTCACTACATTAATAGGTAAATATGGCTCAGATAAATATCCTTGAGTAGTAGCAGAAACCATATTTTGTTTGATTTCCTTTAGTTTAGTGATACAGTCTGTTATAGCACCTCGAGATTGACCATTTCGTTCGAAGTAATATTTCCCAAAAGTCTCACATTGACGTAATGACTGGAGCGCTTCATTCATTTTGTCAATAGCATGTTTCAAATCTCCTGAATCGGTTTCATCACACTTCTGAGCCATCTGCAAGAGGCAATATCCACATTTAATGTTATTTAAACATCTAAATGCATCTCTTTGTCATGACAACATTTTTGAATCGGAGATGCAATAATAATGATAAATCACATTCCAGTTTCTCAGTAACATACATTCGCTTCCCATATTCCAACACATTCTAGCTTCGCTAGTTTCATAAGCAAAGACAACTCAAATGTCGTTCAAGATCGAAACTAATTTCTAAATGAATGGTCCATCCAGATAACGGACACCAATGCGCAATCTTCTCTTGTTCAGATGATTGATCGATCTCATTTCAGTTCTAAACTCTAACTATTCAATGCCATCGTCATATAGTATGTATAACTATAATTGCATCAGTGGCGCAAATGCGCGCATTGATACCTGATTATTTTTGGCCTACAAATTGAAGTTATGCATATTTCGTGATAAACCTAATGCTCGATTCAGTGCGTGTACTTCAAATTCCATTCTTAGTCACACTCCACAAACAACAAGCATCTAAAATATCATGATTATCAGTTATTGACTGTCATTCACAGTCACAGAGATGAGCGGGGATGTGAATTTCCCAATATTGCGAATTATTAGAAGTTACAGTCAATTCTCGCGTTTTTCGAGTATATAGGCCTACTTGTCGAGGTTTATGAATAAGTTCACATTAACCATCATACAATCGGATGTCTTTTTCATGCTGAGTGATTTTGATATATTCACTGACGAATATAAGCATGTAGAGGCATGAGGAGATAGCTCAATGCTGACGGATTATGGCTTTTCAAGGCAACGGGCATTTTTAAGGCCATCTACATTGAAAGACAGCGGAGCGTCACTCATAATATCGCTGTTTTTACATAAGATTTGACGCATGACTTTATTAATGAATCAGATCAATTAGGCCATCCAGTATTCAGAATTTTAAGCATATTAGATGATCGATGACAGTGATTCCAGTATTGATCTGTGTAGGAAGTAAAATCCAGAAGAACATCTGTGTACGAAGCGACTGGAAGAACTTCTTTGACCTGATGCCTGTCATTACACCAAGAATATCTCGTTGAAACGTAGTGGTCAGGAATACAATGCCTGTATCAGGAGTGTATTGCTGCATGGCCCATAAAAGTTGATGAACCTACTCGCATAGTGAGAAATGAGAACGCTACGATTCGATGGATGTGTTCCATCAAACATTGTGAACTCCGCTTTAAGTGTGAACTGAGAGGCATGCTCCATCTACATCACCCAGAATCAGTCATACGCCAAAATCGCTTGCGATGGCTTGGTCACTTGTGTCGTGACCCGATTCTGTAGTCTCCTTAGGTTTATATAAAACAACCGTCTTATTTGACTATATACCTTGTTATGATTTCAGTAGATTCAATATTCAAATTTTGGGTAACTTATACAAATGCTATTATGTACAAAAGATACAGGTCATATAAAAGAAATGGAAAATGGGTGACATGCATAAGCATGGAACATATAGATGCTACCTAGCACATGGAATTCAAGATATCGTATATCCATGGTCCCACAGGGCAGACCGACTTTAAGTCATAACAACTTGTAACGAATGCCAGACTGGATGTGGCCAAAGATGGTACTAAATTGCGAAGTGGCAGGACCGAACATCAGAGGTGTTCAAAGAAAGATGGTGACACAACGTGAAAACAGATCTTGCGCACCTGCATCAGAACCCTCAATGCTCACAAGACCGTGCAGAATGTAGAATGCGAATCCATTCAAACGACAGCCGACAAATCCCCAATGTTCGATCATCAAACATGGGGAAGAAGATACAATAAACGAGAAGTTGAAGTAAGAGCAAGAGTGTAGACAAATAATGATATGGCAGACTATTGAAAAGAAGCAAAATAACGATATGCATGATTGGCTTGATTTGTTATGAACCCTTCAAAATCGACGTTGCCACCAGAGGACGATATCAGTGAACTCCTATTGAGATGTCATATTTTAATATTTGACCAATTTCGGGAAATATTCAATCGAATATTTAGATAAAAGTCCCATCACATTGATAAATACGATAGTGCTCAATTTGAAAAATAGTACGTAGCGGAAATTTACTTGAGATCCTGTGTACCATTTTGCTGAAAATATAATCAGAGGTCACACTCCAAAATCATACATTTTGTTAGAATTTTTTGCTAGGGCGGCAAAAAAATTTTTGTTTGTCCTTTTTTGGCCACTTGTTTTTCCTTTAAAATGATGATAATGGAATAACGGAATGAATAAATACAACATATATTGAAGGCCGCAAACAATTCTAAAACACGAAGCGGAATGTCTACTTTCAAACTGAATTAACCCATATTAAGCAAGTGTTCGTTTTACGAACATTGCATTCCAGACGTAATATATCGATATTAGACGCAATTCATTTGCAATATCCATCGATACCAGTAAGATAAGGGTCATCATAATATACCATAAAAGTTCGGTCACTTTTGGGCCTCAGCAGCTGTGTGATAAGCTGTAATGAGCTCTTCATGTTTTACTTCGCTGATATCTTACTGTTAACTCATGAAGTACAATTTATATTCATTTTATGCATGCTTTCATAAGTAACATGGACATTATCCAATTTGCATCGTCATTTTTTTTCTATTCCCTTCCAGATTGGTGGGGCCTTTTTGTATATCAATAAACCTGCTGTTTTTGGTACTAGACATCATTCTCTCTCTCAATTGATGTACCTACGTGTGAACTTTTCACTTACAACATGCTGTGCGATAGACAAACTATGACTGGTTTATATTTCATGTAGCCTGTTTGAATATGGTTTACAAGGATTGGTGACATGAATAGACGCATTGGCTATTTGACTGATTATCGAATTATTGCAGCATTGTTGATTTGAACTTCCTATTTTAGGACTAATGTTGCAATTGTCATTGATCAAAACTCAGCCCACTAAATGCCATGTTCTCACTAATGACATGTTGAGACCTCCAACTGTAGACTAGATGATAACATAAAAAATAATTTCAAAGCAACACACGTATTGCTACATGCAGTGCAATGTACCTGAAAATGTCAGGTAGAGAAATGTGTGACCATATATTTTTCATCAGTTACAAAAGGAGGATGGAAAATGAAACTTGATGAATTGACGAAATATTTTCATCCATGATGAATATGAGCATGTGACATGTTTGAAGATACATCGCCGGTTTCCACAGTCAAATTCAGGGTGACCAGTTCAATTAGGGGAAAATATGGACCTATCCACGTTGTCCTGCATAGCACTATATTTCTCATATTTGCATGGACAGCAAGATTTACTATTTATTTCTGACCAAATTTCATTTTTCTATTATTTCTGCTGTTGGCAGAATTGCCGTTATTCCCTTCGTCATCAGTCAAACGCTTGCTGAAATCTGAAATAATGCTTAATGTTTAGGGGAGCTGAATATTTTTCAAAAGGAAAATTCATGAGTAATCAATCATACATCGGTATACAAAATCACTGGCATGCTTAACTTTTATTCGGATACTTTATCTACTCATAAGAGTTGTAAATTATAATGTTATGTCATTATGCTTACATCAAATTATGAAGTGCACTCAAACTCCTGACTTGCGGTCAACCCTGTCTGCTGGAGCTTTTCAAAATTCTTCGCCTCCTTCGAACCAGGTAAATGTTAATCTATAATTAACTGAAACTAGCATCACAACTACAAAAGTGAGGAACTACCTAAGCGCTTTCATGGTAGTAGCCAATCATCAGAGGCAACTATTCACAATTTAAGAAGTATATTGAATTTGTCAGTATGCTGTCAGTGCAATTAAATATATTTTGCTGAAATTAAATTTATCAATGCGCGCAGATGAATCTAACGCAGTGGTTGTTGGAGATGCATTCTGTTTGATTAGTACCACTTTATTCACGAACTGATGGACAAACAGTTACCCATTTCTGAATGATCAGTCACACCGGTGGCTGTATTAAAGGAATTGGATATCATTTTACGATTGCAGGAGTCAAAGAGAGCTGAAGCTGGTCATTTTGTGTAATCAGGCGGTCAAGATGAGACAACAAGCAGATGTCTTTTTTCCACTAAGCGATCATTCTTTAAAGAAGCGACTAGACTTATGAGAATGTACTGTATAAGAGCATATAGATTTATTCATTTGTTTCGAGCCATACATGTACATTTCACCCTAATGCTTTGGCTCACATGTAAACAAAAGAGTGTGAAAACGCATTAACATAAAATATTTTTGATAACTGCAGGATATCCAGGATACATTAAATGAAATTCCAGGATTCATAATAAATGAACTTTATGAAAATAAAATCATGTTAAAAATAATGCGCGACGTTTCAACAGTTGTTCGAGGTCTTGCTGAAATAATGAAGTCATTTTTGAAGATTTCCGTCAGATCAGAACTAGTGACCGATATTTGCATTAACAATTTTGCTACAGATTCTGATAAAATAAACCCTGATGAATACATAGAAAATCACCAAACACACGAAAATTACCTCGATGAGATTAGGTTCATCAGTACCCCCATAGACCAGGAATACTAATGATGGGCTTATAGGTGCATCGTGTATCAGAAAATTAAGAACGATTTTGCAACAAAATTAACCAGAATTAAGAAAAATACTTTTTTCAGGACAATATTTACATCATTGTTTGGGCGGTGAATTCATGATCAATAGCAGTATTCTACATACACATAAATGACGTAAAAATGTGCCTGCTATTCCTTAAAACAATTCGAATGGAAGTCCAACAAATAATGGAATTAGTTGGTCTCCCATTTACTATAGGATTGCAGCAATCGAAAATCTAACATTTGGTTTCAAGAGCGACATTTCAGGCAATGGTTTTGCAATGGGGGACTATAACTGCATTAGAATTTGGTGAAATAACTGAATATGAAGCTAGAGTAAAGATCATTAACTCTTTTGGTATTTCAGCAAAAAAGAATCAAGAATCATAACATAAATCACAATCTGCCTATAATAAATAATGTGATAAATAACTCATAATTCATGATATTTTTCAAAATCTGCCTATTGAGCAAAATAATGAACTGCCAGACATAAGGAAGTTAGACAATTCGAAGTTTTTGCTCACATAACTTATAACGTTTTTTAAGGCTGTCGTCACTGATTGTCTAATACATCATCTCTAAGTCTAATACGAGTACATCATCGGAAGTGCATAGAGGGATATTGTCTTCATTTGCAGGTTCAACGATCAAAGAAATCAGATCAGGAGGATCATCTTTCAGTAAAGCAAATCAACTTCCGATGGACATCCTTTTGTACACAAAATATACCTTCTTTGATTGAATTGGCTGTACCCACGGCGTACTGGAAGGAGGCCTGGAAGACGCTAGTGGCCGGCAATCTAGCGGAGTCCTACTAAGTTTTATACGAAAAATCATTATTATGACGATTGACTAGAGTTTCGTTGCTTTTTGGATGTTAGTTATTGTTCATGTGGAAATTCTATCTTAGTGAAATGTTAAAGCATACAATATGATTATGAAAAATGATTATTTAGCCTATTCCCGTATATGCGTAATATAGACAAAAAGCACATTACTTAAAATAATTTATTGAAACTTCAACAGTGATTTTTTGTCCGACGTTGTTGTCTTTTCCTTCGACAATTTCGCTACATTGTTGCATAAGATATTTGCTAGTGCTCGTAAATGCAGAGTGCTTAAACTGTTTAGGGATGGAAATAGTTCCAAAAAAGAAGAAAACTGACGTATCAAAAAGTTTATGCAAATCGATGAAGGACACAAACATGTGAAAAATATATAGCAAATTGAGATGAAAGAAACCAAATCACATGACGGAATCATCAAGCCTCCTCTGCTTATTACTTACGTGTAACTTTGCCACTCATCAGGGCAACTTGAATCTTCGACATAAATTTCACGTCGTCTCAATAAATATCCACCTATATACACTACCACGTCACGAATATTTGTAGGCACGTCACCAGCTACCACCATGGCGATCGCAAAATCAAAGGCTCCATCTTCTTCATTAGAAAGTTCTCTGTCACAATTAGTACACGAATGCGGTTGAGGTGTCCTGCACAAATCGAATGTCGAATTTTCCTAGGAATTTTGCAATGCTTTTTTAGCCAACTCAATTCGAGTAGAATGTGCTGCCTGCATGTGTGTGATAGGATAACCACCTCCAACTTTCTGTATAAGCTTAGAAAAATATTTTTCCTCATCATCACTCTTCCAAGAAGAACATAATCATAATCTGGGTTATTCAACAGACGCTCACAAAGAATTACAATATTTCGCCCATAGCGCTCCAACGCTCGTTTTGTGTCAACACTTAAATTACTTGATTGCATCGCCCTGATAAACGAAGAGAGGCATTGAAGTTGTGTTATGTCTCGTATCTCGGCACGATGTTCATCACGTGAACGTACCGCTGCCCCGAGGGAGCGATTATTGCAAATTTTAAAAAAATTCAAGCAAATCAATATGAAGCGTGCGGTATCAAAGTCGATTGGAAGCACGGTGGCATATGTCTTCTCTGAAAAAATCTTCAAAGCTAGAACAACATTTTGCTTAGCAGTGTGTCTCGGACATATACTTTTGAATGTAAGGTCACTTTTTGTGATAATATGATTGTTTTCACTTTCATAAATATCACATAAAATTTTCCATTTTGCACGACGTTCAATACCATCATCCGGATCCTTAAATACCAGAAACCCCACTGCAAAAAAATTGTTGCGAAGACATTTCAGCAAATGAACTGTGTCGTTAAAGGGCAACTCTTGTCCTGGATAGAGCTTTTCTATCTCATTCAAAAATCGTTGATTAGTTCTATTGTTATCAGTTACGACTGCGAGAACGCTTGCTCCAGCTTCAAGCAGGATTTCTCGGGTTTGTGCATAAAACATAAGCATACCTTTTTCAGTTAACGTGCTGACGGGAAAATACTTGAACGGAACCACTGGACCGCCATGTTCAAATTTTATCAAGACAAACAATAATGTCCTCGCTTTCTTTCCGTGGGAATCAAACCCAAAAAATACACCACCACGATAATCACTCTCAACTCTCAAGTATACTTCGTCTATTTCTAGAATGCATGCCTTTTGTTTTTCCTGAAGTAAGCTGACGATACCCTTAATGTAAACTGAATCACTGACAGCGTTAATTCCTGATGTAACATGGCGAAGAAGGCGAAAAGAAGGTAGAGTAATTTTTTCTCTCAGATAACTGTATGCAGCGCGGGATCGGCTCATCAATTCAATAGCAAAAAGGATGTCTTGGTTTGAATATCGCCTCACGCTAACAGCTTTGGAAAAATTCATACGCCGAATTTCAGAAAAAATAAAATCACATCGATTTGATTCATAGACTCTTACATAGGTCACACAAACCTCCAACTGACTAAACTTGGTTATTCGAGCGCAGCCACCAAGGAAAGGAAAGTACAGGCGCTCAACTCGATTGTAGGCAGAAATAATGCTTCCATCAAAACTCAGCGTGAGTTGATAAAGGAAAATGGGTCCATCTTTCTCCTTGGAGTGCATGATCAATTCATCAGTAGAATTATAAATGATCAAGTCTGGATATCGCTGACGTAAAGTCTCTGCGTTTAAAGTCTCCGGTAATTTATCATCAATCAGAAATTGAGGCAATTCATCACATTGTTGAGAACGCTTTTGAGCAGTCAGTTTAAGTTTTTTTCTTTGATGGACTACATATAGATGGTAGGGATCTCGAAGTTGTTGTCGCACAGCTAGGTGGAACACAGTCGAAAACAGAGGGTGGTAGTAATGGTACGCCGTTCTGGTAACCAGGACATGGTTTGCGTCTAAAATCAGTAGGCCAGTGTAACTGACAAACGCATTGATTCCTTGACGGAACAAAACCGGGAATAAATTTATTTGGAAGAGCTCTCAACCAAGCTTGACAGTCTTCTAAATCTTTCGGAAATCTGTAGAGTGGCACTGAATTGGGAGAATCCTTGTAGCCAGAGCGGCAACCGTACACAATGCATTTTCGACCCTTAGTCTCGAAGCACTTTATCACACACAGCACGAAGTGGAATACCGCAGTTAATAAAGTCAAGAAGCAGCTTCAATGCTGCGATGTAATGACGTTCTCAGTCTAATGAAAGACTACAGGGAGAAAAATCACGGCGTGAGAAAATCAATACAATAAGCTAAACAGCAGCGCGTAGCGGCTGACCCCGATCTGATGAGTCATGTCAGGCAGCGCATGTGATCTGAATAAGCATTGGGATGTGTGTGTTACACTGCGAGTACTTGCTGACTAAAGAATCAAAGGTTTAACTCGGCAAAAGTGCTCATGGAATAAACATTCTTTCTTAATAAGTAGGACTCCGCTAGATTGACTGCTGTTCGTGTCTTCCAGGCCTCCTTTCAGTACGCCGTGACTGTACCACAAACGTCAAACAATTTGATCACCCTTTCCTTGGAGACTTCGTTCTATGCAGAAATAGCCCCAGCCGATTTGTTCCAAACCAGTCCTCCAAAAAGTTTAAGCCTGAAGTTCTCATGTTGCGGCTACGCGCAACCTCAAACTCTCCTTTACGGAACCATTCATTACATAGTTATCGAAACAAGACATAAACTGGTTTGCTCACACAAACATTGAGTGGTTGAAGCAATTTATGAAACCAAACAGAAATTAATATTTTGAAGAATCTCTTACAGACGCCATTCAATAAGGAACATAAAAATGACTGCAAGAAAGGGAACATCGGTCTTTCATCTTGAAGTCCGCGGATGGACAGAAGTTTTTGCATTGTGCACAAGAAATAAGGCTTCGCCTCCGTAACGGAGTCAGACTTGTCTTCCTTTTGTGCATTACTTTTGCATGATTAATATATAGGCCCCACTGCACTGTCATGAAGTTTTGTTGGTCATGTCAGCTATAAAAAATAAAATTACAATTCTAGAACACAAAAATTATGCTGAAATTCAATCGCTTCTCATGACTTCAATCGCGTCGAACATAAATGCGCCATGCACAATTCGAGAGCTCACACTCGCAACTTTTAAATAAGCATTTGCAAACTTGCATATGTTGTAATTTTTCAACAAGAGAGTCAGCGTTGCCAGACCTAAATTTTACTTTTTTTGCGCAGTCAGAAAAAAATTGCGCAGCACAAAATGTACAAATTATCCCTTTTCTGTTTCAGAATTTGTATCAATCTAAGGCGATCTCTTTGCCAGTTCATGTTTGCATCACTTTCATTAAAGCCTTTATTTATTTTTCAGTACATTCAATTTATCTATTTTAACCAAATCTTCTTTAGGTTAATACACTTTTGCAACTTCACCCTGACAACGCTTTTTTCATTATTTAGTGCAAGAGATATATCCAGAAAAATAAAACAAAATTGTAGACTGAATACATTCATTGAAAACTAATGTATCAGTTGTATTAAACAATATATCAAATGTATCAAAACGTATCAAACAATGCATCTGCTGTAAAAATGGGAAAATCCTATATCGCGAAATTTTGCGTTTTAAATTGAACAATACACTCAGTACAAAACAGGGTCAGATTGCAATGATAGAATTTACACAAGCAGTTTTATCTGATTGGTCAATAAGGATATGAAAACTTTCATATATTGGTCCTGCAAATTATAAACACACAATCACTTGACAGAAAAATAAATGGTTCATAATAGACTGCAACAATAACAATAAAAAGAATGTATTATGATTCTTTAACTAGATAAATCTCATAGAAAGACATATCTATTAATAAAATCCATCATCTAGTTTTGCTGATTTTGTTGAAATGGATTTAAAAAAGTCAAATATTCTGTTTGAATAATCCAACCAGAAAATCAATTTCAGGAGAAAGTCACTTTTAACTTCAGCGAAATCAAAGTTAGTAAATGTGTTTTTTTCTCTTGAGCAAGTCAAGCTTGAGCACCAACTGAGATGTCGGCCGTGGAGATGTAGCATGATTAATCATCTTCGAGAAAACAAAAAAGGTTGGCTGAAATACATTACACGTGTTCTAGTTTAGTTGATTTTGTAAGTATATTTATGGTGGGCTGAATGTTTATGGGCTACTGAATTTGGGGTGTTATGGGCCACTCCATATTTCAACGAGACACCTCAAAAGTAGCCAGAAAATTGTTTTCGTAAGCCTAGTTCGTATTTGCAGGGGCTGCGCCTTCTGGATGGCATCTCACGCAATTACTTGGATTGCTATCTCAAGCTACAATATTGTCAACCAATAAGTCGTTTCTTGTCAGTGTTTTTATAGCATATTTACATCTACATGTAGTTGCAAACTGATGTTCAGAAATTGGGGTAGATAATCAGCTAGAACGATTATGATTGGGTTTCAAGCAGTATCCTTTGTTAATTCACAGCCCATCAGGCTGATTTTTCTCAGTCATAGCTTTGATTATCATGCCTTCGTATAGCAAGAAGGTATAATTATTCGTCGCAATTTAAGTCATACCGGTTTACCACCAATTTACCACCAATCTAAACCGGTTGACCGGTCAATCAAAGTAGTTAACAGCTCTTATACGTAGGGAGCATCTTAAACATGACTGTTAAGGAACATTATTCAATTAATGTCGCATTTTTATAAACATTAATGGGTGCTCCATAACACCCCAACCGGTGGCTCATTCTTCTTCTTCTTCTTCTTCTTCAGCCGTTTTCAGTCCACTGCTGGATGAAGGCCTCTACACGATGTCGCCAACCTCGTCGGTCTTGTGCTTCACGCATCCATGTTTTTCTGCCACTTTAGTTAGACTGTCTTCCCAACGTGTTCTCTGTTGTCCTCTTCTTCTTTTGCCGTCCCTCGGATACCATTCCGTTACCGATTTTGTCCAACGCCCATCTTGTCTTCTTGCCACATGTCCAGCCCAGCTCCATTTCAATTTTGCAGGACGTCACTTACTCCTGTCTGCTGTCTAATCCATGTGTTCTTCTTTTTATCTCGTCTTGTAATCTTCAACGTTGCTCTTTCCATTGCTCTTTGGGTAACTTGAACTGTACTTCTATGTTCCTTCGTTGTCCTCCACACTTCGCATCCGTATGTCAACACAAGGAGAATGCACTGATTGAATGTTTGTCTCTTTAGACACAGTGGTATGTCACTCTTGAATATATCTTTTGCATAATTAAATGCTTGCCATGTTTGTATACATCTCCTACTAATTTCCTTAGCGATGTTGCTGCTCCTGCTTACTAAGTGACCAAGGTAAATATATTCTTGAACCTCTTCGATCTGCACGCTGTCGACACTCACCGGTTCCGAGATAGCACTGTTGCTTTTCATGATTTTCGTTTTGTCTACATTTATTCGTAGTCCTCTTTGTTTACTGGCAAGTGCTAACTCATTTATCATTCTTTGAAGATCTTCCATATTTTCAGAGAAAAAACGATGTCGTCAGCAAATCGCAAATGACTCAAATTCAGGCCATTAATATTTATGCCTTTTTCTGTCCGGTCCAACGACCTAAAAACATCTTCAAGAACCGCCTTAAACAGTTTTGGGGAGATTGCATCACCTTGCCTTACTCCCCTAGTGACCCTTTGAGCGTTCACAGAAGCAGCGATAATTACTTGGAGCCAGTGTACTTGGTGACTGCCTTCGTTCCCTCGCTCACAGCGTGCTTAGCGAGTTCACCGGGCAGAAGAAGGCGAACGGCGGTTTGAATCTCCCGACTGGAGACAGTCGACTTCTTGTTGTAGTGAGCAAGTCGGCTGCTCTCGTTGGCAATTCGCTCGAAGATGTCATTCACGAAACTGTTCATGATTGACATGGCCTTGCTGGAGATGCCAGTGTCGGGGTGCACCTGACGGAGTACCTTGTAGATGTAGATGGCATAGCTCTCCTTACGCTTACGCTTGCGTTTCTTGTCGGTCTTAGGGGCCTTAGCCTTGCTAGACTTCTTTGCGGCTTTGCCAGATACTTTCGGTGCCATTGTGATCATTGTCGGTCATTGTGACACCAAAAGGTCTACTCTCTTCTTCCATCCTGACTTTGATTGTAGATCGCCTTCAAGATATTCACGAAAAGAGGCTCGACTACTTGAATTTCTAATGTTTTGAAGACCTTGTATTCTACCGTGTCAAATGCCTTCTCAAAGTCTATGAAACCCATGCACAATGGCTTGCCGTATTCATTACATTTTTCGATTAGCTGGTCCACAACATGCATATGGTCAGTTGTAGAAAAGTCTTTGCGGAATCCAGCTTGTTCTTTGCTTTGGTTTTTCGTCCAGTACTTTGGTGATCCGGTTGCAGATGATCTTTGTAAACAGCTTATACATATGTGGTAATAGAGAAATTGGTCGGTAGTTCTTCAGGTTCTTCTTGTCCAATTGTCTGGTATCCTTTGATCAATAAGAATTTGCGCAAATACTTTTGCGATTCTATCAGCTATTTCGCTTCCTGCTGCTTTGAGTAAGTCGACTACCAAACCATCATGTCCTGGTGCTTTTTGATCTTTCATTAAACGTAAGGCGTGTTGTACCTCACTTGGTAGAATAGGGGTGACACCATTCTCCGGAATTGATTGTGATGTGTTAAGTTGGATTTCGCATGAATTGTATAGGCTTTCATAATATAGACTGCATTCTTCCAAAATTTGCTGTCTATCTGAAACCACATTACCTTGTCTATCTATTATTGCTGTTATCACATTTTTACCATATTCAAAGCCTTTTTCGCTTTTCTGTAGTCTCTGTTCTTTTCAATATATTTCCGAACAAAATTTGTATTGTAACGACATATATCATTTCTTAATTCTCTTCTTACCAATTTGCACTTTATTTCTGTCTGATAATGTATTGAGTTTGAAATCTCTTCTTTGCTGCATTAACAATTTAGTTTTTGATGACAGTTTGTAGTTCATTTTTGTGTTCTGTTTATTTTTGACTATTGACTTCGCTGTTTCCATCACTGTCTTTGTGAAGTGATCATGCTCTTCAATTCCATCCCGTGTTATTTCATTTCCTTGCTCCGTTAAAGCATCAGATCGGTTTTTCAGAGAGATCTTGAACTCATTGGCTTTGTCTTCGATTAGTTCAATGTTTATTTTTGATTTCATTTCATACACCACTTTGACTCTTTCACATTTCTCGTCGAACTTGACTGCAGCTCTAAGAAGACGATGATTAGATGTCTTCACGGCGTTAACAACCTCGACGTTCTTGATAGTTTCGAGTCGGTTTGTAAGCATAAAGTCAATTTCGTTTTTTGTGTTCTTATCTGGACTTATCTATGTCCAGCATCTGTTCTGTTTCTTTTGAATATAGGTATTTGCAATACACAAACTGTTTGCCTCCGAAAATTCTAATATACTCATTGACAAAATTTTTGAAACATTTACTTCTTTAACTTCTTTCTTTTAGACTGGTATATATACATGTACATATGTATGATACCTTGATAATTTAGTCACAATCTCCACCAAGTCGCTAGCACAGAAAAACAACGCATGTAGCAGATTCAACTTTAATAGCGCGTGTGCCCCCTCTAGCTTCAATACATTCAGTAATCCGAGATGGCATGGATTCACAAAGTTTCTGAATGAAGGATGTTTCAAGCAGAAGCCACTGCTCTGTCAGTCTTTCAGAGAGAATCTTCAGGGACACTGGTGGAAGTGAATAGCGGTCTCTCACTCGCCGCCCAGGCTCGTCCCATACTTGTCCAATGGGTGACAAGTCAGGGAAGCGTGCAGGACAGTCAAGGGTTTGAATGTTCAATCTCCTAACAGTGGCAATGACAGCCGAGGAGCGATGTGGTCTTGCGTTGTCGTCTTGGAAGACGAGATCCTCCACCCTGACCACTGGGGCAACAACAGGAAGCACAATTTCATTGAGATACCTCTCTCCAGTGAACGTGCCTTTGATGATGACTGCTGTCGTTCGTCCGCCATGCCAAATGCCACCCCCACAGCATAACACTCTGACACGACCGTCATTGAAATCCAGAGTGAATCTCGATTCATCGGTCCACAAGACTTTCTGCCAGTGATGGTCATTCCATGAGCGATGGGCATCACACCAGGCAACTCGTCTTCTGCGGTGCTCAAAACTCAATGGAATTAGGACAGCTGGTCGTCGCGATTGAATTCCAGCTTCTCGCAATCTTCGGAAAGCCGTTCGAACGCTAGTCTATATTTGAGGCACTCTTCCAGTGTACGACTAGCTTTGGGACTGACACAAATCTATTCCTCTTTGCAGCTAAAACTAGACGTGCGTCTGTCCTTCCTGCAGACTTTCTTGGTCGACCAGATCCCTTCTGCTTTCCATCGACACCACCACCTCCAAACAACGACTCTCGATAGTTGCAGCTCTTCGGTAACACTCGCACAACTTCTACCACAACGAATCATTCCAATAGCCATACCTCTGGTAAACTGATCGTGTGCCATTTTTTTTAAAAAAGCTGGATTTCAGTTCATGTTTATGTTCAATTTGTAAAAGCAATTGTGACAGTTGTATCGATATCAAAATTTGAAATTTGACCACCATAGATCTTTCTCCATTCTCTACTGTGTTGAATGGTAATACATAGAAAGCGAGATATTGCATCATACCTGAGAAAAAAATGAAACAAACTTCAATTCAAGCCAATGATAGTTTGTTTCATTAATTATGTCAATGAGTTTAGTTTTTTACCTCTCTCGTTGTGACCTGGAGTTCCAAACCTACCAATACTTGAAAACGTTGTTGCGTGTTCAGCTAGCACTCCAATTTTTGCATTGAAGTCTCCTATCACCATGGTATAGAATACTTTGTCTTTATCAATCGCTTGTAGAATTGCATCGTAAACTTCCTCAACATCCTCGTCTTCGTAATTTGTCGTAGGCAAATATGCCTGTACGATTTTCAGTTCATGTAGTGTATTTATGCGGATCCTTAAACTCGAAACTCAGTCACTTAGGGATTCGAAGCTTGATATTCTGTTGACCATTGACCTGTTGACGATAAACCCGGTTCCACTGCCTCCACGACCATTGCCTTTGGAAGTAAACAATGCGCTTTCTGATTTCAAAACCAACGCAGTGTCTTCTCTTCTTGGTTCCGCTAGACCGATGATATGCCATTTCAGCGTCTTGAGTTCTTCTTCCAGCTCTGAAACTCTGTCTTCTCCATTTAAACTCCTGCTATTGAAGGTACCCATGTAAATCCGGTGATTCTTAGTACCCTCCTTCCTCCCTATCGGAAGACTGCCGGGAACTGAGGGCCGATTTCGAGGTTGATTCATATCATCTAGGTTATGAGCATATCCACCACGCTTCCTCACGAAGGGTTGGTGGGGGTTTGGAGTCACAGTTTTCCTTCTGCTGGGTGTTATCGCCTAAAAAGGGGTGGCTCTAACACCTCCTAAAATGGTGAATTCGTCTCTATTCCTCTAACTTCTAAACTTCCTCTACAATACAGTGAAACGGATATTATTGGAGACTAACACACGGAACCTTGTGTTTGTGTTCATAGCTAGTGATAAGGTTAAAAATTTGATCCTAGAGCGGAATTGGTGGTCTCTGTAACCCTGTAAACTCAGGTGTCCCATAACACCCCGCTCTCCCCTACTCTTCACAGTAGCATCTCTGTTACACAAGATGTCTTAATTCAATCTATTTTATCAGGCAAACATTATGAAGTTGCTAACAAGTGCTCATCGGAAAAACAGATCTGTTAATATCAAGCAACAGCACTTGCTTAGCGTTCTAGCTGACTTGTTCTGTACTTGAATCCTAGTCGGACGAATTGCGGTCGGAAAGGTGAGATGCGCAGTATTATCATGCACAAACCCAAAACAACAGCCTGCTGAAACATACCGATATGTTTCTATTGGTGCTGTGAAAGTAGCCGGTACTGAAATTGAATAATCCATGACAGCTGTCACTGTAGTCGACTATAGAATAATTACATTATGAAGAAATAAATCAAAATCATTCCGTTGTTTAAACCGATATCGCCGGGATAAATCATGAATAATACTAAAATATGTACAAAATATTGATTTGACTAGAAATGCCTTATCATGATTTGACGTCAGCCAACTGTCCCATTAACTCAGTATAACTCATAAAAAATGTCAACAAAAGTCTTTAGATTTTTCCACATCATGTTATTGATTACACAGTATTCTGATGCTAATGATTACATTTTAAACTAAGACATATAATTCACATCTGAATGACCTAATTCAGTTCTTGGTCTTTTAGAAATCACTATATGTCTTTTCACTTAGTATTCGCTTCACCACAATTTCTCTTTTTTCTTTTAACCGTGACCTTTGTCAAGTTCCGCATCTGTCCAGCCCATGGGAAGATTCCGATAAAATGTCTAAGCATGCTTCATGTGTTCTTCACCTCGCTGTTTTCTCGATCTTGGGCATTTTTCTCGATAAGGAACTCCTCTTCCGTTGACACAATCTTCTGAACATCACGACTAGTCTTTTCCTCCAACGACATTTCAGCTCGAAATCTTTCTTCGGCTTTATTCTTCCAAGGCATCTTTTCTCTTGCAAGTATCTTCACCAATTGCGGATGAGTTCCTTTCATCAGGGAAAACGATTATGTGGTGTGAGAAATTGTATGCGACTCCATGTCCTTTGACAGTAGATGGTCTTTCACGCAAAGGACTTTGTTGATTTCACATAAACATGTGATTGAATAGACAACGAATTCAATAGGTTTGTTGGGCAGAGAGGAGTGGAAAAAAATTGACCAGGAAGGGTTGTGAAACCATTTTTATTGCGCAACTGTGCAGGCACCGAAAAAATTGCGCTGGTCTGGCGACACTTAAGAGAGCATGTTAGTGCTGTTGTATGATAGAATGAATCAGGCACGAGGAGAACCAACATTATCTGAGGTTTTTTGCGAGATACCTTGTGCTCATCGAAATAGATGGACTAGGAGAGAAACAGTCACATTGCAAATATATCACAAAATCGCGACTCTACCGACTGAAAATTTCACAATCTCACTTTTATCACATGTGTGGACACACATGTCACACCTCTCTGCCCTCAGCTGTCTTCACGACAGGACTATTGTGTGATTCCATCTTTGGATGCCAGACAAATGCTGATTGGCCGGCAAACCGATCACTAATTGCACTAGGCGACAAATTCAAATAAACTCTATCACAATATTTTATGTGTTACTTTGATCGTTAATCAGACCAGAAGATGAACGGGGTTAACGCAAGTTGCAAGGTGCAACTGTCATAGTCGATTGAAGTGATTCACGAAACAAAATTCTCAGTTTTCCGCTGAGTAAAGACAAATGAAGCGATCTGCAACTTCCCTCTTTTTCCTACATTCCACTATCTTCGATTTTCTGATGAGGAATATAATTGGTGTGCATGTAGAGTGTTTCCTCATAAGTTGGATAAAAAATTTAATCTTCATTCAAGAAAAATCTAGTTTCCACCGGAGAATGAGAAGGATTTCGTCCGCTTCCAACCTAAAAATGTCTTTGCAGCATCAAAACTCATAGTTTCTCCCACTACAGAATTGTTCACAAGCGCATGTAAACCGGGAGTCCTGGTCCCTATAACTGAATTTAACTTCCATGCGGCTAGGAAGCGGATATTTGTTGATAATGAGTCCACAAGATTCCCCGCTACTCAAAAGGCACCTTCAGACAAGGTTTGAGAAGTGTGCAGACTTCTAACAAGCGCATTTCACGTGTTGAGTATCCTTTGATGTTGAGTAATTTCGGACTGATGAGATCCGCACCATCAAAGGTGTTTATTAGCGAAGAGAATGATCTCAGAATTGTCAATGTTCCTCAAAGTTGAATTTTCTGGTTGCTAACTTTTACTTACCAGCACAATCTGCATGACAAGCAAGAAAAAAAATTTGACAGCTAAAATAACCCGACTATATACATTACACATTGAGATCTCTTTACATCGAACGCATGTTGGACAACATGATTTTAACTAGTGCATAGACTGTTGACATTTAAAAAAAATGGTTGCAGCACAGCGTAAAAATCCATCGGTTGTGGAAATTGCATAATTTAGTGACCAACAAAAAGGCACGTTAGATAACGCATGAATAACCGCATGTAGTTAGTTATAAGGATGAATTGTATGAATTATGCACGATTATCAACAACTCAGAAATAAAAACGGTTGTAATTCTGAATACTTTGACATTCATGAGGTGGCAACAATGGTCTGTGGGTGTCTTTCTGAAATCGCTAAGTGGCAACAATAGCCGATTCCTAATGTATATCGAGTATACAGCAAAACCACGAGGTTAAGTGTCACCAACTGATGCAAATTGAATAAGCTGATCCCTAATATTTATGGATGTATTTCTTATTTATGCAGTATAACAATGAAGTAGTGGTCGAAGCGGGTCGAAGTATTCAACTCCAAATTATGTCACTGGCCTTTTAGTTTGCGTCAAATTGCACAGAATCGGCAACAAATAAACGGTTTTTAAAATGTTAATTGCAGCACCTGCCATGAACTCTTGACTCAAGGACACTGTGCAATTATCAAGGTCTGTTGTACTATTTAAGTCGAGTAGTTGTTATGTGTGTCTTTTGAGAGTGTCAAAATTTCACTAATTTGTATTTCAAGTCCAACAAAATTATAAAATTTACTATTTTTTTAAAAATGTTATTCACAAAGATCTTTGAACCGTCCTGAGAATTGCTTTGTTGACAGCTCCTCCCTTCCTTTATCTTCCATTCCTATTGACGTTAAACTGCGTTAAACCCTCTCTGCTGGTCATCTATCCAGTCTTTTAGAAGAATTTACAAGCCGTCTGCAAACTTCTTGCAAAAAATAACTTCCATCTGTCTCCATTCCTCCCAGCATCAGGATCTCCTCCAAAGATAGGTCTCCTCTAAACTTCATCTTACCATGTACTTCACTCTCAGATCCGCCATAGAGTAGGGATAGTGTCGAATCAAAAAGCATCTGTATACAGTGAAAAATTTTATATCAAAAGGTTCAGGTTCTTGCGCAGATAACGTTCCCGTGGTCCAAAAAAATTCTTTGAGCACTTTTCATGGAGTGAATCATGGAGTAAATATATTAGGTAGAGTGGTAACTCCGCATTTATTAAATCCCCGATGTGTATACACTTTCGATTTTATTATATGAACTCAAGCGAGATATAGGTGGTATTGTTACCAATGTTTGATATGCATATTTTTGCAGTTTTGCAGAAATTGCCACGGAATTGAGTGATCATGATCGTAATGCAGAAGGAATGATGGTGTTTCACAGATTCTCATGACAGTCTTGGAGATTTAATGCTTGTTGAATTAGAAATTCTATGGGTTCCTATTTATACTTTCAAGCTCAACCTCAAAAGTATTTTCTTTAGCGTGATCCAAATTTGGCGTGATCATAGGCAACCTGCCACTGGCACAGCAAAATCACATAATCAAAGACAATGATTTCAATTAACTTTGAAAGATGTGAATGGATCACATCACTATTCAGATTCAAGAAATAAAACATGAATTTAGTGAATCATAAAATCATGTGCACAAAATCATGCCAGTGAAAATTGAATTAAAAACTTGAAATTTCAGCCAATAAAGCACGAATAATATTGCGACTTTTTCATGGACTTTCATTATACTCTTCATGAAATTCCCTTGATAATCAGCTTGATTTCCGCTTAGTTAGGATGCTTGTTATCAAATATTCATTCCTTTTGATATCCAACTAGTTTCATACTACTTACATGGGAGAGTCATCTCGGTATTATTTAAATTTGCAAAGTTTTGACTTTTTTCAAAAGTGCTCAAATAATTTTTGGACCACGGGAGCGCTCTCCGCAAAAACTGACTCTTTTTATATAAAAATTTACACTGCATGCGGATACTTTTTTTTAGTCGACACTCTACCTATATACCCTATTCTATGGCACTATATTTTGAAAAAAGTCAAAATTTTGCCATAGTAAGCCTATACCGAGATGACTCTCCTATATGTAGTATGAAACAAGTTGGATATCAAAAGGAATGAATATTTGCTAAAACGGAAATCAAGCTGATTATCAATTTCGGGAATTTCGTGATAAGTCTTCATGAAAAAGTCGCGATATCATTCGAGCTTTCTTGGCTGAAATTTCATGGTTCTAATTCTTGAAAGCAATAGCAGGTCTTTGAGTTTTTCCAATTTAACAAATATTACCTCTCCAAGGCTGGCATGACACGGACTATGTAAAATAATCATTTCATTCTGCTTTGCTATCATGATTAGTCAATTCCGTTGTAATTTCTTCAAAACTGCATCCATTTAGTAAAATCGAAAATACACATTGGGGATTTAATAAATGCGGAGTTGCCATTCTACCAACTCTATGGTAGGCTACGTACCGCTCAACACATCGGCATTACGAAAGTCATACCTCCATACGCTGTGCATCGCAACTAACTCGAACTATTTGGTCGATCTATTCTCGAAGACCTGGAAATTGTTGAATCCGACGACGAATGTCCTCAAGTGCAACAGAGGAAAAATATCCGATGAGGCACCACTTTTGATGGTGCATCACCTAGGCCTACTACTTTCTGCTGAACCTGGACCGCAAATCGATGCGAGTAATTATTTTACACATTTCGAAAAATTGTTTTTGACTTATGATATTATGAATACATCTACGTCGAACCATACTCTATGCGTTGAACGAAGCTTTCCTTATATAGGCCTTTACTTTGGTCCTGACAACTGTTCTAGAAAACATGATGAGAAACACAATTACAAGTTACGAGCTTCTGAAAATAGATGAATTGTTTATAATAGTTATCTTCGTTGAAGCTGTTATATATATGGGTAATTATTCATGGCGCAAGTTTTGAAAAGCAGTTAGTAATGGGCAAAAGACCGTTCCAGGACACCATAAAATTCAAAAAAATAGTATCTTTAAAAACGACATAAATTCATGAATTTTGTCCCTTTTTCAGGTTTTTAAGACCTAAATTCATGAATTTAGTCGTTTTTAAAGATACCGATTTTTCAAAAAATGGTACTTTTTAAATTGGCTAAATTCATGAATTTTGGTCATTTTTCAGGTTATGAAGAAAAAAGCCGTTTTTAAGAATACCCAATTTTCAAATTTTTCAAAATCTCAAAATTTGAGAATTACAATTTTCACCCTTAAAATCATGACCGTTCCAGGACACCGAAAATCATAAAAGTTAAGGATCTCAAATTTGTGATTATGACATTTTTCATTGCTTAAATCATGACCGTTCCAGGACACCAAAAATCATAAAAGTTAAGAATTTCAAATTCATGAATTTTATCCATCTTTCAGGTTTTCAAAATATATCATGTGACTAAAAATATTTCTTTAAAAATGGAAGAAACCAAAGTGGATGAAACAAAAGTGGAAGGAACTTCAGAAATGGAAGAAACCGCAAGAATATATCCTTCGTTATCATATGAACGTAGTTCTACTTTAATGGACATTGAAAAAATGAATAAAGAAAAACAAAAAGATAGAGTTAGGTATATGAAAGATAAGGAATCTCAATTATTATTAAGATTAGAGCATTATAAAAAATTAAGAAAGAGATGGACTAAAGTTAAGAATGTAACACAAGGAATTGGCATATTCTTAACAATAAGTTTAGGTGCTTTAACAATTGTTATATCTTCAGGTGTTTTAGTAATTCCAGTAGTTGCTACAGCTTTAACAGGTACGGGTGTTTTTGCAACTTCACTTGTTACAATGTTAGATAAATCTTTAATAACTAAGAAACGAAAATCATTAAAAACTAAGCATTTACATATTAAAGAAGTTTATGACAAATTACACTACTACTTTCAAAGAGTATGTGATGATAATGTTATTACGTTAGATGAGATTGAAAAATTTGATCAAATAGCTAATGAAGTAAATCAAACCTTTCAATTACAGTCCATTGTCTTTGTTACAGTCCGAAAAAGTTGATGATAAGAATAAACAGGATGGCAAAATTTCTAGTGATGATAAAATTTCTAATGAAGAAAATGACAAAATTTTTTTAGAAGAGCTAAAAACTTTAAGCGAAAATTTAAGCAAAACTTTATTAAACAAAACTTAAAACGAGAAAACTTTAAACGAAAAGATGTCAAACAACAAAGCAATAAAAAAATAATTTGTTCAGTAAAATGTTTTTGCTGTATTCCAATGTTACCACAAAATTCAAATATTATATTTTAAAAATGGATAAAATTAGAGCTGATAATTTTAAAAGAATAAAACAATTAGAAGAGTTAATAAAACAAAGAAATATTATGAAAGAAAATCATCTTCAACATAGAATGATAAAAGCTGGTATTCAATCTGATATGTTTGAAAAAATGCAGCAAACCGAGCAAGTAAAAACTGATTTTGAAAAAACTATGAAACCATTTAAAACTCTTGAAAAAGAACTTACAAATAATGATAAACAAATTGATATAACAGATCCAGAGCACAAAACTATATTAGATGACTATGGATTACTAGAATCAAACATTAATAAGAAATTACCAAAATCTATGCAATTTGAACATTCTATCTCATTTATAGATGGAAAAACAATACCTAGATTTTATCTCGGACAAAAAGAAATATTTCCACAACCTTTTCGAGGTTTAATTTTTTCACCAGATAAATCTCCTTTTAATTTAGATAGAAATTTTGTTAATCTTTTAAGAGGAGAAGATTTAAATAATTATGCTGTAGAAGATCTCATAAAATATAAAGCTATGTTAGATAGAGTTGGTGCAGTAAAATCTCTTAGACGTTATAAACAATTAGAAAATTTTTTATCAACGGGAGTTAAAGTAGGAAAAGGTTTATCTGAAAAACAGAAAACAGAAACAACCATATTTTTACCAGATGATCCACAAGAATTACTAAATAGATTAAATATTTTAATATCTGCAATAAAAGAAGGACATAATTCTAGTTTCAATGAAATTCATGCTATATTGAAAAGACTGTTAGAAAAGAAGATTCTAAATGAAGAGGATTATAAAAGTGTAGCTGAAATATGTTGTTGTTTTTAATTTTTTATAAAAAAATATTTCATAAAAAAATATTTATTCAAAATTTTAACTAAAAAATGTGTTCAGCAGATTTAGACAAAATTAATAATCATTTAGAAAATTTGACAGAGATTTTGGGTTCACCAAAATTTAGTACGACGTTAAAAATTATAACAACTACTTCATCACACACTTGTAATTTAGAACCCATTCTACATTTGGAACAAAATAAAAATTATCAAATTGCATTGACTAGTTTCTCTACATTTAACACTATTCAAAATGTTATAAAAGATGTGAATGATCAATTTAGATATTCTACTGATAAAGGCAAAACATGGAAAATATTAACTTTTCTTCCTGGTTCTTACGAAGTTGAATCAATATCAAATGAAATTAAGAGAAATTTAGGTATACCATTTAAAGATAAGAAACAATTACATTTTGCAGTTGAACCGGCAGTTAATAAATTTTCTCTTACTTTAGACGAAAATCATCAAGTTGATTTTAATCATGATAGATCATTGTCAAAGCTATTAGGATTTAATAAACAAACCTATAGTCAAGGTTATCATTTAGGTGAGAAGATTCCAAAAATAACTGAAATAAATTCAATTGTTGTACATTGTGACATTATTGAAGGAGGATATATAAATGGTAAATTATCAAATTTAATATTCAGTTTTCCAGCTTTTACTGTACCCATTGGTTATAGATTAAATGTAATTCCACAAACATTAATATATTTCCCTATTACAAGAAAAACTATTAACAACATTAACATTAGAATCACTGATGAAAAAGGACAAGAAATAAATTTTGGAGGTGAAGAGATTATGATAGATCTTTTGGTTCAGGAGGTATAAACTCCCGTTCGAGAGGTATAAACTCCTACGCGAAGCTAGAGAAGTTTAATTTTCTTCTTCTTCTTTAGAAACAAAAAATAAAAAAAATAAAAATAAAATTTTTTTATTAAAAAATGAGTGAACTACCACCATTAAATAAAAAAAAACTTAAATTTAATCATCATCCAAATTTATCTAATAAAGTTTTGTCAGTTATTTGTGGAAGATCAGGTTGTGGAAAAACATATCTATTATTTAAAATTTTAACGACTCCACATTTTTTGGATTATAACAATCTTATAATTTATACAACAACAGCAGAACAACCCGTCTATCAATTTTTAAAATATGGATTTGAAAATAATCTTAAAAAAACAGCAATTGCTTCATTATTCAAAGAATATGAAAAATCTGAAGATGAAGAAGAAATAAGTTCGTGGTGTGAAGAAGCAGCAAAAGATAATCAGTTAGTAGAATCCAATAAAAATAAGCATATAAAGATACAATTAATAGATGATAGTGGTAATATGCAAGATCCTAGTAAACTAGATAAAACAATGAAACATTGTGTAATTTTTGATGATTGTGTTAATGATAGAAATCAGTCAGTTCAGAGAAATTATTTCACAAGAGGTAGACATGATAACTGTAGTGTTTTTTATTTAACACAAAGTATGTATTCATTAGACGGAAGTGTTATTAGAAAGAATGCAAATATATTTATACTATTTGAAATAAATGCAAGAAACTTAAGTGATTTGTTAAGAGATTTATCTGTAAGAAATAAAGATGAATTTAAACAATCGTGTAATAATGCTTGGTCAAAAGATTATGGCTTCATTACAATTAATATTGATAAAAAAATTCATGATAGAGTTATCGAACAATTGTTCTCTGACTAGGCTTCGCCTCGAGGGGCTTCGCCCCGACTGAAAGTCGATAGAACATTTGTTTACCGAGTGATAAAAAATATACAAATATAGTGTTATATTATTTTATTATTTTTTTATTTTATGTATATATCAAATTTGTCTATCTTAGAAATTAGAAAATTAAAAAGGTAAAGTATTCCATCAGGTAAAATTTTTCTTTTATCATCAAATGGATCTAATGCTAATTTATGTTCTTCTTTTAAATACATTTTATGTTTCTTTGAATTAAGTCTATAATTACATGCAGTTTTTTATTTCATTATTGAATAATGCATTCTTATAATCTTGAAATGTTATTTGGTTAGCCACTGATGCCTTTGAAATTCCTTTTAATGTTTTATGTGTTTTAATATTATTAGTTGTATCATAACAGTAACATTTAGATTTTAAAAATATAGCTTCTGTTATGAAATCTTCATTTCCTTCTAATTCATCTTTTACTTTACATAAATCAGAAGGATGAATGATATCTTTTATTTTATCTATTTCTTTAACAAGTGTAGAATTATACGGTATTGTTAATTCTAAGAAAACAGAATCCGTATCTGTAAAGTGTAATTTATAGTTTTTGCCATAAGCAGGTGCTAAATAATCATATATAAATCTATACATAAATAGTTTAGCTAATTCTAATGTAGTGAATCCTATCAAATTAAACTTATCATGTTTTACGCTAATTCGACGCAAATGTACAGCACATAGTTCATCACTGAATCTAGTAGTTCTTTTATATGTAGGTTTCCTTGTTAAATTTTGAAACCTATCTTTATCATAAACTATTTCAATATTTTGTCTATTACGCACATTTTCTAAAGTCTTACCATAAAATGCATTATTCATTAATTTGAAGAACACGTTTCCAAAATCATCTTTATTTCTTTTAGCTGTTTTGCGTTTTTCAATATTGAACTCTATATAATTTTTTAACCACCTAGATTTTTGATAAAATAGTTTTCGATGTATTTTGGTGAGAATCATTCCATGATCTAAATACCAATCTAGCATTCTTCCTTCAACAACATACTTTCCTTTATTGCTTTGTGTTAACATAAGTTTTTTTGTTGGTCTGTATTTTTTAGGAATTAAAGATTTTTGATAATCTGAAAAATCTTCTATATTAGGAATTTTGTTTTCGGGACAGAAAGGAAAATATTTTGTTTTATCTTTTATTTCATCAGGGTATACTAAATCAACTTCATATATATAACCATGATTATAATTTCCATCATATGTTTTTTGATAATCTAGAATATTACACCATTCCATCTCACCTGTTGGTAATTCTTGTATCATGCAAGAAGAATATAAGCTATTAAAATCATAATATAACAAATAGTTTTCTCTCATGATTTCATCAACTGCTGCTTGACTATCTTCATTTAATATAAGTCCTTCTATATTTTGATTAAACAATTTTATAAACTGATCGCTTTCTTCTGGAGATAAAGGTTTCATTATTCCATAATCATCAGGATTTACTTTTTTATTGTAACACTGTACATAACGATTACCTAAAACTGATGAAACTCCACCTCTAATTCCAGATTCAAAAAATAATAATTTATCATATGTATTTTCTTTATAATGTTTAAGTTTAACACCGGTATGTTTCAATCCTGCTAGCCATGTTAAACCTGGTGTAGAATAACAATAACATGGATCTATTCCGTAATATTCTAAACACATATCACGAAAGTTTTCAAAAAGATCAGCTAGTATTAATACATCTATCTGTAGATATTTCATTGTATAATCATACATTGTTCTACAATTTAACTCTCTCCAATTTTTTTCAGCTTCTGCATAGTCTTCTTTAGATAATTGTGATTGTTTTAATGTTGATTTAAATTTATTTATTGGAGGAAGTTGTTTTTCTTCCATAATTTTATTCACAGAATTAAAATCTCCAGTTATGTACTCATACGGAAATATTCCTTTTAAAGGTTTTAAATTATATTTATTTAATATTTTACATTGTTCAGATTTCAAAGTTTTTCCCATAACATCTAATGAATAAGGAGTAAAAAATCTAAATGCATCTAAAATTCTAATACAACCTAATTGCATTGAAAAATATTCTTCTTCTGTTTTACATAGTACATTTATTTGTTGTTGTTGTAATTTTTCAGATGAAAATAAATCTTTCATTACTAGATGGAAATCATATTTAGAACCATTATAGAAATATAGAGGAACAAAGTTATATTTAAATTTATTAGCATTAAGATTACAAGAATTATGTACTGCACATCTATATAATCCATTTAGATGATCATGATCTTTTACCTTATCAATATATCTACCTCTGCCATTTTTATAATTTTTTGTAAATTCTTTTCCACAGTAATAACATTTTGTTTCATTAATAAAATTTAATTTTTCTTTTTCTGTTAATGGCATCATTGGTATATTTGTTTCTAGCAATTGTGAAAAGCAAACTTGTAATTCTTCTACTTTCTTTGTAAACATTTCTGAACTATCTTCACCATAGTATTGATAATATTCTGATTTAAATAATTCAGGATAATTTGAATGAATGTACATTCCCCAACATAATGGTTTTTGTTCAAATAAATATTTTTCTTTACTTTGTTCAGATGCACTTTTTTCATATTTATAAACCGAAGGTTCTAGGGCTTGGCCCGTACAATTATCACAATCGGGCGAAGCCCTGGAACTTTCCGTTCGATTTTGTGTCATATTAACATTATATGCTTCAAAATCACAATAAATAGTAAAGGGTACTTTATTTTTAAAATACCATTTATTGTATTCTAAATAATCATCTTTTGGAAATGTGTTTCTGACTGCTTCATTTTGTTGGCAATTCTCCAAATGTCTATTCATTTCTTCTTTAGTTCTAAAACTTGTCATACATTGGAGACAAGGAAAATTGGCATTATCTGAAGTTTTTGTGAATATAGAAACATCTTTACACAATATAAAATGACCCTGATAATATAATATATTCGCTTGTGCTGGCTGTTTTGTCTGTTCTAGTTTTTCGAATTTATCTTGATATATTTCATGTGTTTCATCAATTTCTTTTGTAAGATTAAATGTATTTCGATGAAAATTTTGATTTAATATTTGTAACTGATAACTATATTCTTTATCATATTGTTCTTTATATTGTTGTAGACATTTTTTTAAAGATTCATTTATTTTTTGATTGGTTTCATTTTCTTCATTATTTAATTCTTTATTGTCTTCATTTAATTTTTGAATCGTTTCTATCTTATTTTGATATTTATGGCCATATTCTTGTACTAATATTTTTGTTTGTTGTTGATAATCTGTTTTACATTTTTGTAAAATTTCATTTAAAGTTTGTAATTTTTGTTGATATTCTAAAGATAAAGATAAATAATCGGAATCATAATCATAATTATAATTACGTCCTTTATAATTATTATGATTAATCATTATTGGTGATAGTGTTTTAACAATTTCAAATTTTTCAGTACATATTATATTTCCTTGGTAAAAAATATTATGATGCATGTAATTTCCCATATCATTATATACTATTTCTGATTGACATAAATTTTTATTATTCAAATAAAATTTTTTTGAATCTGAGTAAAGTGGAGTAATTTTACGAATAGAAACATAATTCACATTTAATTCAAAAACATTTACTTCTATTAAATTTTTATTCTTTTTATGAAACTTTTTTAACCTATTATAATCATATGGAAATTCATGTAAGCCATCAGAAAGATCAAATTCATTTATGTATTCTTCTTTATTATAATGACTTAGTCTTTCTTTATGATATTCTGCAGGATGTAAATGTGCTATAATACTCCACAGAAAACAATAATCATCTTCATTTTTTATGTTGATTATTTGTGGTGAACTGAAAGGTAAAGGAACATAACTACCACCAGTATTATTTTTATATTTATCAATTACTATTTTCTTAGATAGTATTTTAACAAATCTCCAACCAGATTCACGTAACTGGGCTTCAATTATACAATTTTCTAATTTCAGTATCATCGATTCAAATATGGGTTGTATATCATTTACATTATGAATTTCTTGTGAATTTGTAAAATGTCCTTGTATTATTTCTTCAGGAATTCCATCAGGTCCATTTTTTGTATAAAGTACTTCTACATTAATATAACATTTGAAAGATTTCTTAAATATATTATAAAAGTTTGTTAATACATTATAAAAAGTTTCATCGGTTTCATTATGTTCAACGGGCGAAGCCCTAGAACCTTCGGTTCGCACGGACTGATTAAATAAATATTTTATATCTGTCACAGGCGAAGCCCTGGAAGACATCTTTGATGTCCCGTGTACAGCTTCATCGGTTTTTTTAATTTCATCAAATTCATCTATTTCGTTAAATTCATCAGTATCGCTAAATAAATATCTTCCATCTGGTACATGTTCATCTTCACTATTAAAAACTTTTTTATATTCCGAATGTGAATAATCATCAAACATTTTTTTAACTTTTATATCAATAGGCAATGTTTCTAGATAGTTTATATAATTATTTAATTTTAATATATTTCCTTCATCAACTCGATCTACATTTTGTAAATGCAATTTACTATTTAAATGAGATTGATAACTTCTTTTTGTTTGCAACTTTTTTTCCATAAGTTACAATAAAACTTGGTATTTTCCATTTTTTTTATTTTTTAAGGAAAAAATTGTGTTTTAATTTTAGATATAAACATTCTAATATCAAGGACTTGAGTGTTATTTTATATTATTATATATTTCACGTTCCTAAGTTATTTTATTTTCTTTATCATATTAAGTTTTATCATATTAAGTTTTATCATATTAAGTTTTATCATATAACGTTTTATCAAAAGATAATTTAAATTTTTTTTCACTAACTATTGATTCTTCTTCATCATCATAAAATGATTCTTCGTCATCATCATAAATTGTTTCTTCAACATCATAAATTACACTTTTTGGTATAGGATGCCCTCCCATGATAGGATACCATTCTCGTATTGGAATATCTAACTCTAAATTACATTTTTTATCTGATAATAATATAATAGAGAAAAATATTGGTCTTTGACCTTTTTTGGAAAATTTAATAACACCACCATAATCTGAATCACTTTTAGTTTTTATTAAAGATGATAAAATTTTAAGTTGATTAGATGTAAATCCTAATTTAAATTTTGTAGACCCGACACATAGTTGTCTAACAGTATCTTCAACTATACCATCATTATTATTTTCAATTGTAAGAAAATGAAATTTAGATAAATTTTTATAATTACTAATATTTTTATAATCTTTTTTACCATTTACACCTTTTTCAGATGTTTCAGAATCATCATTTATATTATCAGTTTCTTCAATATGATTCAGAGGATTATTATGATTATGATTATGGTCATTGTTAATAGTATAAGGTGTTGTCCACATATAAATTTTCTCTTGTTGAGCTAAACCATTTATATAAGATTTTAATAAATTAATATTTAAGTTGGAATATAATCCTATATACGTATCATCATATCTTTGGGGCATTTCTAATGTTTCTTGTTTATAAATTGTGTCTCTATAATAAACTTGAAATAATAATTCTTCATTATGTTTTTTACTCTCTATGTGAATGTTATATTGATTTTGTTCATCAACAAATAATCTAATTTTTTCTTTGGAAAAAGATTTTAATTTTTTAACTAATTCTTTAATATTGATATAATTAATAATTTTATTTTCTATCCATTCAGTATTACTAATTGGTAACACTGCTCTAATAAAACCATAAACATTATTATGACCTATTATAACCATATTTTCTTTATTTAATTCAACATAAGCTACATCATTATATTTGCTTACAATCTCCATAAATTTTATAAACGGGTCTCCTGGAAATAAACAATAATTAGTTTCTATAGATGGCAAACCTTTTGTTTGTTCTCCAAATATTTCGGCTTGTAATTGAAATAAAATATTAACATCTATACATGGATTGTTGTTATTATTATTATCAAAACATTTATTTTCAAATCCCGTTGATCTCGTCGAATAAGAAGAACAGGATGACGCGGACGAATATAATTTTTTTAAATTTGCTTTATCCATTTTTTTTATTTTTATTAGAAAAAATTTTATTTTTTTATTGTTAAAAAATGATGTTACCAAATGTTGGTGGAGGTGCATATATCCCGAATACTCGTGAATTAGAAATAGATATAGAAAATTATATTATGAAAACTGGAGACGTTTTATCTGGTCCATTGCATCTTTCTATTCTTCCGCAACAAAATACAGAGTTAACAAATAAACAATATGTTGATACACAAATCAATGACTTAAAAGAAAAATATATAAACGATGTTTTGGTTCCACAGATGAATGAATTAAAGTTGCTAAAACTTAATGACAAATCATTAAACGAAAAATTATTAAAACTTGATAAAAAGGATAGAGAGCTAGAAGCAGATATAGCAAAACTTTTTAAAAAGATTTCAGAACAATCAAAAATTTTAATATTACTTTCTATAAAGTTAAAATCTGCAGTCATTAAAAATAAACATCAGATAAAATTATTGAAAGAACAATTAGAAGATGAAATAGAAAAACTTCCTGAAAGAATTAAAAAAAATTTAAAGCAGTTACAAACTACATTCCAAAAAAGTGTTTTAATGAATTGAGTTCTAAAATTACTCAACAAATGAAAAAGATGAATAGAATAATAAATGAAGTAAACTCGCTTAATCAAAGAGTTGATAAAATGAAAACTCTTAAAATCAATTTAGAAAATGAATTAAAGAAAAATTTACAAGAAAACTCTAAAGAAAATAAAGAACAGTTAGATGCTGTTAAAAGACAATTAGATGTTCTTAAAATTAAGTGAAATGCACTTAAAACGGCATTGAAGATGAATCAGGAGAAAATCCAAGTTAATAGAAAAGAAATTAAAGTACATCACACGCTGCTTGACGCAATAGATAAAGTGCAACAGTCAATTAATAAAGTTATCTCGAAGTTGTTGTCCATTCACAGACGTAAATCTTAAACGGACCAAAGGTCCTCAGGTTACTAACCAATCGGAGCGAAGCTCCTCGAGGCTTTAGCCGATCGTAAATATTTTTTCCCAAAAGTCAAATTTAATCTTAAAAAATGCCTATAATTTGTAAACACAATCTTAAACATTTTGCTTCAAATCAAAAAATTGCCCATGAACCATCTATGAAATCTGTTTATCATTATGATAATAGAGAAACAGTCGGAACACAAAAGTTCCTAGGCACCGCAGGTGCCGTTCACACGGAAGGAGCTGGGATCTTCTCTGGTATTGGAAGTATCGTTAACTTAATTAAAAATAATAAAGATTTGATTACATCTGCTGCAAAAGGAGCAGCTGCTATAGGTAGTACAGCTAGTGCAATATCAAATGCTGTCAAGTCTCAAAACGAATTAAAACAACTAGAAGCTATTCGTAAACTTAGGAATGATTCTGAAGAACTAAAAAATTTAAAAAAACTTTCAGAGGAAACAAAAAATAAAATTGCTAACATAGCTGTTGGGGGTGAAACCTTGAGGAGCGGAGCTCCGTCTGATAGTAAACATAAGAAATCAGGCGTAGCCATAAAAGTTTCAATTGAAGAAATAAGAGGTAATGGTATTAATAGCAACCTTCGGTCTAACCAGCAAAGCTGTAGCGGAGCTGGTCTAGCAAAATTCTACAATTATATTTCAATAAATTTTTTTAGTAAAATTTTTTTAGCAAAATTTTTTTAATAAAATTATTTTAGTAAAATTATTTCAGTAAAATTATTTTAGCAAAATTTTTTCTGTCTGTGAGAAAAAACAAAAGTCAAATTATTTTTTATAAAAATGTCTTCGCTTATCGAAAATAAATTTAGATTAGACGATCCTCCGTTCGTCAGTTATAATCAAAAAAAGAATGACTATATAAGAATTGCTATGAATCCCGGATCTTCCAGTAGAGTAAATACTGGAGGTGATTTAATTTTTGAAGTTGATAATCAGCAGAGTTATACATATTTACCTGAATCATTTTTACACTGTGAATATTCTTTATATAGTGATGCCAATTTTACAACACCATTACCAGATACCGATAATATTGCACTAGAGAATAATTTCTTTCCAAGATTATTTACACAAATGCGTTTAGATGTTGCAACTCAAAATATAGAAACAATAAGTGATTCTCCAGGTGTAATTGATACAATGCTTAGATTTGTAACAATTGGTGAAAATAATAAAAAGTATGAAATCGAAGGTTGGTTTCCTGATACTAATGATGGTATAATTGTTGATGATTTAACTCACGCTGGAACAGATTCAGCAGGAATTGCGAAAGATGTAGAAAATATTGCAAAACATTTAAATAAAACAAATAATGATGCATATAAAGAAAGACGTGAGTTTAACAAGAAAAGTAAGCAAACAGTAAATTGGTCATTGTCTCCATTATTCGGATATTTAGATTATGATAAAATATCATATCAATTAAAATTTAAGTTAATAATTCATCGTACAGCAAATAATGAATTAATCTTTTTTGGTAAGACTGGAAAAAAAGCATATTTAAAAATTGATAGACTTGAATGGTGGATTAAGCATATTACTCCTAGTTTAGAGGTTGAAACAGCTATTGCAAAAAGATTAAATACTAACAAACCAATTCCAGTAAATTTTCTAAAGAGAACTGCTAGTTCAGTAACTTTTTCCGAACAAAGATTTAACTGGCATTTTACTAGAACTGCGAATACTCCAAGATATTTATTACTAACTTTTCAAAGAAATAATTCTCCAAGTTTTGATAAGAACAATAATCTCTTCCATATTAATACAATTCGAAGTTTACAAGTTTCATTAAATCAAACCAGATATCCAATTGATCCATTAAGATTCGATGATACCAATAATCAATTTATGGAAGGATATGATTCTTATAGAAATCTTTGTATAGAATTTGGAGTTGAACCACAATTAACTCCTGGAGATTGGAGAAATTTATATCCTGTTTTCTGTTTCGATTTAAGTGCACAATCTGAAGATATTATCAAGACTGGTTGTGATGTAACAATTAATATTGAAAAAAAACATTCCACAACTTCATTCATGGCTTATGTTTTATTGCTAGAAGATGTAAAATATTCTATTGAAATTCTTAATGGAAAGATGGCTAGGATAGGTTAGTAACCTGAGGACCTTTGGTCCGATAAGTTAATTAAAATTTTTGATAACTTTAAATTTTGATAACTTAAAATTTTTCATAACTAGAATAGATTAAAAAAATTCTTAACTTAAAATTTTTTCATAACTAGAATAGATTAAAATTTTTTCATAACTAGAATAGATTAAAATTTTTCGTAACTTAAAATTTTTTTATTAAAAATGTCGCAAGCGAAAAGTAATAATAATAAAACTGTTGAATTAAAATTACGTAATATTGTTGACAAAAATACCCCTAAAACTATTACGATTAATAAAAAAAAGTATTATATAAGTAAACCAATGATAGAGAATATTCAATTACAAGAAGAAAAGAATGGTGGAATTCTCCCATTAATTCTACTAATAATAGGTGGCATAGCAGCTGCAGGAAGTGTTGCAGGCGGGACAGCTGGTATTGTCCAAGCAGTAAATAAAAATAAATCAGAGAAGGCAGCATTAGAAGAACAAAAACGTCATAATAGGGAGTTAGAGAAAGTTGCTAGGGGTGAAGGAATAGTAGATAATTTTATTAGTAAATTAAAATTAGTTGATGAAGGAAAACGAGTTCTTAAAAATATTCTCCACAATGTTGATGATTTAATTGAAATTAAAGAAACTAAAGATGGTTCTGGAATATATCTAAGTCCTAGTATGATTCGGTAAAACATTTATTTTATCTTTTAAATTTTTTTAATCTTTTAAAATGACTTCTACAAATTCCGAAAATTTAATTAAATTAAAAATTTCTAATTTAGATTTATTGAATTATCTATTAAACAAAAATAAAAACTCAAATTGTCAGCATATTGGAGGTGACATACAAAAAACATTAGAAAACTTTCCTGGCTTTATTTGGAGTAAATATTCGAAAGAAAAACATCTTCCTGGTCATTCATATACCGGTCCAGGAACTCGATTAGATATAAGACTAGATGAGAATAATAATCCGAAACCAGGTGAAGAACCAATAAATAGAGTAGATGCCGCAGCTTACAGGCATGATTTAGCTTATCGAAATCATGATCTAAGTTCTCGTCATGCAGCTGATAAGAAGATGATTCAAGAATTAGATAGTATTCAGAATCCTACATTTAGAGAAACAATTGAAAGAATGTTTGTTAAGAAAGCTTTACAAGCAAAAATATTATTCGGTCAGGGTTTAAATGAAACGACAGCTAAGCTTTCTGAGAGCAACGCTCGAACCTACGCGTCTGAAATTCATAGGGAATACAGAAAGCCTAAATATTTATTGAAAGTAATAGTATTTAATAAAGATGATATTTGGAGTGCTGATCTTATTCATATGCCGAATGAAAAAGATTATAAATACGCATTGACCGTTATAGATTTATATACACGATACGCTTGGGTAAAGCCTTTAAAAAATAAAAGTGGTCTTTCAGTTAAATATGCGTTTGAAGAAATCTTTAAAGAAAGTAAGAGAAAGCCAAAAAAATTGTTTGTTGATAAAGGGTCAGAATTTTATAACAGAAACGTTCAGCCACTATTTGAAACTGTTTATTCAACTGAAAACGCTGGAAAAGCTGTAGTGATAGAAAGATTCAATCGGACGTTGAAAAATAAATTATTCAAGAAATTTACTGAGCAAAGAAATCAGAAATGGTTGAAGATATTACCAGGAGTTGTAGAAGAGTACAATAATAAAGTTCATTCTGGTATTGAAGAAACTCCAAAGAATGCTTCTGACGACCCTGATTTGATAAGAAAAAAAATATTCGAGAATAATTATTCGAATGAGAGTAATCCGAATTTGCAGAAACTTAAGCCGAAATTTAAAATTGGAGATAGAGTTAGAATATTTAAATATAAGAATAAATTTGAAAAAGGCTTTGTTGGCTATTGGACTAAAGAAATATTTGAAGTTTGCACAATAAATCAAACTTATCCGATTACTTACGAAATCAAAGATTTAGATGATGAAAATATCAGAGGCCGATTTTATCAAAATGAATTACAACGAACTGATTTTTAATTATCATTATCATTATTATTGGAACTAACGTTTTTCGGGAATTAAATTCCCTTATTAGGCGTAGCCATAGAACCTACGGTTCGTTCAATTCTAACATAATATCTAGAAATGGTACTCCTTCCTGTAATTTAAATAAAACATAAAGACATAATTGACCGCAATATGTAGTTCCTGGTTTTTGAATTTGAAATGTATTATAAATTCCATTGCCAAGTAATTTTTTGACTTCGTTTGTAGGTGGAAGTCCATAAGAGTCGAACCAATAGTTCTCAGCCTCCGGGCGGTCGAAATAGTAATTATCTCGATTTTTATTAAAGATACCTGCAGACCAATGTATTCCTTTTTCATCTGACGTATGAAGATTTGTTATGAAATTTATAGTTATTGATGGAACTTTGTTCCGGGAACTGAAGGTTCCTGTTGGCTTATTTTTTAGGAATTGTAATTCGACTCTCATTAGAACATGAAAATTCTTTATTCCTAATTCATTTGCGATTTTCTTTAGGTCGAAATTTGTCGTGGTTTGCGTTCCATATAATTTAAAAAAACTCCTTTATGTTGCTCATTTTATAATAAAAAAATTTCTTAAGGGACCCCTAGAAGTCAGAAGGGAGGGGGTATTGATTTAAAACTGTTCCATAATGATGTCATTCCTTACTACTTGGGGGGTATTGATTTAAAACTGTTCCATAATGATGTCTTTCCTTACTACTTAGTCAGAAGGGGGGTATTGATTTAAAACTGTTCCACAATGATGACTTTCCTTACTACTTATTCAATTTTTAAATGATTTAATTTAATCTAAATTTAAACGTTACATTGTTGCATTGTATTAGTAGAGTTAGTGTTTCGCACATCTTTTATCAATAGTAATTCATTACTCATCAATATGTGAAAATTCTTTATTCCCAATTGATTAGCAATCTCATTTAAATCGAAATTCGTAGTTTGTTTGCCGTATAATTTAAAAAACTCATTTATGTTGCTCATTTTTATAGAAGACAAAATGTTTCTATTATATTCCCGTAAATGAGAAATTAAAAACAACACATGGATATTTCAATATGTATATTTACAAAAATGCAACCACACAAGTCTACAAATATTGATGTCCACACCGTGGACAAGGAATTTTCGTTCTCCAGTGAAAGAAAATAAAATCAGCTACTACTATTCAACTTCCTTAAAACAATCGGTTATTAACTATAATATTACAAATTGCATTAACAAAATGTCCACACCGTGGACAAGGAATTTTCGTTCTCCAGTAAAAGAAAATAAAATCAGCTACTACTATTCAACTTCCTTAAAACAATCGGTTATTAACTATAATATTACAAATTGCATTAACAAAATGTCCACACCGTGGACAAGGAATTTTCGTTCTCCAGTAAAAGAAAATAAAATCAGCTACTACTACTTTTAAGCTTCTTTCCAAAAGCTTTCATATTTCCGAAGACAATCTTCTAACAATGATAAATTCGATTTCAAAAAACGTAAGGGTACATTTAGTCTACAAATCTTTGGAAAAATAGATGCCATCTTACCTAATTTAATTGCAAATGCAATTTCAGTCCTTGAATAAGAAATGTTATTAGTTTGCAATAAATGTTGAAAGTATGCCTTATCCTTTTCACACAGTTCCAGTAAATAATTCGCGTGTTTTCCCAGGTAGATTTTCATCATTATGTTAATAACGTTATTTTTCTTCTCCATCACATAAAGAGTATTTAAATTTGCAATGGCTTTATCAGTATCTCCTGAAGGCTCAACAAAGTCTTCTAAGGAATCCACAAATTCATATCGGGTAGATAAAGACGTCGTTAATTGATGATGAAGGTCGTCAATCTTTCCGTCCCTTTCTCTTTCTTTCTTTTCTTTCACGAGTAAGCGTTTTGCTTTTCTTCTCCGTTTTCTTTCCTTATCAAAAAATGTAGGGTCAAAAATAATAGGAAATTTCTCCATTTGTTCAATGATGAAAGTGTTATATTCTACCTTCTTATCATTGGAAATATATCGTTTTGAAATTTCTGTAAATAACTCCGGAAACGTAGCAATAATGTTTGACTGCTCTTCGATAACTTCTTGTGTTGACATGACTGATCACAGCGCAGCACACGATACAATGACAGACGAGAGAGATAAATGAAAACAGTACAGCTGGCAGATATCTTAACGTCATACGGATGTGCTGACGCACTAACAAGAATTAAAACAACTTGCCTAACGTACAATTAAAATCTCATTGTTTCACAGAGTAGTAGCAGCTGTTTGTTCTTTCATACATTGTTTCCTTTCAAATGTTTGAGTTGGAGGACACAGCTCTTTACACTGAAATGCCTTTTATTCATAAATGCGAGAAGCAGATGTTCTCTACAATTGAGTGTTTATCTGAGTGCAAATTGTAAGAACGCCAGGAGCGGTCATGATTTGAGCAAGAAAATGATCATAATCACAAATTTGAGATTCTCAACTTTTATGATTTTACAGTGTCCTGGAACGGTCATGATTTTAAGGGTGAAAATTGTAATTCTCAAATTTGAGATTTTGAAAAATTTGAAAAACTGGGTATTTTTAAAAACGCCCAAATTTATGAATTTAGGTCTTCATAACCTGAAAAATGACCAAAATTCATGAATTTAGTCCATTTAAAAAGTACCATTTTTTGAAAAATCGGTATCTTTAAAAACGACTAAATTCATGAATTTAGGTCTTGAAAACCTGAAAAAGGGTCTAAATTCATGAATTTATGTCGTTTTTAAAGATACTATTTTTTTGAATTTTATGGTGTCCTGGAACGGTCTTTTGCCCATTACTGCAGTTCGCGCATAGAGTTTAGTCCTTGCGGTTAAGCTATAGTGCTACTCAGAGGATGAGGTCAGTCGAATTTACATCAAGCTGCTGACATCGCTACTTCACGTATTCCGGTACTTGTTTATCTCCACACCTCCAAGTACTTCTTGAATTTTTGAGACGATTACGTAATCGTCTCAAAAATTCAAGAAGTACTTGGAGGTGTGGAGATAAACAAGTACCGGAATCAGTTTAGCTTTGAACTTTTCTGAAATTTATAGCCGTCGTAGATGTTTGAAAATTTTACAGTAGCTGACCGGAAAGGGTTAAGATTAGAGAAAAACGTACAGCTTCGCGTATAGTTGGTCCTCGCGCGGTTAAGCTGTACTTTTAACAAGTAAATATTTGTAAGATAAGATATTAATTAAGATTCAGGCCACCAATAGAGCCGGTCGGTCGTTGATGAAAATAATCTTGGTCGGTATACAGGCTACAGAGAAATCTCTAAGAAAAAGTATTATTAATAGAAGCATGGTTTCTGTCAGGACAAAAATATCTATGAGATGCAAGTTAAAAATTTATAAAAAAGCCACTTGTGAATAATGAAAGACTGTATTTCACTATTGAAAGAAGAGACAAACATCACTTTATTACAAAAGTAATTCAGAAATTCCGTATCAACATATGTATGGTATTAGAGATTACAAGGAGATTTAGAAAATGCATCATTAATAATTGCTTCTGAATTTTTTGCAGAACGAAGATATTGATGTTGAAAATGGTTATTAGAAAGAATGTGATATGGATAATACATATTCAGCCATTTTATTCATATTTTTAACTATAAAAGTGCATAAGCACATAAAATTTGAAAACAAATCTCTCTCTGCATTTCGAACAATTTTTAACGTTCATCTATCGTTTTACAAATTTACAAAACGTTCTTTCATTGATTGTGTAACAGAAAATAAATAGAAGATAAAAATACGTAAAATCTGCTGGCAAAAACATAAAAAATGCACACAAAACTGATCAGGCTGCACATCTATAATCTCACAAGTTCCTCCGTAGCCCACTGACGGAGAAGCTTCCATTCGACGGACAACTGCGACCGCCAAAATCTTCGAACGGATCCCCAAACCGTGGCGGGAAACAAAGGCGTTCCAATTCCATGAAAAATACAAGCAATCGCCCGTCCTGTAAATCGGTGATCATGACGATATATTGATACAAAGGCTCTTATATGAGCTCGAACATCTTCTTCAAAAGCACTACTGACTTCCGCAGGTGGAATGGGTTCATGAACTAGATTATCATCGAAGAAAGAGACAATGTCAGAAGTTAAATGCTTACTTCGACGTAACACATCCTCACTGTCAGACTGAAGAATATCCTTGATGCTAGGAAAAGCTGCATTTTTGAAGGAGTTATGTAGAGATGTAAGATTATTTATTGAGTCATTTTCAAGCATATCTAATTTGTCGACCAAATAATCGATGACAACATCTTGACTTTCATCGGCAATGTTTCCTCTGGTAACTATCAACCATGACTTTGAGTCAAATTCAACTTTAAGACCAGTCTTCTTGGGACCGGTTTTATCGGCTGTCCATTCCAACGAAGCAAACTCTTTTCGTATTGAATCATAATTCCAGCCGAATTTATCACAAAGTTCAACAATATCTACTTCTAAAAGAGATTCCGGTAAAATGAATTTTCTTTGATACGCAACAGCAAGGGCTAAAGATTTGAAGGTTGCCTCTCTCAAACCAACACCACCTTTATAGCAGTGAAACCGACATATCTGCATTACTGTTCGACCTAAAGACAGCAATGATTGACCATTTTCTAAAGTGTAGCTTGACAAATAACAGAGAATTGTTGCTATGGTTTCTTCATGAATGTCAAGCTTTTGTGTCATTTCATCGATTCGAATGCCTCTCAAATGACCTCTACATTGCTCAAAAGCATCGCAATCACATTTAGGAAATAAATTTCGAGTTAACTTTTTCAAAGCAACGCGATCGACATTATTTGAATATACGTGCCGCTTCAATTGATTGAGAGTGTCTGGTTTACAGTCCATGAAAACATGACATTGAGCCATGGTACCGTCACGTCCAGCTCGCCCCACTTCCTGAACGTAATTTTCGTAGGATTTTGGTGGATTGTAATGGATAACAGCATCTACATCTGTTTTGTCAAGGCCCATACCGAACGCAATAGTTGCAACCAAGACCCGCAGACTTCCACGAATAAACTGCCGTTGTAGTTTACTTCGTTTAGAAGAAAGTAGCCCTGCATGATATGCTTCAGCAGACCAAGCCTTCGGCTTCTGACCCCTTTGTTTACTAGAACCATTCATATTGTCGTCGGTGAATCTCATTGCAGTACGAATATAGCTGGCCACGCGCTCCGTTAAGTCCCTTGTTGTACAGTAAATGATCACTCCTCGTGAATTCATCATTCGTGGGGACTGGAGCAATTCAACAAGCTCTTCGTCTTTATTTACATACATTGACACAGTAAGAGTAAGATTCCTGGGTAGAGGATGTGACCTTATGCATTTGTCTGCCTCCACCTCAAGCATGGTAGCAAGTCGATTCATAGTTCTCTGGGTACAGGTGGCTGTCAGTCCAATAAAACATTTCACACAAAATTCTTTCTTTAATGTGCGACAGACTCGGAGATAGGAAGGACGAAAGTGGTGAGACCAATCAGCTAAGCAATGAACTTCATCGATACAAGCGAAACTTATAGGAGGCAGGGAGCTTCGTGATGAGAATTTTCCGTGTTCCACTAGTGCTTCGGGCGAGATCAAAAGGAACGCCAATTTTCCATCTCGGGCATCTTGCAATATCTCTTCTCGCTTTCCGTACGACAAAGACGAATTCAAATGAGCACCAGATAAACATGGTGGCAAATTACCGAGTTGATCCTCCATTAAGGAAATGAGAGGTGAAATGATGAGCACTATAGATCCAGGGTAATGACTTTGATAAATCATCGCTGGCAGTTGATAGCAAAGAGATTTACCTCCACCGGTAGGCATCATTAAAAGCGTTGACTTCCCGCACAAAACATTGCGAATAGCTTCCAACTGCCCATCTCGGAAAGATTTCAGACCAAATTTGGTCTTTAAAATCCCATTGACCATTTTTTCGCCCTTTTTGTCATCCCAGTCCTTATCACTACAGAAAATTGGTTGTATGTCATTCTGAGGTTCCTGATCAGGTTTATCATTGCCAAAGTGATTTATATCAGCGGCAGCAGTTTCAAATTGCTCAATGTTAACTTTTCTTACAGGGACATCCACCAGATTCACAGTCGGGGTTGTACCTTCACAGCTTTCAGAGGTCGACGTACTTTGCCTCGAAAATCTACCTGGACATTTCTTAGCCCAATGTCCTTCGTTTCCACAGATAAAACACGCAGAAGTTCGATTTTCACTTCTAGCAAATTTTGCTCGCCATTTCTCTTTTCTAACTTTCTTTTGTAAATAACGTTGTTTCAACATTCCTTTCCTGCTAAAACGCTTGACTCGCAGATTTAACTTAACGAAATTATCATTTCCTCCACTGCTTACAGGTCTATGTAGCGGAGTAGACAGACTGGCTTCTGAAGAAATGTTGCTTTTAAATTTCTTCACTTTCTTTTCGACGAGTTTTGGCTCCTCGTCATTGACATCCAGACTGGCCGGAGCTAGACGCTTCTGTCCCTTGTTTAAAGAATTCTCCGGATTAGTCTCACTGTCGTTAAGCACATCACATTTTGCTACTATATCAATTCCGGCGTCGCTATTTTGATGAGATATGACATTCGCTCTTTCCACAGATTCAACTCTTGAAACTTCAAATTGATTTGGAGCACATTGAGCTGCATCAACCTGAAAAAAAACGGAAAACGATTAAATCTAAAACATGATTTGCAGGGCTGCCACACGACAAAATTAAATTTTTTGCACAGGCACACCAAATTTGCGAAGGTGCATTAACGATACATAAACCAGACGATTTAAGAATATAATGCAAGTAAAACGTACACTCAACTACTTGAAATTAAATGAATCTATAAATTGCAAACATGTCCTCGTTCCTGGGGCTGTCAATATGGGCAGCCATTTTTTCAATAGGGCTATAATCGTAATTCGCATTTGAGCATGTTATACATGTATATAACACAACCCAGTTATTTCACGATTATTTGTTTCTTTGTGAAGTTAGATGAAAACTAAGTCTTTATACTTCTTGACTTAGTCTACTAATCATGGTTTACATCTATTCGTCAAGTGCACCCAAAGTTCGCTTTGGATTATGCGCAGCTCGTATATACAAAAGGCTGTGATTGATGCAGCTCAGTGATTTTCAACCGCGGTGCCGAGAAAGGTCTAAGAGTGCCACAAGGGGTGAAAGGAAATAAAGATAACTGGCAAAATCCAAATGAAAATGTATCAACATCAGGATTCCGATGGTACATCTTTTCGGATACATATTGTAAATTACCGTCAAAAGAGGATACATGATAATGAACGCGTGTGAAGTTAACGGAACCAACCAGCGGAAACACTCTATCTTTAAAATTAAATTTCGCAAAAACGACTGCGAATTTGTGGTATCGGAGCCCAGATTCATGATCAGAAGGATGAAATTGATAGTACAGAAGTTGCTTCGAATAGAATCACACTGTAATAAAAAATGCTTCAGCTGGCTTCAAACACACTTACATGAACCTGATGCGATATTGCGGTTTTTAATTGTATTGTTGTGAAGAATAAAGTATGTGAATGTGATCAGCGCAACAAATTGTAACAGGTAGTGTCAAAATAAAATTGATTTCCTGCGCCTATCAGCGAGACCAAGAAATTGGTTTCGCCAACTTCATATTCGTGCGTAATGCAGCGTCTTACCACCGATTTGTCGAAAACTCTAATAATAATTTTTTTTTCTGCCACAAGAACAAAATGTATAATTCATAATATGACACATTGTGCATGAAAGCGATATTTTCATTACGTAATCAAGACATCTCGAACGACTTGCTTTTATCGACAATATTAATCGAATTTTAATCGACTTTGTTTACTGTTAATTGCTATTGTTGTCGATTATTACAGGTGCTTATTGCAAATTTATTGCTACATAAGTCTGTCGAAGTTGCGACTCCTTCAGCAATCTGAAGTGATACTCACAAAAGTGAAATGTGATAAATTACCTATCATTGAAAAGATAACTATTCAAATTCGAAGATAGCGATATAAATTCGGCGCATGTCAACCTTGTAGTGGTAATATAGTTTGTTAAACGAGCAATTCGATGGGTTACTATTACATTAGTGTTCACAGCCTTATTATTAAGAGTATATTTTCTTACGTGTGATCGTATCACATACTACCTGCCACTGAAAGAGCAAAATATCATAATCTGAGACAATGGTGATAATTAATTTTTAAAAGACGCAAATAGGTCCACATTACTAGTCAGATCCAAGAAATGAAACATGAATTTAGTGAATCATAAAATCATGCCGATGAAAATTGAATTGATATCTTAAAATTTCAGGCAGAATAAGATCTCAACTTTTCCATGAAGACCTGCATTGAGATGCGGTTCATGAAATTTCCTTTATAATCAGCTTACTTTCCGCTTAATTACGATACCTGTTAGTACATGTCCATTCCATTTGATATCCAGTAAGCTTCATACTGCTCACGTCGCTAGTATATATACATAGGAATAATTTGCGAAAATTTGGCTTCCGGAAAAGTGACCAAATATTTTTTTTAAGCCGCAGGAACGTGGTCTCCGCACAAAACTGGATCTTTTGATATGAAAATTCTCATTGTGTATAGATGCTTCTTTGAGTCAACACTCTACCTTACCTACTTACTCTATGTACTTACAGTGTATAGTACTCACTTATAATACTTTATGTATTGCTCTATGCACCATAGTTACATTTGAAAATGAAAAAATAATATCGTCAAAAGATTGAACTATTTGAAAGAAATGCCATCGTCGAGCCACCGTTGGATTCCTGGAAATCTTGCTATTTTTCTTCGCTATTTTTGTTGACAGTTTCGACATCCTTCATCTCGATAAGAACGAAATATGATCATCGCTGAGTAATCGCTAGTTGAAATTCCAGAATATTTAAATCCGGCCTATACCGAGTCGGTCTTACCGACCTATATAACATAAGTAATCAAGCTGAAACCTTACATCATAGAAATGTGAGGATATTTAAATTATATCTAAATGCTATGAATGTAAGCCTCTACAAAATTAAAAAAAATTTTTGTATTTCCTGAATTGCGTCTTTTATGTTTTCTTTTTTGATGGCCTCCACCTTCCCCTTACAGCCATCCCGTTCCACTACATTTTTTATTTCTTTATGTTTTGTTGATATTTTTGAAGTCAATGATTCGCTATGATTTAGCGAAGCACACATTTACAATTCGATTACAAAATCTTGGTAGGTATAAAATCATAAAAATGAACTCAATTAATCATAACAAGTACTTTTCAAAAACAAACTTTGTAAAATACTAAAAAGAATATTCAATACTTGAATAAGCCAATTGCTTATCATGAGTATACAGCCGACAAAAAAATCAATAGAAGTCTTTCAAAAATGGATTACTGCTAATAGATAGTTCAGTAGTATGGCAGGTTTCATTGTATCAATCATTTTGTTACTAGTCTTTATATTTTTCTTCGATTACAGCACACATAAATTCCTATCTAATAGTTTGCGTTTTCGGTCGGTTAGTTTTCTGCGTTTCTGGCGTAATTATTCTAGTGCTTCAGTGCATTCTTTTGTCTTTTTTGATTCTGTCTCAATCATCAATTGAGCCGTGGCGGCATGTTGTACACCGCCTTTCTCAATAACAAGTCTCAATTTGTTGTTTCCATCATCTAAAAGTTCTTTTGCTGCTAAAAGTACGCTGCTCGTGTTTTTCTCTTTACTGGTTAATTTTTCTTCTTTCTCCTCGAGACCTATCTTCTGCTTTTTCATTTGTTCCCTCTCATTCTCCAAAATCGCTCGCTGAGAATTTTCCTCTTCATCTCCTTTGCGTTCAATGTCCTGTCTCCTTATGCACTCAGAATGAGCACATCTAGCAGCATTGATTACTTTTTTGTAATTGGAAATTTCAAAAAGTAGGCTCCTAGTAGGTTCTCCGATCGCAAGTTCATCATCTGCTAACTGGGAAGATCGGGAAAGGTCAACTTGAGCTAGATTTATTCCATCTTTTCCTTCCAGTCTACCTGTATCATCTCAGGTTTAAGAAACCTCAGAAACGATATCTTCAGCAATTTACAGATGTCACCGTACAACCGATGGATTTGAGGCTCATCATTTTGAAAAGATTTGAGAAAATTTTCAAATATCTGCACAGTATAGTCAAGAAAAATGCAGTTGGACAAGTGTGACATACTTTTGGGGTCCACAAGCCATTGCAATTCTCCGAAAATCGACACTTTTCGGAGTGATTTTGGGATCTTTTTGTAGCACATCGATTAAATGACTGAATCCTTCCCATTGTTCCAAAATTCGTCGAATGCTAGGACCTAGAGATAACCAGTGTACATTTGTATGCTTTTGAAGCATATTTGTTTCCAGGTCAAGATCCAGCTGTATCCGTTTGAAATCTTCCCACCTTGCCGTGGAATGCTTGAATAATAAGAAAGGTCCATGGCTAGTTGCTCGACTTCACTGCCAATTTCAGCTAATCCTTTCGAGTAAGCACTGTGCAGAACCACTGAAGGATGGTCGTGATATGCAGTGGCGTAGCCAAGGGGGGGCAAGGGGGACACGTCCCCCCCGAAATGAAATCTGAGCGGGGGATATCTTTGAGTTATATACGGGGTATATTAACATCGTTCTATGTCGAATTATTAATTTATTAATGTGAGACTCTGAAATCCTGCCGTAACGCGCTTGGTTAATTTTCGCATGTCCCCTGTTGCGCAACGATCGCGAGAGATGTTCATTTCTGTGAGTCAGATAGTCGGTCAGGCGCCGATTCTAGTTGTACTGTCACGGACGTCTCGATATGGCTTGTAGCCAGGACAAGATACGATTTTGCGACAACCACAAGTAGAGGCCATTCATGACTGGGTACATCAACGCCTGTTCTATTTCGCTTTTGCTTCCAATTGCACATGTATCAAATGATGAGCCACTTATATTAAATCAATATTGTTAGAGCCTGGACTTCATTGTACACTTGTGATTGTCATCGATAATCTTGTACATACTTGTATGTATAAACTTGTATATACTGTATGATTTTATGCTAATCGTGTATTATGAATGATCAATAAAAGACAAAATCAGATCATAATCAAATCAGATATGAATGAATATTAGGGCTTCTTCTGATTTACGAAATTATTAAGGATAGGCTTATATCAATTAAGCCACATTAATTATCGCCCCAGGAAATGAAATCCTGGCTACGCGATTGGCTAAATTTCCGGTTTCTTCGCAAAATTGAAGATTCAAGTCGCACAAGTGGGCTACTACCACCATTAACGAAAACAAGCCGATACTTTATCCCACGACATCGTACAAAAAAAGCGAAGTGACTCTTTCTGAAAGCTTGCAGTATCCAATATCAATTTTATGAGATGACTGAATTTCTTTTATCATTTCATGCACCTTGTAAAAGTCTAACTTATGTATCGATTTTCATCTCAAATATATGCAATTATTATTATTATAGTATCTAGTGTCCTATTAGTCGCCTCTTACGACATGCAAGGGTGCAGAAGCAGGCCTATTCGCTAATACCCCGGGAGTGCACAGGACAATGAATTTATAACACGACCTTTTTTAAGAGCATGGCACAACAATAGATGAGCGTACAAAGATTTATTGATCTTTTAGTCTGCATGAAAGACTATAAGAAAATATAGAAATTATATAGTGAATATCTAGGATATTCATAGAAAATAAACAATAGATGTACGTAATATAAAATCATGCCTTCAACTGGCTGGTAAGAAGGGAGAAAGTTGTATGTTGCTTTGGCAATTTGACTCAATGACAAATATTGATCTAGATTGAATGTTGTTTTGCCTGTTTTTCACTGCTTTTCCTGCTAACTATCTCCATTACCATTATGAGAAGAAATGGGCTCAGAGCACTACCCTGTCTTGGGCTCAGAGCACTACCCTGTCTTAGGCCCATGTGCACATCAAAATCATCACTGCGTTTCGCTCCGATCACTACCGACGCTATCGTATTCTTGTACATATCTTTAATCATCCGCACATCATCTCCGTTCGCCGCCATCCACCTCAGCGTTGTCATCACCAAGCGGCTGGGTGCCGTGTCGTATGCCTTCTCCAGATCCACAAACCCAATCGCTATGCTATGGTCCCTTTCCAATGTCATTTCAATCAACTGTCTCACTACAAACATGCCGTCGGTTGTGCCTCTCCTTCCCGGAATCCTTGATGCTCCTCTCCAAATTCATGACCAAGCTGTCCCTTAAGCCTGCTACATAGAATTCTTTCCAAGATCTTTTGCACTTGACTTAGTAGTGTTATTCCTCTGTACTTTCCAGGATCCTGCACACTTCCCTATCCTTTCCATACCTTTTCCGTAGAAGACATTGAAGATTCGCGTAAGCCAAGTGATAACTGATGGACCTGCTACTCTGATCATCTCTACTGTTATTTCGTCACTGCCTGCCGCTTTTCCTGTCTTCATCTTCTTAATTGCACACTGAACTTCTACTTCTTCAATTTCTCTTCCACCACCCGGTTTCCGCACGGTACTTGGTTCATCAATCTTCATCTCCACGTTCGCATTCAGCAAACCCGCGAAATACCTTTGCCATGTCCGCGAGACTTCATTATCTTCAATAACAACCACACCATTTTCATTCAGAATGCCCTTGGATCCAATCGCATCTTTCGCTTCACGGTCCCTTGCCTTCGCAAGCCGGTACACCAGTTTGTCTATTTGTCTATTTTAGCGCTATTGTCTTTTTAGTCTGATTCTTTTTCACTCGGTATTCTATCATCAGTCGTTCTTCCTCCCGTTCATTGTTCTTTACTTCTTCTACCGCCTTCAAAGCTGTTCGCTTTGCCCTTACGCCCTCTTCCACTTCCTTGGTCCACCACCACTGTTGCTCTCTCCTGATTCCGCACTTCTCCGAAGTCCTTCCGACTGGCTTCTCTGCTGCTCCTACTATAGCCCGCTTAAAACTGCTCCTCTCTTTTTCAACTCCATCTGGCTGATTTCTTAATTGCTTGAATCTTTCGGTTATGTCATTGTTGCACTCCTCCAAAATCTGCTCATCGCACTTCCACCACCTTATTACTTTGCGTCCTTTTCTTGTTTTATGCTTCTTTTCCTTAACCCTTAACTCAAACACCAGTGGTTTGTGCTGGGTCGTTACATGCTCGCCCGCAATAACCTTGCAGTCTTTTACTCGCCACATCTGTGATCTTCTCATTACTAACCAATCGATCTCCGACTTGTCACCACCGCTATTGAAAGTTACTTTGTGAGAGGGTTTCTTCTGGAAATAGGTTTGCGTTATGGCAAGTCCATTCCTTGATGCGAGATGCACCCACTCTCTACCATCTGTGTTTCTTTCTCCGAAACCATACTTGCCAACACAGTCCTCCTCCCCCTACTCCTGTTATCCTATATGTGCATTGAAGTCTCCAACCATACACAAGACTTCGTCCTCTCCCACTAGCTGTACAATTTCTTCGACCTTTTCTCTGAATTCTTTCTTTTCTCTTTGGCTTCTTCCAACCTGTGGGGCGTTTATTGTCACAACACACAATTTCGTCTCTCCAACAACTAACCAAACCATCAAAATTCTTCCATCCCACCTTTCTACTCTGATCACTTCCTTAGCTAAAATACTCTCCATCACTATACCAACTCCACTTGCCTTCCCGTCACCGCCTGAATGCAACAATTTAAAATCTTCACCAATGATTCTTGCTCTGTCTCTCTTCCACTTCGTCTCTTGAACATATAATATTCTACACTTCCTCCTCTTCATGAAATCCACTGCTTCTGCACACCTACCTGTCATTGTACCGACATTTAGAGTCGCCATACGTAAAAAAAGTTGCTTTTCTCCGTGAATTCGCTCACTTCTCGCAACAACCCGGCTATGTGGCGCGTCGGTTTCCCCGAACGCGGTAGCCTTATCCGTAATATCATCGTACGACATTTCCATTGAATAATTGGGGCGGAAATTTTCACAGGCCGCATGCCCTTGCTGACGCCCAACCACTGTTATCGGCCGTGGACCTAGACGGGTTGCCATCCAAAGCTAAAGAGGCCTACCTCCCCTATATTGGTTTTCTTTCCGAGTTTCCTTCTCGCAGCCTTTGCTTGTCGAAGCTTGACCTGCAAGGAAGCAGGTGGTTTGAAGTCGGAGTTTTCCATCTCTTCTCCTGTGTGCTGGCTAGGCTGAGGACCACAGGTAGACCTTCACATTTTTGAAGGACCATTTCTACCAGTTAAGAAGGGCATATCCGTCGTCACCGGGCCGTATACGGGGGTAAGGTACTATCTCGCAAAAACATGACGGATGCAGTTTATCGTCATACCCAGGACAGACTTAAGTTATCTAAAATTTATACAAATTACATATTTTGTATTACATGCAATTATGATACTTACAGCACATGGGAAGTTTGCTAATAGGCCACTATTTTTCAGATAGACATACTGGAATCGCTCTCCAACAAATTTTATTGGCGAAACAGCATGGGCTAAGAAAAAGTAAACAAAAAGACCAAGAAACACATGCTCAAAAGCCAGACTCATGCTCATCACATCCAAGTCCCATAAACATGTGTCTGTGACACGAAACGTCGGGCAGTCATTTATCACTTTTTGTTAAACCATGTTATTTCGCCAATCGAATTTGTTGGAGAAAAATTTTAGTAGTATTTTGTTCTGACAATTGTGATATCCTACTCCTGCACAAAGAGGCAATATCGAGAGGTAACAACTAAGTAGCAACACTAGTAACAACTCTACTCAAAACATAATTTCATCCACTACATTACCACATTTTGCTATGGCAAATAATATCATGACAAAATTGAGGTCCTCATTATCATCATGAGTCGCGGAAGTAATTGCAGCACTGGCTCGAAGATACTTCCTCAGTCTATTTCTTAGTGTGGTTTAGTACAGTGGCACCGAACTTTGGGCTCAACAATTGCATTCAATGTAGGAAAGCTTTAAATTTTTAGCATTGCATCAGCAAAGTGTCTTACTGCGTCCTTTGGTGCAGTGAGTGAGTCTCGGACATATCGCATTCGCCAATAGTTCCGGGCTATAAAGTTCTAAATCTAGGCTAATGAAATTTGTATAACACCATGCAAAATTCGGCGATATAAAAACAAGTGACGTGTTTAGACAGGGTGACCTATTTAAACTGATTGGTTTCATCTATGTTTCCACACCTGCTTAAACAGGATGTCTAAACAGGGGGTGTCTAAACCATATGCCACCCTGAGTACAAGTGGCTGAGAAGAGAGGAGTAATCGATCTCGCGATGCCGGGTTCCAACAGCTCATTTTATCCTTGATTTATATTTCCTTATACTTATTATAGAGATAAAGACAATTGGCGCTGTCTTACATGAGTATGTATTAAGGCTCATGCATTTATGAAACTTCGTGTAACGAAGACAAGCTTCAGACTCGCGACAGCAGGATGGACTGTTGGCCTATGAAAAAAATCCGGAAAATTGTCAGCCCCCTGTAGTCCATAAAATTCAATCATAAATTTCTGACTGTTGAGTTAACGAGATTGATAGATCATTTTTCATCAGTACAAGACTTTAAATATAGACCTCATGCAATTTCAGTTTTTCAACATATTGAATATTTGAATAAACTTAATCCGAATCAAGCCTTGTGACATGAAAAAACGTGGTAAGTTCACAAGTTTCATGAAATGAAAATTCATCGAATAAGATGAAAATTTGAAGATTTCAATACTAAATCTTTGATGAATGCTATCCTCTGCTATGAAGACTGACAAAATCAACATTTCACATACTTTTAATCGTCCGCATGCGGTTCCAGAGTCCATAAGCTGTAACTCTAGATTCTTTCGAATAGGCCAATCAGCAGTTTGTCTCATGATTTACTGCACATTTTGTGCACGAACCTCAGTGAATGATGAAATCTGGTCAATAACTATTAGAACTTGTTCATAAAGCTTGACGATTGGAGTTATGTTCGATTATCAATATCTCTTGAAGAATTTGTGCTTTTGTACATGATGTTCAAGCCTCAGGTACTAAGGTGCTTGGTAGTTAAAAGGAAAGTGATTATCACTACTTACTAATATTGAGACACAACATAAGAATTGGATTATTCCACGTGTAAGTAAACTTATGGTTGGAAAATTGGAACGAAGTGGAAAATGACAGACATTTCAGCTCGAAAATTGTGCGAGATTATGTCGTTGAAGTTAGCACCAACTTCAACACCAACTTTTTGAATAGAGTTTGTACAGAATAGGAAACCACATGTTTAGATACTACTGATGACGCAGAGTTTGTACAGCCAAAAAGTTTTCCAAAATTCGAACTCTTTCACCTTCAAAATTCAAATTTAAATTCGAAAAATTGGTGCAAGTATTGGTGCTACCTGGTTAGCGAGTTTGTACAGCATTCCGATGGAAAAATTTAGATACAAGAGCAAAAACCTGAGTTTGTACAGCAACTTCCAGCACTTTCCTTACACGAACAACCGGAAAAAACCGCCAAAAACCGATTTTTTCAAAAAATGATAAGATTTTCCAGTAAAGTTCTTGGTGCTACATGGAAAATGAGTTTGTACAGTGCTCTAACCGGTGGAAGAGTGTTCTACTAATCCAGTCTGAGTTTGAACACACACTTCTCCGACACTCCAACACTCCTACGACCGGTAAATACCGGTTATTGTACAGTAACTACAAGAATACTGCCCATTTATGAACAAATCAATTGGTGCTACATGGAAAATGAGTTTGTACAGTGCTCTAACCGGTGGAAGAGTGTTCTACTAATCCAGTCTGAGTTTGAACACACACTTCTCCGACACTCCAGCACTCCTACGACCGGTAAATACCGGTTATTGTACAGTAACTACAAGAATACTGCCCATTTATGAACAAATCAATTGGTGCTACATGGAAAATGAGTTTGTACAGTGCTCTAACCGGTGGAAGAGTGTTCTACTAATCCAGTCTGAGTTTGAACACACACTTCTCCGACACTCCAGCACTCCTACGACCGGTAAATACCGGTTATTGTACAGTAACTACAAGAATACTGCCCATTTATGAACAAATCAATTGGTGCTACATGGAAAATGAGTTTGTACAGTGCTCTAACCGGTGGAAGAGTGTTCTACTAATCCAGTCTGAGTTTGAACACACACTTCTCCGACACTCCAGCACTCCTACGACCGGTAAATACCAGTTATTGTACAGTAACTACAAGAATACTGACCATTTATGAACAAATCAATTGGTGCTACATGGAAAATGAGTTTGTACAGTGCTCTAACCGGTGGAAGAGTGTTCTACTAATCCAGTCTGAGTTTGAACACACACTTCTCCGACACTCCAGCACTCCTACGACCGGTAAATACCGGTTATTGTACAGTAACTACAAGAATACTGCCCATTTATGAACAAATCAATTGGTGCTACATGGAAAATGAGTTTGTACAGTGCTCTAACCGGTGGAAGAGTGTTCTACTAATCCAGTCTGAGTTTGAACACACACTTCTCCGACACTCCAGCACTCCTACGACCGGTAAATACCGGTTATTGTACAGTAACTACAAGAATACTGCCCATTTATGAACAAATCAATTGGTGCTACATGGAAAATGAGTTTGTACAGTGCTCTAACCGGTGGAAGAGTGTTCTACTAATCCAGTCTGAGTTTGAACACACACTTCTCCGACACTCCAGCACTCCTACGACCGGTAAATACCAGTTATTGTACAGTAACTACAAGAATACTGCCCATTTATGAACAAATCAATTGGTGCTACATGGAAAATGAGTTTGTACAGTGCTCTAACCGGTGGAAGAGTGTTCTACTAATCCAGTCTGAGTTTGAACACACACTTCTCCGACACTCCAGCACTCCTACGACCGGTAAATACCGGTTATTGTACAGTAACTACAAGAATACTGCCCATTTATGAACAAATCAATTGGTGCTACATGGAAAATGAGTTTGTACAGTGCTCTAACCGGTGGAAGAGTGTTCTACTAATCCAGTCTGAGTTTGAACACACACTTCTCCGACACTCCAGCACTCCTACGACCGGTAAATACCGGTTATTGTACAGTAACTACAAGAATACTGCCCATTTATGAACAAATCAATTGGTGCTACATGGAAAATGAGTTTGTACAGTGCTATAACCGGTGGAAGAGTGTTCTACTAATCCAGTCTGAGTTTGAACACACACTTCTCCGACACTCCAACACTCCTACGACCGGTAAATACCGGTTATTGTACAGTAACTACAAGAATACTGCCCATTTATGAACAAATCAATTGGTGCTACATGGAAAATGAGTTTGTACAGTGCTCTAACCGGTGGAAGAGTGTTCTACTAATCCAGTCTGAGTTTGAACACACACTTCTCCGACACTCCAGCACTCCTACGACCGGTAAATACCGGTTATTGTACAGTAACTACAAGAGTACTGCCCATTTATGAACAAATCAATTGGTGCTACATGGAAAATGAGTTTGTACAGTGCTCTAACCGGTGGAAGAGTGTTCTACTAATCCAGTCTGAGTTTGAACACACACTTCTCCGACACTCCAGCACTCCTACGACCGGTAAATACCGGTTATTGTACAGTAACTACAAGAATACTGCCCATTTATGAACAAATCAATTGGTGCTACATGGAAAATGAGTTTGTACAGTGCTCTAACCGGTGGAAGAGTGTTCTACTAATCCAGTCTGAGTTTGAACACACACTTCTCCGACACTCCAGCACTCCTACGACCGGTAAATACCGGTTATTGTACAGTAACTACAAGAATACTGCCCATTTATGAACAAATCAATTGGTGCTACATGGAAAATGAGTTTGTACAGTGCTATAACCGGTGGAAGAGTGTTCTACTAATCCAGTCTGAGTTTGAACACACACTTCTCCGACACTCCAACACTCCTACGACCGGTAAATACCGGTTATTGTACAGTAACTACAAGAATACTGCCCATTTATGAACAAATCAATTGGTGCTACATGGAAAATGAGTTTGTACAGTGCTCTAACCGGTGGAAGAGTGTTCTACTAATCCAGTCTGAGTTTGAACACACACTTCTCCGACACTCCAGCACTCCTACGACCGGTAAATACCAGTTATTGTACAGTAACTACAAGAATACTGCCCATTTATGAACAAATCAATTGGTGCTACATGGAAAATGAGTTTGTACAGTGCTCTAACCGGTGGAAGAGTGTTCTACTAATCCAGTCTGAGTTTGAACACACACTTCTCCGACACTCCAGCACTCCTACGACCGGTAAATACCGGTTATTGTACAGTAACTACAAGAATACTGCCCATTTATGAACAAATCAATTGGTGCTACATGGAAAATGAGTTTGTACAGTGCTCTAACCGGTGGAAGAGTGTTCTACTAATCCAGTCTGAGTTTGAACACACACTTCTCCGACACTCCAGCACTCCTACGACCGGTAAATACCAGTTATTGTACAGTAACTACAAGAATACTGCCCATTTATGAACAAATCAATTGGTGCTACATGGAAAATGAGTTTGTACAGTGCTCTAACCGGTGGAAGAGTGTTCTACTAATCCAGTCTGAGTTTGAACACACACTTCTCCGACACTCCAGCACTCCTACGACCGGTAAATACCGGTTATTGTACAGTAACTACAAGAATACTGCCCATTTATGAACAAATCAATTGGTGCTACATGGAAAATGAGTTTGTACAGTGCTCTAACCGGTGGAAGAGTGTTCTACTAATCCAGTCTGAGTTTGAACACACACTTCTCCGACACTCCAGCACTTCTACGACCGGTAAATACCAGTTATTGTACAGTAACTACAAGAATACTGCCCATTTATGAACAAATCAATTGGTGCTACATGGAAAATGAGTTTGTACAGTGCTCTAACCGGTGGAAGAGTGTTCTACTAATCCAGTCTGAGTTTGAACACACACTTCTACGACACTCCAGCACTCCTACGACCGGTAAATACCGGTTATTGTACAGTAACTACAAGAATACTGCCCATTTATGAACAAATCAATTGGTGCTACATGGAAAATGAGTTTGTACAGTGCTCTAACCGGTGGAAGAGTGTTCTACTAATCCAGTCTGAGTTTGAACACACACTTCTCCGACACTCCAGCACTCCTACGACCGGTAAATACCGGTTATTGTACAGTAACTACAAGAATACTGCCCATTTATGAACAAATCAATTGGTGCTACATGGAAAATGAGTTTGTACAGTGCTCTAACCGGTGGAAGAGTGTTCTACTAATCCAGTCTGAGTTTGAACACACACTTCTCCGACACTCCAGCACTCCTACGACCGGTAAATACCAGTTATTGTACAGTAACTACAAGAATACTGCCCATTTATGAACAAATCAATTGGTGCTACATGGAAAATGAGTTTGTACAGTGCTCTAACCGGTGGAAGAGTGTTCTACTAATCCAGTCTGAGTTTGAACACACACTTCTCCGACACTCCAGCACTCCTACGACCGGTAAATACCGGTTATTGTACAGTAACTACAAGAATACTGCCCATTTATGAACAAATCACTTGGTGCTACATGGAAAATGAGTTTGTACAGTGCTCTAACCGGTGGAAGAGTGTTCTACTAATCCAGTCTGAGTTTGAACACACACTTCTCCGACACTCCAGCACTCCTACGACCGGTAAATACCAGTTATTGTACAGTAACTACAAGAATACTGCCCATTTATGAACAAATCAATTGGTGCTACATGGAAAATGAGTTTGTACAGTGCTCTAACCGGTGGAAGAGTGTTCTACTAATCCAGTCTGAGTTTGAACACACACTTCTCCGACACTCCAGCACTCCTACGACCGGTAAATACCGGTTATTGTACAGTAACTACAAGAATACTGCCCATTTATGAACAAATCAATTGGTGCTACATGGAAAATGAGTTTGTACAGTGCTCTAACCGGTGGAAGAGTGTTCTACTAATCCAGTCTGAGTTTGAACACACACTTCTCCGACACTCCAACACTTCTACGACCGGTAAATACCAGTTATTGTACAGTAACTACAAGAATACTGCCCATTTATGAACAAATCAATTGGTGCTACATGGAAAATGAGTTTGTACAGTGCTCTAACCGGTGGAAGAGTGTTCTACTAATCCAGTCTGAGTTTGAACACACACTTCTCCGACACTCCAGCACTCCTACGACCGGTAAATACCAGTTATTGTACAGTAACTACAAGAATACTGCCCATTTATGAACAAATCAATTGGTGCTACATGGAAAATGAGTTTGTACAGTGCTCTAACCGGTGGAAGAGTGTTCTACTAATCCAGTCTGAGTTGGAACACACACTTCTCCGACACTCCAACACTCCTACGACCGGTAAATACCGGTTATTGTACAGTAACTACAAGAATACTGCCCATTTATGAACAAATCAATTGGTGCTACATGGAAAATGAGTTTGTACAGTGCTCTAACCGGTGGAAGAGTGTTCTACTAATCCAGTCTGAGTTTGAACACACACTTCTCCGACACTCCAGCACTCCTACGATCGTAAATACCGGTTATTGTACAGTAACTACAAGAATACTGCCCATTTATGATGGAATGATAAGTTTCTCTAAGTTGGATGTCAAAGTAAGTGACTTCAAAGTCTATTTTACCTCATGATTGGGGCAAATACGACATGGCCTGGGTGATTTTGCATCTGAGTACGTTTTCATATAGATTTGCGAATTAAACTCCGATGATGTGTTGGTAATGTTGTATGAAATGACGGTGATGTGTTTCGCTCCTATCTTGGTAAGAGAGCAACTGATCTTTACAAGGAAATCCTAAGTGCTAACTTATCGCTACCTAGAATAGACATTTTCACATATAGAGGTGGATCTTGGCTTATTTGTGATTGCAGAATTGATCTAGATCATTATTTCGATACACTAGTTGACATGCCACGCTCAATCACGCGTAATTACACATGACCCCAAACATTCGTGGCTATGCGGGATATTGCTGCAATATAAGTTATATAAGTAAGTATAGTTGGCAGTCCTGTTATATAGACTTTGCGTCTCATGTGTCTGCCTGTATCAGAGGCTAAACAATGTGATAGGACCTCAATTTCATGTTCAGGGAAGACAGAACATGCTTAGCGGTTCATATTAGTGGTTCAAGTGGCAGCGCAGACAACCGTGGACGACGCGCAAACTATAAACGCTCGCCCGCGCGTATTCTTAAACATCTCCCATGTTTTAACAGCATCAGATCAAGTGATTTCTGACTCTTAGTGCAGCGCATATATACGCGGGTAGAAGAATAGAATGTCCTTAACCACGGATGTTTGGTGTGTTCCGTAATTGCGCCTGAATAACGCGTGGCATGTCACCTAGTGTAGATTTATGTTTATGTGAGATAAAAATGGGCAGTGTTTATAGTATGTAAGCGTATTTTGAAGCTGAATAGGCCTATTTTTAAATAGGATACATGCATGAAATGCTACAACTGATATACGTTCAAAAACAGAATTAGCCTATTTTAGAAATATACGAGCGCATTAGAGAAAAGAATATCAGAATTAGGCCTAAATATCGTAAAGGTTTCTCGTTCTTTCTGGACGTAGATCCTTTCGTTTGATTGACTTGAAATGGCACCTAGCTGTTATTAATCGATCGAAATCCATGAACTCGAAACAAGCTTGGATCTTGAGCATTGCACCCTATTGTCGTTTGAGACATCTATGATTTCAAAATATGTTGGTGACGATTTTATTGACACATGCAGGAGTGTATCAAAAACTTAAGCGACAAAAATCAAAATTTTGCACGTTGTCGCACCTATCTCGATGGGCCTTGTCGCATTTACCCCGGACCTGGTTTTCACTACCAAAATCGATCGGGCTACGTAAATAATGAAGAGGTATTCGATCGAATCCGCTATTTCGTGTGGATGAACTTGACATCTTACTGTGATATAAAAGGTCGCCCATATTTAATTCCAGCTTGCTTCTCTTGACAGCAAACAAAATTTGTTGCAGAGTAAAGCAAATAAGGCCCAATTTTCAAAAACTGCCAAATCTTTCACCAAGTGCCAGGGTGGCATGCAATACTTTTGCGAAATAAAATGCCTTAGATATTGGCTATCTGCCAATCTAAGAGATTGGCTATATGCAGGCACATATGGATGCAAACTTAACGGTTTCTTGGCTATGAGCTATTGGTTTGGGCTACAACCTAATCGCATTTACCTAATGATGCATTTCCCCAAGCCAGCCTATCGTAATTATAATCCTGCAATATTTTTATACACTGCATGTTCAATATTTTCATCTACAATCAACGATCAAGGTCACTTAACTATCACATGTTGATTTAAAAATTTGTCGGATGACTGAAGTCGAAATTCCATCTTTTGCAGCGAAATGCGTGTATTTGTATTTCTTAATCTATTCGCGGCTGTTTATGTTTAAATGGCACATAGAATTACAAACTTTCACATAGGAAAATGAAGTAATATGTAAGTTTGCTAGGTTTACGCTCATTTATACAGCATCATTTAATTAGTATTAGCACATGAAAAGATCTAATTGTTCAAATATTTGACGATGAACAAATCAACAAAAATGAGATTAGCAATGAATATATCCCGTAAGTTTTATATGTCAACATTTTATGGCTACTGAACTGAGAGCCTAACTAGCCTGCCTGACTGTGATACAATTTTTGATACATCCGGTGATTAACATCATCAGTTAAGGTTCAGAAAATCAAGTTCCTATTTCTATCAGTTGTGTTGAACCTACATACAAGGTTTATAACCTACATTGCGGTTATTGCAATGTAACGCATATTTCATTTGAAGGAGCTATACTTTGGGTTGTACGATATAACGACATAACTTGAAAATCAGTAGGTTGCCTTCTACACCGCTCGTTAAGACATCTGGTGATCACATTCTTTCATTTGAAATTATTCAAATTATCAACTTAGTGAGCATGTAGTGTATCTGAACATGCGTGACTGATTACAGAGAGCGTCTGTTCAACAACTACGATTATGACTCCCCTGCTCTCATGTTTGAGCGATAAGTCTTCAACATTTTTTGAGTGTGAACACGAAATTGAAATATTTTGACCACTACTTTATTCCGCTTGTCATGAGCATTCATGAAATTTGTTGTAATTAATCTTATCCCGACCATTTCCTTTTGTATTTTAAAAACTTTATCGCTTGGTCACATTTTTGGTCATTTAAGGTTCATCGTATAGGCTATACGCAAGCCTGTACAATTCTTACTTTTATACCTGTGACGTGAGATTTCCATGACACTTGAGATTCACTGTGTTTCAGCTATGCACATGATCGTGGACTGCTGTTCAGACCTTTGTGTAGTGAGTGATGGTCTCGATTTTAACGTAATGCTGTGTTAATGAAATATGCGACATTATGTCTGCAATCGGTCTTCTTAACAATACATTTGATTGTTTTCCGGATTTTACTTATACATAACCGCGGTACCTTAAATTCACATATGCAGACAAACCTTTTCCCTTTGTATTCTACGGTTTCCATTGTTTCGTCCTATCAGCTAGTATATCCAGTTGTTACATTTATTATACCTTCGATTGTTTTCCAGATATTAGTGATGAATTACAAGCAACACTAATTATCAAGATTGCTGTTTTTTGCGGTGATTTTTAAGTGCATTTGTAATTGTTTTGACTACAATTGGTTGACACAACTTAGTACAGGCATTTTCAGAGATGTTCCTCTTTTCTATACCTTGTAGTTGTTTTTCTATATGCGCCTCGGACTGTCCGATCATCATCGCATCTAAGATATTCGGTCTTCATTGCACAAATGTTGCAAGTCATTTTTATCCTATCTGACCTTTCTATGCTGTGCTTCCTACTGTAATAGAGTATGTAAAAATTGAGAACTCGATATTCATCTGTCGTCCTTCTCCCTTGTCAGCATTTGAATTTGGTGCAGCTATTGATTTTTGGAGTACCGCCTACATCAAGCTTTTCAACCGTGACCTTTATGAAGTACTCGGGCTTTTTCCAGAGTTTTGTGCACCATTCTCAGCAGAGTTCATATTTTGATGGACAATAACATTTCTTGAAACATAATATTGTTTCAACTCGTTTCACTGGTGGAAGATAGCGATTCAACCGACAATTGAATCTTGAAACAAAACCATCGCATCGATGATGTAGTTACTGTACAATAACCGGTATTTACCGGTCGTAGGAGTGCTGGAGTGTCGGAGAAGTGTGTGTTCAAACTCAGACTGGATTAGTAGAACACTCTTCCACCGGTTAGAGCACTGTACAAACTCATTTTCCATGTAGCACCAATTGATTTGTTCATAAATGGGCAGTATTCTTGTAGTTACTGTACAATAACCGGTATTTACCGGTCGTAGGAGTGCTGGAGTGTCGGAGAAGTGTGTGTTCAAACTCAGACTGGATTAGTAGAACACTCTTCCACCGGTTAGAGCACTGTACAAACTCATTTTCCATGTAGCACCAATTGATTTGTTCATAAATGGGCAGTATTCTTGTAGTTACTGTACAATAACCGGTATTTACCGGTCGTAGGAGTGTTGGAGTGTCGGAGAAGTGTGTGTTCAAACTCAGACTGGATTAGTAGAACACTCTTCCACCGGTTAGAGCACTGTACAAACTCATTTTCCATGTAGCACCAATTGATTTGTTCATAAATGGGCAGTATTCTTGTAGTTACTGTACAATAACCGGTATTTACCGGTCGTAGGAGTGCTGGAGTGTCGGAGAAGTGTGTGTTCAAACTCAGACTGGATTAGTAGAACACTCTTCCACCGGTTATAGCACTGTACAAACTCATTTTCCATGTAGCACCAATTGATTTGTTCATAAATGGGCAGTATTCTTGTAGTTACTGTACAATAACCGGTATTTACCGGTCGTAGGAGTGCTGGAGTGTCGGAGAAGTGTGTGTTCAAACTCAGACTGGATTAGTAGAACACTCTTCCACCGGTTAGAGCACTGTACAAACTCATTTTCCATGTAGCACCAATTGATTTGTTCATTAATGGGCAGTATTCTTGTAGTTACTGTACAATAACCGGTATTTACCGGTCGTAGGAGTGCTGGAGTGTCGGAGAAGTGTGTGTTCAAACTCAGACTGGATTAGTAGAACACTCTTCCACCGGTTAGAGCACTGTACAAACTCATTTTCCATGTAGCACAAATTGATTTGTTCATAAATGGGCAGTATTCTTGTAGTTACTGTACAATAACCGGTATTTACCGGTCGTAGGAGTGCTGGAGTGTCGGAGAAGTGTGTGTTCAAACTCAGACTGGATTAGTAGAACACTCTTCCACCGGTTAGAGCACTGTACAAACTCATTTTCCATGTAGCACCAATTGATTTGTTCATAAATGGGCAGTATTCTTGTAGTTACTGTACAATAACCGGTATTTACCGGTCGTAGGAGTGTTGGAGTGTCGGAGAAGTGTGTGTTCAAACTCAGACTGGATTAGTAGAACACTCTTCCACCGGTTAGAGCACTGTACAAACTCATTTTCCATGTAGCACCAATTGATTTGTTCATAAATGGGCAGTATTCTTGTAGTTACTGTACAATAACCGGTATTTACCGGTCGTAGGAGTGCTGGAGTGTCGGAGAAGTGTGTGTTCAAACTCAGACTGGATTAGTAGAACACTCTTCCACCGGTTAGAGCACTGTACAAACTCATTTTCCATGTAGCACCAATTGATTTGTTCATAAATGGGCAGTATTCTTGTAGTTACTGTACAATAACTGGTATTTACCGGTCGTAGGAGTGCTGGAGTGTCGGAGAAGTGTGTGTTCAAACTCAGACTGGATTAGTAGAACACTCTTCCACCGGTTAGAGCACTGTACAAACTCATTTTCCATGTAGCACCAATTGATTTGTTCATAAATGGGCAGTATTCTTGTAGTTACTGTACAATAACCGGTATTTACCGGTCGTAGGAGTGTTGGAGTGTCGGAGAAGTGTGTGTTCAAACTCAGACTGGATTAGTAGAACACTCTTCCACCGGTTAGAGCACTGTACAAACTCATTTTCCATGTAGCACCAATTGATTTGTTCATAAATGGGCAGTATTCTTGTAGTTACTGTACAATAACCGGTATTTACCGGTCGTAGGAGTGTTGGAGTGTCGGAGAAGTGTGTGTTCAAACTCAGACTGGATTAGTAGAACACTCTTCCACCGGTTAGAGCACTGTACAAACTCATTTTCCATGTAGCACCAATTGATTTGTTCATAAATGGGCAGTATTCTTGTAGTTACTGTACAATAACCGGTATTTACCGGTCGTAGGAGTGCTGGAGTGTCGGAGAAGTGTGTGTTCAAACTCAGACTGGATTAGTAGAACACTCTTCCACCGGTTAGAGCACTGTACAAACTCATTTTCCATGTAGCACCAATTGATTTGTTCATAAATGGGCAGTATTCTTGTAGTTACTGTACAATAACTGGTATTTACCGGTCGTAGGAGTGCTGGAGTGTCGGAGAAGTGTGTGTTCAAACTCAGACTGGATTAGTAGAACACTCTTCCACCGGTTAGAGCACTGTACAAACTCATTTTCCATGTAGCACCAATTGATTTGTTCATAAATGGGCAGTATTCTTGTAGTTACTGTACAATAACCGGTATTTACCGGTCGTAGGAGTGCTGGAGTGTCGGAGAAGTGTGTGTTCAAACTCAGACTGGATTAGTAGAACACTCTTCCACCGGTTAGAGCACTGTACAAACTCATTTTCCATGTAGCACCAATTGATTTGTTCATAAATGGGCAGTATTCTTGTAGTTACTGTACAATAACCGGTATTTACCGGTCGTAGGAGTGTTGGAGTGTCGGAGAAGTGTGTGTTCAAACTCAGACTGGATTAGTAGAACACTCTTCCACCGGTTAGAGCACTGTACAAACTCATTTTCCATGTAGCACCAATTGATTTGTTCATAAATGGGCAGTATTCTTGTAGTTACTGTACAATAACCGGTATTTACCGGTCGTAGGAGTGCTGGAGTGTCGGAGAAGTGTGTGTTCAAACTCAGACTGGATTAGTAGAACACTCTTCCACCGGTTAGAGCACTGTACAAACTCATTTTCCATGTAGCACCAAGAACTTTACTGGAAAATCTTATCATTTTTTGAAAAAATCGGTTTTTGGCGGTTTTTTCCGGTTGTTCGTGTAAGGAAAGTGCTGGAAGTTGCTGTACAAACTCAGGTTTTTGCTCTTGTATCTAAATTTTTCCATCGGAATGCTGTACAAACTCGCTAACCAGGTAGCACCAATACTTGCACCAATTTTTCGAATTTAAATTTGAATTTTGAAGGTGAAAGAGTTCGAATTTTGGAAAACTTTTTGGATGTACAAACTCTGCGTCATCAGTAGTACCTAAACATGTGGTTTCCTATTCTGTACAAACTCTATTCAAAAAGTTGGTGTTGAAGTTGGTGCTAACTTCAACGACATCGAGATAGTGTGGAAGAAGAAACGCTATATCGGTGAAAGACCGCACATTGGTAGGTCTGCACACAGCCTACTCAAAGCAAATGCCATGTTAACAGCAAGAAGTTGATGCCAAGAAGCAGGAGTCAAATTGATGTTCAAAGTTTGAGTCTGATTTCATAGTGAATCTCACTCCCGTTTGTGTCGTCTCCCCAAGAATAGATTAGCTGCTGAAAATATGTACCGTCTATTTGCTAAAAAAAATATTTTAATTATATAACTTTGAGTTTGCACGGATAAAAATTTCTGAATGCGTGACCAAATTCTGACCAAATGCGCGACTGGCTTCCTGACGGCAATGATGTTTTACGCAACAAAAGGAGTCATGTCACACCGCAAAATCAGTCTCCATTACATCATGGGAATTCAGAAATTTTAATTGTTGGATTAAATAAAAATTTCCGATTTGAATCCTTTAGGTATGCCGAAACGTTATGGGGGCATCGTCTAACAAAAATCCGAATCTACAGAGTTCCGAGCGGAAGATAACAATAGAAATAATCAGGACTCTCGGGGAATCAATAGATCTGAAGACAACGGAGGAAGCATTTCAAAGCAAAGGGTGACCACATAACAATTATTCTTGATCTTTTCCATCTTAATTCATATTTTTTCCAATTTCAGACAATTGATACAAGACGTATTTGTCTACTCAGATTATGTTTCTACCTTGAAATTATATGTAAATGTATGCACTGTAAAAAGTAGTACCACAGAACCATCTACTAGAACAGACGTTCTCTTTTAGTGAACGTAGTTGATGACAGATGACGGGAACTTGTTGCATTTCATTTTGAAGGAAATTTTAAATATACATCCGAGCTTTCGCGAGCTGGCACGCATTCTCAAGGATCGGCAGGTGTGCGAGACAGCTCGCAAGCATTGTACACTGTATACAATATATACATTATATATACCTTTGGCAATAAAGTCTACAATAAATTTTTAGCGGCAAATCTTTATTGAGGACCCAAATTTCATTTTTTTTGCGCAGCACAAAAAGTACATCGTTTTTCCCTACTACATCGTTGATAATTTCTGCATCAGAATTTACATCAATTTTAAAGACGCCCTATTTGCCACCTCATGTATGTGTTACTTTCATCGCCATTATTTATTTTTCTGTACATTTGATCTATCTATTTTAATCAAATTTTTTAACCCTCGGCGGCCGAGGTTCGAGCAAACTTCGGCAGGCCAAGGGTGGTGGTTTTAACCACCTGTACGAAATCACCAAAAATATTATTCCGCTACGTAAATTTGTTTTCCATCAGTGTTATTATGTTAAATCTGATATATTTCTTGTTAAAAAAAGCAAAATCATTGACGAATCAATGCTTATTCTTTCAATTTCACGTAGAATATGAAAACGCACAGGGTGACCACATAACAATTATTCTTGATCTTTTCCATCTTAATTCATTTTTTTCCAATTTCAGACAATTGATACAAGACCTATTTGTTTCACATCTGAAAAACTTCATTCAACTATTGGTCTTTTAGGAATCACTTAAGTCTTCGATGCTTACACTTAGGGTTCACTTCACCATATTGTCCACGATTCTTCCTCTATTTTTTCTTTTTGACCACGAACGTCCTGAATTTCCGCATCTACCGAAGACATTGCCACGAAAGATTCCGATATGATGTCTCAAGCTTGTTTCATGTATTCTTCAGCTCGCTGTCTTCTTGCATCCTGGGCATTTTTCTCGGTTAGGAGCTCCTCTTCCTTTGACAAAAGCTTCTAAGGATCACGACTAGTCCTTTCCTCCAACGATATTTCAGCTCGCAATCTTACTCCGGATTTATTCTTCCTTATTTCTTCAATTGCATATTTTCACACATTGCGGCAGAGATCCTTTCGACAGGGAAATCAATTAGAGGGTGACAGAAATTTGATGCGACTTTACAGGCCTATCCTTTGACAATAGATGGTCTTTCGCGAAAAGGACTTTATTCAGAGATGAATCGGACAATCCATTCCGATTATTTGTTCGAGCATGTGATTGAATAGACAACTAATTCATCAAGTTTTTTGTGCAGAGAGAAGTGCAAAAAATTGCGCAAGAAGGGGCGTGAAATCATTTTAATTGCGCAATTGCGCAGGCACCGTAAAAATTGCGCAGGTCTGGCAACACTGTTGGGGATACGAGATAAAATCACATTCATGAAGCAAAGTTAACGTGTACATGATTTTTTTTCTTTCTCTGCTCAAAGGGAGTTTGTCCTGAGCCGCTTTGCGCCAACTGCACATAATGCGGTCTGAATTATAATGAGATTTTAATGAGGTAGTCATTATATCACATGAGCATTATTATTACGCAGCGTATTAACTATACTGAACTTTGGTCAATTAGCAGCTGTAACCTTTACGATCCTGGCCACCTGCTTTCAATCCATTTTTCGTCGAATCTCGAGACCCAATGAAATCTTCGTACAATATCCGGAATTCCGGAAAAATACGGAGAATGGTCCACCCTGCGACTAGGATTGGCAAAACTCCGAAGTTTATTTTTTGCTTCGGAGGAAATACAAAAATCAAATACTTCGCGAAGTTTATCGAAGTTTATTATTTTTTGATGAATGCAAAAGAATTCCCCCATTGTATGATCAGGAACTGTTCGAAGTTTATTTCGCCGGTTATTCTAGATGACATGTAACATAGAAACAGTTAATATTGGGCATACTTTTTCTGATATACAGTTGGTCATAAAACATGGCTGTGTATTTTCTAACTCTACTTTCTTGAAGTTAGTGACACTTCCTGTTCGCATAGTCATGAAATCTTGACTGCCTTTTGGCAATGCCCTTAAGTTGTCATTTTTTCAGGCTTTCTCAAAAAAATGTCTCTTGGAATTGGTGGGTCCAAATTAGTGAAACATGTACATTGTTTTAACGAGCTGCCGTCACTAAGCTGTGTTTACACTAAGAATGATTTTATTATATGAAAGGAAATTTCCGGCTCTGTTATAACATGTAAAAGTCATTCTGGTGCGATGACTAGCCGAAGAACGCTTCCATATTGATTACAGGTAATTTTTTGAGTTAAAACTTTTGCATCGTAAATTTTGATGCGAATTTCAAGATCTGGAAGTTAACATTTTGAGCGCTATGTCAACATTTATCATTGGCATCTATCAGTTTGTATAGAATATGTTTATTGTTCAGGTTATATGGCCGGTGCAACGATTGAGCTTATCGACAATGATGTTAATCAACAATAAAATTGGCATTGGAGAACAATTTTATTTATATACATCAGCGCTTTAAAAGTCATCGTCATCTTCCTGATCCCCTCCACCGTTGGCCCGTATAGTCCGGCAGCCAGAACGAGTTTCTGCAGGGAACGAGGCCAAAATTGAGACATTCACAGAATGATGTACACCTTATGCCTACAATGAAATTTTCTATGTTTTCTCTGATTAAACAAAAGGCACAGGTCCAGAATCATAATTTTTGGCATGGAATGTCTTCAGGTCATTTCCTTTCATGTTCATGCACCCCTGTCTATAAAACTAAACACATTTCGATTTGGCGGGCCTCTTAATGTCAGCAAACAAGCATTTGGAGCAATTTTATCTACATTCAACCACATTCTCACATGCATTGTCGATCAGAAGCATGATGGTAGCACATGCACACCATATGAAACGACTTGAAGACGTTCCATGTCCAAAATTATGACTTTATACTTAATACTTCCCAGTTGATAAGAGAAAACATAGAAAATTTCATTTTTGTCAGAAACTGCATTCTGCGTCTCATTGGATCAACATGTGTTTTTTCTTTAATCCTGTCTGACAAGAAGAGGAACTCACTAGAACTCGGCAGACGTAACGATTCGTAGTAGGCATATGGTGTGCATCATTCTGTGAAAGTCTCATTTTCGGCCTCGTTCCCTGCAGAAACTCGTTCTGGCTGTCGAACTTATGCTCCTGCACCAATTCTGGTCCCACTCCCATCTTGCCACCGAAGCAGAAGTCCACCATCTCAACACTTTCCGTTGTGTTGGTTCGCTTCATTTTTTCATTACCTTGGATGAATTTACGCATGATTAACCTCAGTCTACTTCGACTTCTATGTACACGTGCACATACATGTATATGAGATTTCAGATTTAGTATGTTGCCTCTACTAGTATATTTGATCTTTGAATCAACGATTGCGATTGCTGGAAGAATTAATGGATAACAGGCAATAGCATTCTTAACATTTTGATAATTTCATAATTTATCGAATTTTTAAATGTCACATTTCGTTTAAATAGCCCTAATCAATTACATGTAATACTAGCATGCGACTTACTTCTCCAGTCATAAGGCTTTTTGCAATTTTTAGCATACATGTACATTGATGAAATGAGATCGCATCCAATTTCATGAGATTAATTTATTTATCAACATGATTCTAATGCAGAGACTAAGGATTGAATTCAGGTAGAAAGTTCATTTTACATAGTGTACTTTGTCGACTATAGCTTTTATGCTCATAAGTCATAACATACTTATCTGACCAGATACTTACCACTGACCAGATTTCACGAAAACAATAGGCCACCTGACAATACACCAATAACTTTACAAGTATATCTACGCATACGTTGAATTTTTGGCTTATGTAGGCATATGACTATTTATGGCTAAAACACATTCTAGAAAGCATGAGCTATATATTCAAGTTAAAATTGCTCAAAATAGTTATCTGTTGACTGCAACTCTAAAACTGAGAATTACGAGCACTGTGAGTTCTCAATTAATAAATAACCAATCGGTAATGAACAGGCTGATTATTAACTTTTATTTAGCGCATTGACATTTTATCAAATTCAATTCCGCCTCTCTATTGAATGTTTTTAGTTACAACCTGAAAATTTTGCCCCCTATGGTCTGTTGCCGCACCTCATTCCCCTTGAGGGTGGCAGCTACGGCATTGCCACACGCCGCACCACAACATCCAATGCAAATGTACTACATCTTTGTACACACATAATATGATTACAAACGCTTGAAGCACATTGTGAGTTGTGATTGTGAGTCAATTTGGATTACTATAGGAATGAGCTCTTTACCGAAAATTTTTGGCTACCAAATAAAAACGGTCCTGTGCTATGCACTGTACATTAAAGAGCGGAATAATCAAATGATGAATTATTTACTCGTCGAATCATTCGTTCCTTGAATGAACGACAAATAAAACAATGGCGAACGTTGCAGCAGTCTTATTTCCGCAACCGCATTCATGGTAACCGGGATATGCATCTGTCTTTATTTGATTACCTCGTGAAGAAAGATCAGGTAGTCCACTGTTGAGCACCTACTTATCACAGCCTTTAAAGAAGTATTCTTAGAAGATAAATTGAAGTATACTTTTTATAAGCAGAACGTCGATATGATGTCAGTGCATAAGAAAAACGACATTGCACTCGAAAAAATAAACTTCGGAGGAAATAAAAAACAAACTTCGCGAAATATTTCGTGCCAACCCTAACTGCGAGCTGCGACAGACCATAAAATTCGCGCATTCGCGCCATAATCGGGACACTGGTAATATGATCAATCTATCTATCCCTAAATAAATAAGGCCGGTGCTGCAACGAAGAAAAGCGTGATTGGGCGGCAACATTAACATGCTTACATGACGGATATATTAACTGATAGTCGCTCACGTTGCTCTGGTTGGGGTTATTCAGATTATTCAATGGGACCGTTAAATTTGAGTTTTGAGGTTATTAGAAAATTCAGGCCACAAGGGATAACGAAAATATTTTTCGTGCTTTCGAGTTATTTCCGTTCCTTACGCGAATTCCTGCTGGAATGCGACACACTGCTAAGTCATTTTTTTAATTTACTTAACTACGCGAGGTGCAGACGTAACTGACGGGGCTTCAAGCTATTACACGCAGCTAGATTATATCAAAAGGTCATTACAGCAAACGCTCAGGAGTTTAACTTACCTAGAAAGGTTGCCGATTCAAATGCATGTTGGTGGGTAGAACAAGGTGTTTAACAAAGGAATCGAGCCTTTTGCAGGTTGGCTCAAACAGGTTATTCAAAGGACCCGCTCCTCACATTGGCTAGTCGGAGAATAACTTTGTTATGAGCGCTCGAACTATCTTAAAGCTCTTTGCCGTCTGGTCTATAATCACATTATGGTTTGATTGGATGTCATTTACTGCAAGCTTGGCTTAGATTTAAGTTCAACTGAAGAAAACGAACCCTATGCATAGTTGTCACCATGACATCTTATTCTAATAGACTATATTCATTAGAACATTCTACATCCGCACGTGCTGACTTGTTATTAGGCGAGAATATAATGGACATTTTAACGTGCACTATACCTGTTCAGCATCATCGAAAGGCCTTTTCGTCAGCTTCTCTGAGACATTCCCCGCCTTCAATTGAACTGTATTGTGTTCCTCAGTAAGTAGATTCAACGATATGCTTCTGCTTAAAAATGTTCCTGATTTTCGTTTGAGGAAAAATTGTGATTCCCTTCCATGGCGTTTCGTCATGACATTGTCCTGATTCCTAGGAGTATCGAAAGCAAATTCTTTCCGTTCAAATTCCTTTGCATTTGAAATATTATTCGAACTTTCATCCTCACTACTGTGACTAGAAGAATAATTGGAACTTGATATCAATGGGGTTTTCCTTTTATCGGACACCTTGAACGTCTCGTTGGAAATGCTTTCTTTAATTCTTGATAAAACTGTTTTCGCTAATTTTTCAGAGGCATTTTCTTTCGTAGCTTTGTTTTCCTTTTTCTCGTGTACCATAGCCGGTAGTCGTGTATCCCATGGGTTGATATCGATCTTCATTGCCGAGTATCTCTTGTACAGATTTCTTATATTTTCAGGAAAATGTCGAATATCATCTTTTTTTGGTTTTCTTTTGTGGTCACGGAAATATTTGGATTCCCATTGCTTCAGACGATCTTTTATCTCTTCAATGGTCAGCGACTCCTGAAATAACAAGGACAAATATTTTACTTCAGACTTCCATGTGATGGCTATATACGACATACGTGTTAACAGTAAATGTCAGCGTCAATCAGTCAATGATAATTTTAATCTGAGCCAACTTAAATTGCACACAAAACTATCTAGATAATAATAGATCCATGGTTTGTTGTGACAGGTAGGTCAAGCACATAAGGACGTATTTCAATAAATCAAGACAGATTATGCATTTAGAAGACACCAGGTTTGTAATTGCCCATCCGTGAGTTTTGTGGGATCGTTATGTGGTTTTTGTGGGATATTTAATCTGAGAGCTACACTTTCAATGAACTATTATCTATCTATGGATACATGTTTTCTAACTAAAAATGATGATCTGTATATGTTTTGTTGAGTATTGCCTTGATTAAATGAAATGGCTTCAACTGTGAGTTCCACAAGCGAAATATTTCTCTGACAGTTTAGATAAGGAATAGTGTCTATCGAACATACAAAACACTCATTGGATTCATGAAGGCATCACATCACCTTGACAGATCATTTTTGTGCATTGAAATAATCAGTCATTTTTCCATGAGAGATTCGATTTTTAAGCCACAAATAATCCAATGTAAATCACTTATATAGGAAAGAATGCATTGACACGATAGCAACATTTGTAAATGCGCAAGATTATAAAAAATGGATTCCTTTTCATCTAGAAATTGTATTGCAACAAAAATATGGCATAACAGCTCACAACATCAACATGATATTCGATATCAATTTGTAATAAAGACGTGATGACATAAATGTCTATAGAAAACAAACCAAAAAACCATATAAAATCCTCTTTCCCCAAAATAACTAACAAATCCTTCATATGAATAAATGCCAATGTTTGTCTTAAAACATCTAAAAACAATAGCGATAATCTTCCTCTATGAGAACTTTGCTGTCATACCTGTCATTAATTATCAGTACATATTTAGATCCATAACAATTGATTGATTGATTCTTCTTAAATAAAATTTGATTGTCCAGAGAATTCATTTTCTCATCGATTTCTTTACCCAATCGATTAGAACTGTCAATCACAGCCGAAGCAGTCGAGACTTCTACCTTGTCCGAACAACACGCAGCGACCTGCAAGCGAGAATTGGCTTCTTCTAATGTTTTATGCATCTTCTTCACTTGCATGTCTAATTGCTTCTTTTCACATTCGAGTGATTCCAGTTCAACAAATTTGCGTTTTCTTTATTCATCCATTCGTTTTGATTATTCGGCGAGGGCTTTCTTTCTGTTCTCCTCTTCTAATAAGCTTCTATAAATTCTGGAAGCATCACGAAATCGCTGAAGCATTGGTTTTGTAATGATTACCTTCAAAGGATCACGGCGATCCGATCAACATCATTGAGATCAAAGACATTCTTAACGGTTCTGAGACCGATGATGGAATCCCGAGACAAGAGAGAACGCTCATTTATGAGAATGTGCTGGTTCTCGTTAAACCCACGCTCATGATAAGCATTCTCATGCGATATTATTCTACGACAATTTGCAAAGCTGCTCAAAAGAAGATATTTTGAATGTTCAAGGGAATTCTTCATTTCTTGAATACGATTCCAATGTTCATCCAAATCATGAGTGCCGTGTGACAAAACAGACATTTCCGTGGCATACATATATTCCATTTACCTTTCAGACTATCAACTTCGGATGGTGAAATCAGGTGTGTGATCAATTGCGACAACCGGGACAGTGACGACAAAGGATTGTTAAGCCAGTAATCTATATATCAGGATGCAACAATTTGAGATCGTAGTACATTTCATTGTTCAGTGGCAATTTCTTCAATAGATATTTAGCAACAGTTTTGAATATCTCTTGAAAAGTGCTCTCTTTCAGTTTCATTGAAGATAACGAAGAGGGAGTTCGGATTCTCCTCAGATTGTTGGATCATTCTAGCTGAAAGTCGGTAATTATCTTCACAATCCAAATTCAACTCATTGAAGTTGGTCAAGTTTGTTAGAGTCTCTTGTTTGACGAATCTTTGTAGTAGTTTAACGAGCAATTCTTTCAATGACGAATGCATAGCATGAATAATTGGCTTTTTAGTCTGGAACTTTGACAGAAATTCATTCAATACTAGACCAACAAATTTCAGAAAGCGCATGCAAACTAAACTCCACTTGGATTTAAGGAATCGGGAAATGCGTTTGTATCTAGGTGATCTGATTGCGCTTGAATCCGTTCGACTTTCAAAATATTGTTTAAGGGATGGAAATTGCTCAAGATACACTTTTAAGACAGTGCTAATGTGGTCCATCGAGATTCAATGAATGCAAAGGTCATTGATTCCAGATCCAACATTTCCTGAACATGTTGGTAGAGGAGAATTTGAATCAATGGAACACGTCATGTACAAATTCTTCAACACACCAATGTTCAACATCTGATAACCCTTTTCAGAATCCGTTATGCACAGCATGGAGGTTGCAGAATCCTAACGGAAGCAGTCCAGGCGAAGCAGTCGTTTCTTTCACTAATGTATTCACCTTTTCCCAAATGAACTCGTTCACATTCGGTCCATTGCTACTTACAAAAAGCAGGAGACTTAGAGGTAATTGCCGGTCCATCAAAGACTTTACTAGTCTATCCGAGGAGTAGCATGCCCCAAGAAAAGCGAAGTCAGAAAGCTGACAGTAACTTGATGTCTCAAAGCATCATAAATGTCCAAGTGTTTAACAACTTGAACAGATGTTGTTTCATCAAAACAAAGTCAACATGAAGCACCCGAGTTACATATATCTTTGCATAACTCTGACTGAAAAAAGATCCTAATCCATGCGAAACTGAATACGACAGTTTGCTTCTGGACAGCTTTAGACCTTTTGAAATTTCACAATCGAACATCTCAGAAATATTGTCACTACTCGAAAACGAAAATTCGACTTCGCACATTTCAACGTCCACAAATTTCGGCTTTTGTAATCCGATCAGCTTGATTTCATTTTCTACACACATTACCATCCACAGATGATGAACCACTTTCCTGACAATAAAACATCAACTGTTTCTGACCGCTTTGTTCTTTGACGAGATAAGCATGCTTGCTTGACTTTGAATGTGATAATATGTGAGATACGAAGATGTGAGAATTGAACATGTTGTCCTAATATTCATCTTATCATTCATTTGTGTGTCAAAAGGTACATATTCGGAGTCGGAGATTGTTGGCTATCCTAAAATTTGTGGGATTCATGAAATTCGTGGGAATTTTGTGGGATCTGTGGGCAATCTTTAAATTTGTGGCCCAATCACGTGCCTGAGACACATGACGAATCGAACAGCCTGCATCTGGATGTTGAAAGATTGCATGTGCAAGATAGTTGAAAAAGGAAATGTTCTGTCCCCACAATAAATCATCGCCTCATCATAATAGACTATCTGTAAAAATTGTACGGTACTTTGAAATGCAAACTATATCGTGAATCACAACATTTTATTGGTGCCAACAGTTAGTTACCATGCCCATTCTTTCTTTACAATATTCAGCTCCGGTTCTGAGTGTCATCACTACAAATCAGTCTACAGGACACATCTGTCTCGAGGTGAAAGCTCGGTTTCTAGAAAAATTATGGATGATTTTCAGTCTAGCTTTATCCTGGGGTAAAAGATCGGAAACCACCCTCTAAACCTATTTTTCCAGACATTATACGAGTGAATTTGTACGTTTACTATATATGTTAGCCAAGCAGCTCTCTGTTGGCTCATTTATTGCCAAGTACTCTAACGAATCAAGAACTACTGAGAAAATGTTTGATGTTACCAAAGGTATGACAGCCCGTTCATGCACCTCGGTACCAGTACCAGAATCGGTACTAATTTTTGGGGAACCGGTTCCGCTATTACCGATATTTTGGCAGAGCCGTTTCCAAAACGATATCAGGACTAAACCCTGTGTGTGACTCAAGTAACATTCTGTGATAAAGGATTTACATTCACGCAAGAGGCAGCACACTAGAAAGACATAAAACCACCAAAGTCAAAATAGTAAATTATGCACACGGGCATAATTACTACTAAGATAATAAGCATTAATTCCTATGTGTGATGATCGGCAATTGTGAATTATAAAATCCCATAGTATACTGTATCCATTGGTGCACTACTTTCATGGATTGACAAGTTGGCTGAAAAAGGGATAAGTCTATAGATTGACGGCACTTTTTCAAACCTGTATTGATACAGTTAATGTTCCTTTCTTTCCATGGCTGCAAAGACAAAAATAGGCAGCAAACAAGAATGGAAAAAGAAAGTGTGATAATAGCATTGGAAATTCAATGTTTTCCGATCGATCGATATGGAACTCAAACATTCTATCATGTCAAGTTATTTTAAAAATACTCACAGCAATCATTTTTAAATGAAAATTCATGAGATTGAATCAGGTTTAATCATGCCATAAATAGGCGACAAAATTCAATTATCACTTTTCGTCGGAAAACCTCGTTACCACGTTAGCGCTAGGTTCTTCACGGATCACTTCCTAAATTGCTTCGAAGTTGTAGCAAAGGTATGAATATTGACAATATCACGTAGCGAGTTTTCAAGAAGTATTTGATTAAGACAAAAGAAGAGCATGTTTCTTTGGAAAAGCTTATAATTTATGTTTATCACATTTCGTTTTCTCATTAATCATAAATCTTGTCAGCAAAATAACGTGATGATCTTCAAGTGATGCTTCAGTATTGGTGATCCAAGATACCTTAAGCAATAATAGTCGATAAAAGATGTAAAAATTATTTGTCGAAGAAGTGTACCAGTCGATAAAATATGTGTAAATTGTTTGTCGAGAAAAAATATGCTTATCGAAGAAAAAACGTGTCGAGGAAGGCGACCACCACCTCCAAATATTCACGAAAATGTTAACCTGGCCAATGATTTCAAAATGTGAGACGAATGCTATAACACAATCCGTATGAGAAATGTATTTAAGTTAACTAGTCTAGGCTTGAACATGCAAGCAAACTTTAATCCGGAAAACTTGACTTCACATACTATACGTAAAATTTTAAAGTTCGTTAGATATCATCGATCTGTAGTCTCTCTCATTAACATGTGAGCCTACTTAGATAAATTCAGCTAACCACCGTTTTGATAACCACTGATGCAGCATTGCATGAACAATAGATGCGCATTTCCAATGATTTACCTCCAGAAAGAAATATGGCTGAGTTATTTGGGGTTACATTGATAATGCCGACCTTTGTCGATGCTGTCAGATGAGGATTTTTAAGTGTTCTAAAAAATATAGTGGGGTGAAGACTTGTCCAAAAGCATAAAAGTAGCCGTGATCCTTCCACGATATTCGAGTGGATAAATGAAAAATCTTGATCAATTATCGATCCTGTAAAATCTACCCGTCGTTCCGCATTATAATCTTAGACAGGCCAAACGTCTGTAATGCACATGACTTTTATTCGTTTGGAAGTAAAGCTTTATTGAGCAAGATCATCATTAAGGGATCGTCGGTACTTTCAGTACGTTGGGAGCACGATACATCTACCTAGCGCTTCTCAGCAATAATACATGTCTTTGAACTCTTTCTTGAATCAAACTTTCAGTTGAAACATTTGGGATCGTATTTAATTATAAGACTTACATTATGACGTGTGAATGAATTTATCATTTTTGCTTAAGGATTTATGCTAACACAGGAGGCAACACAACAAGAAGACATAAAACCACAAATATTAAAATAGTAAACTATGTGCACGTGTACGTTACTAATATTTGGCCTATTACGCAATTTTACTAATGTGCGGCAATATCTGCATGTATACACGTGTTAACAATTTCAACAATCTTTACGTGTAACAATTATACATGTCAAAAACATTATTATTTTAGATAAACATGGAATCACAATTCAATTAAGTCTATCCAAACGATGTCAGCTGCTACTGACTAGATCACGTGTGTTTTTTAAGCCAAATATTGTGTTGAATGAACCCCCTATACATGTAGTTCGCCTGACTGTTTTTTTAAATACAATCGCACATAACACTCGTTACGATTTCGTTTTGGCAACTTTTCTCTTTTAGATTAGAAATGTAAAAGCATTAGGCCTTCAATACTATTTATAAAACAGTGCTGCCGTTGGCATATTCAAATTCATTAACATATTTGCAGTGTCTTTTTACATTGCCGTAGTTGCAGCACTATCTGATTGACTATCGTAAATAGTTGCACATAACAGCTGAGCAGGTCCATATATGAGTATGACAGCTGAATCTTTCAGACTTCATTTATTGAGAAGCTCATCAATCCACCGACTCGAATAATGGCGCTTTCCCTATTTTCGCAATCAAAGCATTTTCTATTAACCTGAAGCCGTGAGACTAAAGAAAGGATTTGTCTGAAGAGAATCCTCTTTCCGGACCAGCGTTTCCATGACTGAGCGTCAAAGTGCATTTCATCAGTGGTTGGGGGAACTTCCGAACTCTGCTTTCATTCTGGAGTTCTGAAGATCTTGCTCAGAAAGCCATCAATTCTCACAGATTGTTGCTCACCATTATTTGACACCAAGCTTGCACAACTTTGTTCTATCTAACGTGGTGACAATGATGACATGCTCATCGTGTGGTGCAGTAATCATTTTCTTTAACTTGCAGCTGACGCTTGAAATCGTTTGAAAGTCTGGAGTTGTAATCAGCGGGCAGCATCGAAGTTCATTTCAACATCACACTGCATTTCATTCGATGATCATTCATCATTCTCATCAGCGTCCCGAAAAAAATGCGAATATTGAGATCTGAGTTTACAGCAACATCACTGACAGCACTCAACCTTCAAGCAGACAGATTATGTAAAACAGAAACATAATCTCAATACACGGTTCATGACATATGGTCATTTATGAGGTTTCAATCATTTGATACGCATCGATAGCTACAATTTCATTTCAGCAGTAGGATATCTGAACGCGAAAAGGCATAAGGATTTTTAGAAATCTTTAATACAATTTAGGGGTTTTTTTAGAAAAAATCACTAAAAAATCCATTTTTAGGGGGAGGCGGAAGCATGAAGCAGTCATACAATTTTGACTCTCGCCCGCTTTGATACTGCTATTCAAAGATGGAGATGTTCTGAAAAGAAATAGATGCCTATGAAAATGCTACCACTCGTGAAGTTGTAAAAAAGACAGCTCTAATAAGACTTCAATAATTCCACACAAGTAGGTGCGATTCCGTAAATAAAAGTCCGATTATCGATGATCCGATTCGTCAGCTCCGAATTCTGATTCGATTATCATTTAAATGGAATTCAATTCAATCCCCTAGCTTTATATAGGGATATTTTTTGGGATTCAAAGAATTTTTAATATTATTTGCTCTCCATTACTACTCTCTTTCATAAAAAGTAAGATTGCCTAGATAAAATCCTCTCACCCTTCATCCTAGCAAACGGACCGGATGGGCGATGTATAGATAAAAACATTACTGGAATCCTTGCTTTCTATGTATAAACATAATGCACTTCCAAATGCTACCAGAAAATCTGAAGATGGTAGTTCCATTTCATTGGAAGGGAACATATCTGCGCATCTCCCGCAAGATATCAACATCATCTAGATAAGCATACATGTACATGTAAATTAAGTCATGTTAGCTGATCTAAAGACTCTTCTGAATAGAAATGCATTTAATACCAATTTGCATGTGGCATAATCTGAAAGAATGTGCGGCATACTCAGTTTTATAAAGTTTTGATTGAAGAGATAAAACCTCAGATACTTTACTTTCATAAAAATGAAACATCTAAGAAATTGTTAAGTGGATAATAATACTAAGACAACATCCATTTCCCTTTTAGCAAACTTTCAGAATATTCAAAATATGCGTGTATTATTGTAATACTGACAAAAGTTGAGATATTTTCTTAAATAAATTAGGGACGATTCCATAAATAACGCACGGACTTTCTGACACATATTAGTCATTTCTCATCATGAAGCAATGCGACTTTATCCATGAAAAATGCAACATACCTTGCCAAATTAGTCTGAAATATTAATCACTTTTCAAATATTTAATAGAAGTCCATCTTTCGAAGCTAGAGGTCAAAATGTCACTCTAACGCACGAACCACGCACGTCCTTCGCAATATTTGGAAAGTGATTAATATTTCAGACTAATTTGGCAAGGTATGTTGCATTTGCTACATGGATAAAGTCGCATTGCTTCATGATGAGAAATGACGATTATGTGTCAGAGCGTCCGTGCGTTATTTATGGAATTGCCCTTAGGTTGTGTAGAAGATTGATGATAAAGAATATAAGCTGCAACATGCATGGTGAAAGTCAGATCACACATACTTTATACTAGCATAACAAACTTTCAAAAGTAAATCTCTCAGTCTCAAATCAAAAGTTCATGTAACGAATCACTTGCTTCGTCATCAGGGATACTGCTCGTATATTAGCTACGGGTACACAGGATTTTGTCTTTTTCTAGCTCGACCCGGAGCTGGATTAAAAATTTTCACAACTGGTGTGCCCCCAATATTAACCAAAACTTGTGAGCGAGACATAATTGAAATCACAGAAAAAATCTGTGATCATTTAAACGTGGCAATGTATAACGGATTCTAAGTGTACAGCGCTGTGAAAGTGTAATAGGAAAGAATATATGCCCTCATCATGCGAGTTATGGAATGACCTAAATGAGTACCTGCATATTTGTTCTTTGTTTCACTGAAGATATATTTAAAATAACTAAGCAATTGTTAATGAATAATTTCAACGTATAGGCTATTTAACGGTGGTATTAGTTTCTAATTGAAACTTTGATCTTCATGCTATAAATAGTTTGTTAAATAGAATTTAAACTTATGCGTTTTGATAGGTAATGCTTATTGTGAGAGAGAAAACCAAGAGCATTGGTTCAAAATCCCTGAATGATTCACTAATTACATGTAGTAAAGCAAACTAATTTTCCGGTTGTTTAGCTTGCATCATCAAGAAGGGTTAATTAGGTTTTTCAGCAGCAGAAAATTTGATTTGGGATACCCTACTGTATGCACAAAGTGAATTATTAAAGGATTTCGTAGCAAGATTTTAGTTTTCTCTTTTCTTTATTTCTATGTGCTGCCAAAACGTGACAACTATATTTTGCTGTTTTTTTGTGCTCTGATTGATATGAAAAAAATCCCCGAAAAATTTTCTGTTGCCTAATTGCCAACAGTCCTTATTATCTCAATCAATAGTCATTTTCTTGACGAAGCAGATTTAGACATAGGTCCTACATGCACGACGTGCGGGTGATGCTGATTTTATAGCTATTGCCATTTATGTACAAGACAAGTTTCGAGTAAATTTTCATAGCGCAAAAGTAAATCATTGCGGCATTGACAAACCTACGCTTAAAATATATCACATAACAGCATTCGAGTAATTCTATTTTTGGAGAAACGAAGTCTCAAAGACTCGAAAACATCAAAGCATGGATAATTCATTGGGACATCAAATCGTGTGTGAGTCGTGGAACCCCCATTGGTCTTAGCCTTCAGTTCACCGAATCGCCCGTTTGCGATCTAACATAAGCTGACGATGTTGCGCTCCTTGCAGAAAGCAGCGACGCCATGCAAATCCTGCTTGATGAAGTAGCCAAATTTGCGTCTGAGATCGGCCTTAATAAAAATACAGCAAAAAGCAAAGTTCTTGGCAAGCATAGCGGACCTGAAACCATCGTTCTGGCTGGAGAATCCCTTGGGAATGTCAATGAATTCGAATACGAGGGCTCCACTGTCACTTCAAATGGCTGCTTGGAAACTGAATTAAATCGGCGCATTGGTAGAGCTGCTGCTGTATTCAGACGTCTCAATGCCAACCTGCGGTCCAGTCACTCAGTCTCACCGAAACCAAAGGGCCGCGTCTTCAGACCATGCATCAGATCAGTTCTCACATACGGCAGTGAAATCTGAGGACTCTCACAAGTTCAAGAAAAGCGTCTTGGCAGCTTTGAATATCTATGTCTCAAACAATTGGGGAAGTTTCGTACAGAACGCCACATTTCATATGCCTCACTCTAAGCCCACTTCAACATCAAAGACACCGTGTACGAATTTATGAAACATCGTCACTTAACTTAGTTTGGTCACGTTCTTCGAATGGGGTCGATCAGAATTCCACATCAGCTGTTATGGTATCATCAACAACGGCCAGGCTGGCAACGAAAACGTGGCAAACAGAAGATGACCTGGAAGCAGCGTCCTCATCAGGAAACAAAGCATCTGACCAGCGTCATCAGGTACCATCGCGGTAAATCAACTGACTGGCTGGTTACAGGAAACGAGTGGTTAAAATATCTGGAAGAGCTGGCAGACGATCGCCAACAGTGGAGAAGAATTGTCTCAGCGGATCATTGTTGACCAAGACGTCAAGTCATGTAATTAAACCAAGTCAAGTCTGACATGACACCTCATTTCAACATTTTATTTAGTTACGAATGGAGGCAGAGAATTCCACGCACAACACTTTTACCGTGGACGACACATCTTAATAGAACGAGCCGATTTCTCTGTCGTTTTCGAAGCACCACCAGTGCTAGTGTATGGATGATAGAGTAGTAGCGTCATCTTCGCCGAATCGCACAATCGCTTTAAAATTTTCGACGGTTTGAGTTGCAAGGAAAAAGATTTTCAGATTCAAAAATGAAGTTCCGAATGTTATGATAATCGGACATTTTAGTCCGATTGGCAATCTATAGATTTTACAGAAACATATCAACCGTAGTGTCAAACCGCTACCGGCATTTCGTTTTGAATTGATGTTTATGTTTCTTTAGTGAGAGATTTTCTTCCTCTTTTGGACTCAACATCGACAGTCATTGTGCTGTATCAACGCAAAAAAAGAAATTTGCTCGATTGCATTCAACAAATCAATGCCTGATCGTTATCGCATCTTCATCCATGTCACATCTCTCACGTGTCTATGCTAACGAGAAAGTTAATGTGATATATATATATATATATATATATATATATATTTAGACAAGTAACCTGGCAATTGATAAATTTATCAAATCTCAACAGATGTAACCACCACGAGACATGTTTCGGCCTGTTGGGCCTCATCAGTCGTGGGTAGGTTTGAACCAGCGACGTTGGAGCTAGAGGACGTGCAAGCATACCCTCTAACCACAAGGCCACCGGACCATCTGTTGAGAGCGTGAATTAGCCAGGAAGGAACTGCTTTAACGCAGGCACGTGGAGGGCGGACTGCTTTCTGCAATCACTTAATACCGCATCCGAGATTGAGGCGCTTCACGCAGGCGCTACTCATTACATGTTTAGACAAGTAACCTGGCAATTGATAAATTTATCAAATCTCAACAGATGTAACCACCACGAGACATGTTTCGGCCTGTTGGGCCTCATCAGTCGTGGGTAGGTTTGAACCATCGACGTTGGAGCTAGAGGACGTGCAAGCATACCCTCTAACCACAAGGCCACCGGACCATCTGTTGAGAGCGTGAATTAGCCAGGAAGGCACTGCTTTAACGCAGGCACGTGGAGGGCGGACTGCTTTCTGCAATCACTTAATACCGCATCCGAGATTGAGGCGCTTCACGCAGGCGCTACTCATTACATGTTTAGACAAGTAACCTGGCAATTGATAAATTTATCAAATCTCAACAGATTGCTTTAACGTGCCTGCGTTAAAGCAGTGCCTTCCTGGATAATTCACGCTCTCAACAGATGGTCCGGTGGCCTTGTGGTTAGAGGGTATGCTTGCACGTCATCTAGCTCCAACGTCGCTGGTTCAAACCTACCCACGACTGATGAGGCCCAACAGGCCGAAACATGTCTCGTGGTGGTTACATCTGTTGAGATTTGATATATATATATATATATATATATATATATATACTGTAATGTAATCACGTTGGCATATGGTTTAAACACCCTGTTGAAACCCTGTTTAAATAGATGTGGAAACATAGGTAAAGCCCACTAGTTTAAACAAGTCACCCTCTTTAAACTATGTCACGTATTGGTCACGAACTGGGGCTCCCACCGCCGTACAATGCCCCTTACATGCAATCATGACAGTACAACAAAACGGAAACCGGATGAACGGCGTAAATGGGTCTGCAGCGTCTATTTATGCGCGCGGGTCCTCGCCCGGTAGGAGGCAGGTGACAACGTGGGCCACCTCCGATCGTCATGCAGCTACTGCGTTAAGTTTAAAGGAAATGTCAATCCGACTAGCAACATGGCACGTTAGAACTCTATATCAGCAAGGGAAAATACAGAATACGATACAGGAAATGCACAGAGTCAATATTAATATCTTGGGAGTCAGTGAAATGAGATGGACACAATCAGGTAAGAAGATAATCGGTGAAACCACCACTGTTTACTCGGGGCCGGAGAAGATGTTCGAGGAGTTGGTTTGCTGCTGTACTCACAGGCAGCCAATAGCTTGATGGGTTACTGGGACATTCCAGGTCGATTGATCATAGTGAAACTGCGTGGTGAACCTTTCAACATCACAATAGTGCAGGTTTACGCCCCGACGAGCAGCAGTAATGATGAGGAACTGGAGGATTTCTACGACGATCTGGACAAGGCGTTAAAACAATGCAAGTCGCACGTTGTCATTCTGGTGATGGGCGACATCAACGCCAAAGTAGGAAAAGGAAGGCAGCGAGATATCGTCGGACCTCATGGATTAGGCAGGAAAAACGAACGTGGCGACACAAGGGTGCAGTGGTGCGAACAAAACAATCAGATAATTACCAACACTTGGTTCGAACATAGCCCGAGGCGTTTGTGGACTTGGAGAAGTCCAGATGATAACATTAAGAATCAGATTGATTTCATCATAATCAACAAAAGATTCCGAAATTCAATCTTGAATGTGAGAGGCTACCCGGGCGCTGATTGTAATACTGATCATGTACTTCTGGTAGCTACCATGAGGCTAAAGTTAAAGAAGATCCTCAAAGCGAAGCAGTCTCCGAAGCTCGATCTAAAGATGTGAAGGAAAGACGACACAATAAGAAGCCAATATCAGACGATGGTGCAGAGTAGCTTAATGAATAGCAACGGAGAAGACACCAACAGCAGCCTTAACACGGAGTTTAGTGTACTGGCACATGCTCTGACGGTAGCCGCAGAGAAAGTGATACCAGCTGTCACCCGGGTCGCAAATCATGATTAGATAACACTGGAAATCCTTGAACTGATGGACGAGCGCCGGAAGCTCAAAAGGAGGTCACCGGAGTACAAACGGCTCGATCGAATAATTCGCAACAAGTGTCAGGAAGAAAAAGACAAATTTCACAGTCAGCAATGTAGAGAAATTGAGTTCCTGGAACGTGACAACCCACAGCGGGTGCAGGAGAGAGTTCGACAAGTAATATGGCGGCAGAAAAGTGGACCCTTTAGCTGCATCGAGGCGAAGAACGGTGCCACTATTATGGAGAAAGATGATATCCTGAAGCGATGGCAGGAGTACATAGGAGAACTGTTTGCTGACGGCAGAAGACCACAGCCTCAGGATAAGAAGACTGAAGGAAGTCTGATACTCAAAGATGAAGTCGAACGAGCCATACAGAGTCTATCGAAAGGGAAAGCAACCGGCCCGGACGGGATCGCAATCGAAATGATCGAAGCTCTTACCGATTTTTGAGTCGAAACGATGGCAAAGCTAGCGAATCGCATTACGGTCATTTCCCAGCGAAGATGTACAAATCTGTTTGTACGGATTTGTACGGAAAAAAAGCCGGATGCAACAAACTGTGACGAACATAGAACCATCAGCCTTATGAGTCTCCTCACGAAGCTTGTCCTTCGGATCCTACATAACCGTATCCGAGGCAGAGCGACTGGAGGAGTCAGCGAAGAGCAGTAAGGGTTCACTTCTGATAAGGGTACGCGGAACGCCATCTTCGATTTGAAGATGCTAACGGAGCGAGCAATTGAAATGTAGCGTGACTTCTATCCATGTTTCATCGATTATGTGAAGGCGCTTGATAAGGTCAGGCACGAATCGATGATCGAAATGATGGAGACACTGGATATCGACGGGTCTCACCAGATCTGTTCTAGCGTTACACGGAAATGATTACGGCACTTCAAAGATCTGAAGGGTTTCACCATTAACGGGGTGAACATCAATAACGTGAGATACGCCGATGACACTGTAGTCATCGCCGAAACAGAAGAGAAGCTGCAGAACATGATGAACAAGACGGTTGAGGAAAGTGAAATGAAAGGGCTTACCATCAACAGAAGAAAATCTTTCGTTACGGTTTTCTCCAAGAAACCTGTCACGCCGCCATGCAACATGAAAGTAAAGGGAGATACGCTGGAACAGGTCGTCCAATTCCAGTATTTGGCAGCATGGTAACATCGACAGGAAAGTGTGACATAGATATCCGCAGACGAATTGGAATTGCAAAGATGGCTTACAACAAGATTAAGAGCGTTCTGACCTCTCGCTCGATCAGCATTGCAACAAGACTTCGACTCTTGAAGTGCTACGTGTGGTCGGTTGTTCTCCTATATGGTTGTGAATGCTGGACAATCAGCCAAACGATGCAGAATCGCCTGGAGGCGACGGAAATGTGGTTCCTGCGAAGAATGATGTGCATACCCTGGACGAAGAAGGTGCGGAACGACAGTGCTGCAGCGGGCTGGAACAACAAGACAATTGATGCGAACCATCGTCACAAGGCAGGCTCGACTTCTCGGTCACGTGCTCCGTCAGAAGCAACTGGAACATCTGGTGCTTACCGGGAAGATGGAGGGGCGAAGAGCTCGTGGTCGACAGCGTACGACCTATCTTGGATGGCTGTCACGTGTCACGGACAGAGCGGCGCTCGACATCATACGGAAATGTGTGAAGAGACAAGAACATCTGATTGTCGCCGACGTCAGACTCTGACAGGGCACCTCTATTGATTGATACAAATCCTTTTAGCCCGGAACTACTGGCAATACGTCCGACACACTATCGAAGGAACACAGCCAGACAGCTGGTTGATGCAATGCCAAAACTTGCCGAATTCTGTTCGTTGAGCGTAAATGTCCAACATCGAATGCGGCTATTGAGCGCAAATTCAGTTCGTTTGGATAATGATTCATCTCATGATGATAATGACGATTTTTTTCATGATACACTGCTATGTATAAAAAATTGCGGTAATTTAGTCGATGAAATTATATTTTTAGCAAAGAGCTCTTATTAGTACATCTTGTAGTAGCATGTAATGATTATCTCTTGTGAGTCAAATGTCAAAAAAAATAATTGCTTTGCCACAAATTCTATTGGCAAAATAACATGGTTTAAGAAAAGTAATAAAAAGACTACCCGACTTGTGTGTGATGCACATGGGCATGGGAAATGAGTATGGTTTTGAGCATGTGTTTCTATGCATTTTCTGCTCGCTATTAAAAAAAACTGGGAGAGCAATTCCAGTACTTCTATCTGACAATAGTATCAACAAACACCCCTTGTACTGTAAATATCATAATTGCATAGTAAAGCTAGTAAAGGTTAATAAAAATAAATGATGTTGTATAATAATGATGGCAATATCACAAACGGGTAAAATTTAAATAATTTTAATCAGGGTTTCCGCGCTTTTCAATGATCGTTTTCCAAGAGTTTCCAGGAGACTTCTGATGAAATTTCCAGTTTTCCAGGTTTGGATAATTGTCTTTCCAAACGGATTTTACATAATTGGTGATATGCCAACCATAAGTTCTTTGCTTACACATATGCATGCGATTACGCAATAATATACAATAGCTTTAACGAACGTTTCCAATTCAGCCTTAATACGAATACCGAGTGAATCTGACCAGTCCTTACATTTCATGAACTCTGGTCTTATGATTTGTAGCGGTTTATATATTTCAGGCAATCGGAGAACGATGTCCCAGTGTCTCAAACGCACATTTGATCATTTGTTCTACCCATGAAAACTCCTCGGTATTAATATGTACAAGATCGTAAAATCAAGAGAAATAATCTGATAACAAAGGATTTGAAAAATTAATTTCAATTCATCTCAATTTGTCCATTTGTCTTTACAACGCATCCTCTCAATGTAATTTTCGGAGATTTAAAAGTAGTTAAAGAACAAATAGATACTTAAGAAGTCTAAACTTCACTTCACTTCGTAAATGTCGTTTTATATCGTCAGTCGTGTCATATACAATAATCTCCAAAAAATAATATTGCTAAAAATTGAAGTTGTGGCCGCTGCACCGGTTCTCTGGCCGGTGCACCGAAATATACGAATTTCGATCAAATTGATGCTTTGCTGTGAAGCTTCAATTAAAATTAACTGATCTAATCTGTCATCTTAGTAACAGCAAATTAATAGCGAAGTATTTTATGCATTCAGTATTTTTCATACGACCAGGAGAGCATCACTCAATTCCATTTATCAATTCAATTCATGCTTCACGACAATCAAACTTCAAACATCAATTCACAACAAATTTCTGTATCATGAAAATGTAACCTTTTAAAAATCACGATTGTGTCATAAGATATACGATGTATTTCCTGATGTTGAGAGAAAATGTGAAAAAGCTGACGGACGAAATTTCGGCAATTCAAGTTCATGATAAATCATTTTAGACCCCAGAATTCCGATTCCCGCTGTCTCAGAACAATTTCAAAATCTCATCGCGAATACCGCGTAAGCCTACCCTGTTGTTGCTCCTCTTGCTTACTCGTAGATATAGACTATCTCGGAAATCCAGTGGACCGAAAGATTTTCTTCTTGGCTACTTGAAGACAGTCGCTATGTCGAGATCTTGTCCTTCCGCATAGTAACTTGCAGATAACGTGATATTGCTTCGAACCTGTCTACATTTTTTGATGTGTTCAATTATTTTGAAAAATCAAAAATAAACTCTTCCTTTGTTGAAATCATTTTAAAATTCACGAATCAATTAAAAACCAACGTTTCGTCCACCACTAACTTAGCAATTCAGTCATTGTTATTCTTTCAATCATTTTTGTTGCATATCCACATAATTTCTATTTTCATCTAGTTTTGAAGAATTTTATTAGAACTATCATAGACACGCATAAGCTCAGTATGACGACAGTCACTTGCAAGCGTTGGTAGAATAGAATAAAAAAGAATGTCTTTGTAAGTCTGTTTCGAATTGTTTAGTACCATTAGAATCTTCCTATTACTCCATAAAATTTTGCATTCAATTCTGGAAAACATGAATGCTTAGCATGAGGGATAGAGACCCTGACTACAACATTATGAAGTTGTAAGTGACTATCACACGACAATCTAGAACGCGAAACACGTTATATTACGTCTATACTTTAACACGTGCTTCAGGGAAACTTCTCAAAATTTTCGGTGCACCGGTGCGCGCAGGTTCGGCGAACACATAGCCCAAAAATGCAAGAAAAATTAGTACGATCTTCAAGGCTTCACTTTAAATCCTTATCTACCGACAGTCAAAATATTTTCCAATGCACGAGTTGTTTCTTTTGTAGACTACAGACTACAATGAAAAGAGCGTTAATAAAATTTCCTGAAGCACATGACTTTGATAACAACGTCTTTAAGATGCATAGCTGAAAAATTATTTTACTACAAAACTAAGAATGTAAATGAATTCATTAGTAGAGAAGTAGAGATGCCATCACTCCTAATATCATTCATAATACTAATAATCATAAAATTCCAGGAGCTTCCAGGTTAGGTAAAAATTCAAAATTCCAGGAGTTTCCAGAACCCTGGAAAACCGTTTTCAAAATTCCAGGACTTTAGGAGCGCGGAAACCCTGTTTTAATGATTGGTGGTATGCACATTTTTATGAAATCCGAATCATATTGAATATTGGTCCATATACAATATACTTGTACTTCCATCCTGATAATGAAATCTATAACAGCAATCATGAAGCTTTTATTCCATATGCAGTCATTTCGCAATAACTCGTGCTTTTCATTCATTCATTCATTCATGAGCTTTATTAGAGTGTCGTTATATCACAGGGACTTCTAGGACACTTTACATTTAATTAAGAATTTGACAAAAAATACGACTTCAGAAGAGTCTTAAAAGCTTTCGGTGATGATTCTTTGGTGATATCAACCGGCAAAGAGTTCCAGACTCGAGGTGCAGTTGCTGTGAAGGATTGTCCACCGAGTGTAGGACGGCGCACGGAAGACGTCAGGAGGAAAGGCCCTCGTGCAGAGCGCAAGCGGGATCGCCCCTCAGCTTGTGAAACGAGATGGAGCTCACTGAGTAGGTAGTCGGGAGCAGCTCTACTGAGACAAGAGTGAACGATGGCCGCTATACGTTGCTGGATTCTTGCATGTATCGGTAGCCACTTAAGTTCTCTGAGCAAAGGCGAAACCGAGGAGTAGCGGTTGCATCCATAAATGAGTCTGGCGGCAGCATTGAGAACGGCCTGAAGACGACAGAGATGGGTGGATGGGATGCCAGCGAGGACGGAGATGCAATAGTCCAGACGAATGTGAACTAAAGCCACGATGATGGATGTCAGAAGAGCTGGACTGACTGAGCGGCGTATCGATCTTATCCTGCAAAGCATGGCAAAGTAGGAGGCGACGGTCTTAGTGATGTGCGTTCGAAATGACAACACTGGGTCAAACTGGACTCCAGGGCATCTGACAGAATCGACAGGAGAGGACAAATTAGGGCCCAGACGAACAGACTCAGGAGAGAAGCTTCTCATCCGATGTTCAGATCCGCACCACATGAACTCAGATTTGTGGAGCTTGAGTTGCAGCCGATTGGAAGCAAACCAGTTGATTAGAACGTCCAAGCAGACAGATATTTTCGCACTCAATCGCCCTTTCTCCGAGATGTCACAGAAGCCATATAATTGAATATCATCGGCATAAGAGTGCATGCGAAGATCATGTTCTTGAGCAATATCGACGAGATCTGCCGTGTAGAGGACAAACAGAAGAGGCCCCAAAACTGATCCTTGTGGAACTCCGCAGATCACTTGCTTAAGTGTCGAAAACGTCGAGCCTTGTCTTACCGACTGAGTTCGTCCATTGAGGAAGGACTCCAGCCACTGCAGCACGTGACCGTCGAGGCCAAAAGATGATTGGAGTCGGGTGATGAGGATAGAATGATCAATTGTGTCGAAAGCACTGGAGAGATCAAGAAAACACAATAGGCCAATCTTACCACTATCCATGGCACGGAAGATGTCTGAGGAAAGCTTCAGAACAGCAGTTTCGGTGGAGTGTCCCGGTCGGTATGCAGATTGGAGCCTTGGCATCAGACTGAAAGCGTCGAGATGAGAGCGCTACTGGGAACACACAAGTCTTTCGAGGATCTTTGAAAGAGTGGGCAAGCTGGAGATTGGGCGGTGTGTATTGACATTGGTGGCGTCAACTTTGCCCTTCTTCGGGACCGGAGTAATGTATACCTTTTTCCAGGCGGATGGGAAAATGCCTGTCATCACTGATGTGTTGTAAAGATGCGCAATGATGAAATTATGTGCTTTGTACATAAATATCGTAACATTTCGGAAAATCAAATTCATTACTAAAAACCTTTACTGACGAGGCCTAATATGAAAATGCCTTTTTTAGTAACTGTAATAGCTTCGATCAATGGCTTTAAGGAAGTTCATTAGATACCGGTAATCATAGATTAGCTTGACGGTTATCAGGGTGAGCTTTTGTTTAAACAAGAGTTAAACCAGGTTTAAACATTTAACAACCCAATGCCTCCGGCTTTCACGAGGTCGAAATGATACTTCAATGCGCATTGCTTCTGGCACCACTATGAAAAATAGCTTACCGGCTGGGAATCAAACCCAGTCCTCGAACTGCTAACGAGGCGTGAAAATCACCAAGACCAGCCTCCACGGCCGTGTCAGGCGAACGCAGAGTTTCTCGACCTCGTGAAAGCCGGAGGCATTGGGTTGCTAAATCGATTCTCCGAGGTCGCCTGGAAGCAGCTGCTACTGCTAGGGATTAAATAGGTTTAGCCAGGATTTAAACATGGTTTAAACAGGGTGAAACCTGTTTAAACACTAAACCAGGTCAGCAGATGCCACCCTGAATATTATATAGTTCCCATTGCCGAACGCATCCCACTCTCCACGCGCCTCCGATAACAGAGACCCATCTGGCTAATACACGCTCTCAACAGGTGATCCGGTGATCATGTCTTGCATGTCTTCTGGATCCAACGTCACTGACTTGTCAACGGCTGATTAGGACCAATGGGCCAAAGCCTGTCTCGTGGGGGCTACACCTATTAACAGAAGATAATAAATCACAATATTACCTCGCCGTCATTGGGCAACCACATGCTAACAAATAACAAGATTCGTTCATGATTGGTGCTCCATGCTACTTTTCATGTGACCTCAAATTTTTAACAAAAACTTGCCAGAAGCATTGATCAAAACAATTGTGATTGACTTTCATCTTGAAACAAAAAGTGTGATAAAAGAATGAAAGTATGACAATCTCGAAAAATAATGGAATCAAGCTGCGACTCCTGCCATAAACATTGAACATTGAAATAGCTGATCGTCAAGCCAGATTAACCGATTGCATGATGCACATACACTTTAGTACTCGTATAGTGCTAATTCGCCGTTGTTGAAAGAATGCATTTTAGATCATTTTAAATTGTGTTGAACGTTTGAATTTCTTTGGTTTGAGCAATCATATGCATGCACATAATGCCAATTTACCAAATGTGGTTTCGAAGCATATAATGCGATGACTGGATGAGAAGAAAAGTAAAGTTTAAGTAATGGGCAATTCCGGGAAAGGTCAACCTTGGCATCCAAATTTCAAATAATTCGAATGATTTATTACAATACATCATTGAAAGCAAATTCCGAAAGCAATAGCTGTGGTTTTTGAAAATGCAATTCATATGTAGCAGTAGTATGTTTAAGCGTGGCATTTATTTTTGTCAAAAATCTTGAAAATAAAAGGACATCGTAGATTATCCTATCATAGTCAGATAAAATGTTATAATACTAAATCAATCGGCTTGTACAATCGAATATTCACTACTCGTGACCTTCGTGGTGCTCAATTTAAATTCCAAGTCGAATTGAAGAAATGCGATGATGTCACATTTTGCTGTGTTGTTTGTGCTGTGACGTAACAAATAGCGGATTTAGAGATACCTTAACATCTTCACAGCAGGTTCATCAGATGCATAAATAATCCATAGTTGCTTTGGCCTTCTGTCATTCAATACATCGGAGGGAACGTGTCGGACGTGCAATTTTATGTGTTGGATGTGCTGTACGTCCGACACGATTTTTCGACCTGTTCTAAATCATGCGTAATCACGTGAATTTGATACGTTTTTCGTCTATACTCGTATGTAAAAAAAGTCTTTATCATATTGATTTCAAGTGTTAATTTCATTCATCTAAGTCATGAACAACAAGGACATTTTTTGCATGGTGTTTGGTGTTACCAAAGTCATCTTGTGCACAAACTGAAAATTCAAATCCGCCTTTTCTCCATTGGAGTCAACTCAGGAGTCATGTATAAAAATAGAATTTTCCTAAAAATGCAACTCTTAGTGATCAAATTCTCAATGAAATACAAAGTGCACACTAGTCACACATCCAAGTGACACTCCTTCTCTGCTATTATTGGATTAGCAACGAGCAACAGACAGCGAAATCTGTTGTAGTTGTTTCTGATGAGCTTCGACATGAAAAGTGCAGTGTCCATGCGTTCATGAAAAATATGTTTTCTTTATCTTAAAGAAAGGCACCCGAAGATTGAAAACATTGACGTTTCCTCCGATGGAGCCACGTCAAAGTTTAAGCAAAGGTATCTTTTCATTAATTTGACGAGATGGCAAGATATATTACGTATGCAAGGTCAGTAGCATTTCCTTGCTACTGCACACGAAGTTATAGTTGATGGATTAGGTGGAACGGTGAAACATTCCGTTTTGAGGAATGTTCGTGCAGAAAAAGCGTTCCTGCTGATTTTCTTTAAAATTGCGGTTGAAAGAAATCCTAATGTCACTTTTTTATCATCTTCCGTAGGGAAATACATTCTGAACGCTAAGAAATAGATCAGCACTGGGAGCAAGTCGGACCTATTCTTACTCTTCAAACTTTTCATATTGTGAAAACGTGTGGAAGTCGAAATATTCTCATTTCGAATGTTTCACACGGAAATAAATTACGCTATGTGCAGCTCTTTGACGACGATGAGAGTATTCTCTCTACCGACATTTATTCAGATAATAAAGTGGATAATTGTGACTTACAAATTGGAACATAGGTTATTGTGGAATTCGAAAGCCAGCTATATCCGGGTGAAGTTCCTGATTTCAGATGTGATGGAGGCGTTGTTGTCAATGTCATTTACCCATCCGGTGCTTAATGGAAATGGCCCGAAAAACAAGACGCGATTACGTGTACTTAGAGTGAAGTTGCAAAGGTAATCGAACATGTTGAACCTTGTGGATAGCGTGGACAATTAAATGTGGCATTCAACTGTGAGATTAGGAGTCGTATTCCAATATTTATGTCATGTTCTACTATGGATTTCTGATAGAATTGATTTGCTTGCAAAGAATGGATATAAAACATACTATCGTTTTCATTTATGCATTGTAGTCTTTCATTTATTTTCACATGCACCACGCATGATTCAAGCGCTACCTAATTTTACCGTATTTGACTCTTGTATACCGTAATTCGCAACAAACTGAACAAAAATATGTTAACCGTTAATGAAAAAATGAAGTTGACGAGCATTTCCATGACTGAGACCATTGTACTTAGTGATACATATGAAAATTTGGCTTATTGACAAAACTCTTGACAATTTTGGCGAGTGAAGTACGGTATTATGGAAAAAGCGCTGAGTCTGTTAGCAGAAATTATGTAGCTCAAGGAATCGACCGATTTCATGAAATCAGGGTGTCCGCGCAAATTTGAATGAAAATTTCCAGGTGTTTTCCAGGGAAATTTACCAAAATTCAAGGTCAAATTTGAGCGAAAATTTCCGGGCTTTCTGCAAGGAAATTTGACTCAAATTCACGCGTCAAATTTAAGCATGGTTGATAACACGGTTTTACAAAAATCCGGAAGATCTCTTCTAGTGAGGACCATGCATTACTTTTCCCCGGTCCCATTTTCAGTTTTGATTACAAGTAATCCAGGAGTTATGAATAGACAGCAGTGAGAATGAACAGTAGATGTGTATAGTTATGATACCTTATGTTATGCGCTTACACCCTATAGGCCTCATGCTACGACTGAAAATACATTGATTATTAATGCAGTAAGGCCACAGATAATAATTAGAGCTCAACCATTTTGAGGCAAAGTATTGCAGGCGAAACCTCCAGCCTTTGGGAGTATAACTAGAATAATTTTTATGTTTTTATAGCCTCCAGAATTTTTGGGATTATAACTAATAAAATTTTCAAGTTTTCTAAAGGGAATATGACTAATTTCTAAAGCGCGGCTGGCGAAACCACCTGCCTTTTGGGAGTCTAACTGGTAGAAATTTTGTTTTTAAAGCGCCGCAGTATAGCTGGTAGAATTTAAGCTGTTTAAAGCGCCGCGAGCGAAACCCTCTGGAATGCATAAAACATTTTCTCGACAATTATATCAAGCAGGAATTATCCAGCTTTATGTTATTTCTAAATGTCATGACAAGAGGGAGGAGGGATGTTATGAAAACTATGTTTTCCTATATGTTGTGATAACTATGTTCTCGATGGTTTGATATCTCAACACTCACTTGTCTTGTATCATGCTATATGCTCAAGATATCTTCCTTAGTGCTATGGTAACTTTTGACATTTACATCAAATTTTGTACTTGCCCATCAATGTTGTGATCTGACCATAAAGGAATCATAAACTTTGGATTTGTTTTCTATTGAATTGCGTCAGTATCATTACATTTTTGGTGCCCCGGGTGAGGATCACGGCCAATATACGTGTAGATGACGTATATATACATACATTAATGGTGAATTTGCAAACATTGGCAAATTCTTGATACGTGTAGATGACGTATTACCTTTGATGAGCATTTGAATTTGTTGGACTAACAATTGACCTTTCACATTGGTGACAAACATTGTCTTGGTACACTTGATTTGTGATTTTGAACATTTCTCGATATTGGTGCATGCATCTTTGTGGGTAAACATTTACCAAAGGATTTGAAGTAAGATAATTTGCATTTGAATAATTGATAGAGTTGTCATTGGACATAAATTCACATACTTTGCAATAACTAGTAACATTTGCTATTTATCGTATAGTCAATCAATCAAATTACAAGTATATTGTCTTGAATTTCTGAAAAATTTGTGTATTCGTTTTTAGTGATTCATACTCACACATTATGAGCAACAAAGTAAAGCTACGTGTTATGAGGGCATCTGTAACAAAAACAATCAAGCGCATCTCTGATCTTTTTGAAAATGATTCATACCGCGATGAAACTGACATAGATGCTTGTTTGAATATGTTGAAAGATCAATCAAGTCGCTTAGAAAGTGTAAACGAGTTGATTGAGAATGATTTGATTGGAAGTGATGATTGTGTACTTGAAGAGGAATATATTAAAATGGAGGAGTATCGCATGATGATTAGTACATCAATAGCAAAAGCTTCATCGAAAAAGCGTAATGCGCAAATTGCTCAGAGTAGTCATGAAGGTATGAATGTGCTGCAAAGTGATTTGAACATGTCAAATAACTCAGGTTTGCGACTCCCCAAACTCAAAATACCGTCATTCACGGGCAATGTATTAGAGTGGCATGAGTTTAATGAATGCTTCACAGCTGCTGTCGACCGAACAAAATTGTCAAATGTCGAAAAGTTCGCCTACCTCAAGTCGAATTTGAAGGGAGAAGCCCTGAATACCATTGCTGGGTTAACATTGACAAATGAGAACTACACAGTTGCATTTGAGCTCCTAAAGGAAAGGTATGGGTCAAAAAATCGTCGTATCCGTGCACATGTACGAGAATTGCTCAATATTAGCGATGTAAATTTTCGAGATGTCAGATCGTTGCGAGCATTTGTTGACAATGTTAGGAGAAACATGAGAGGTCTCGAAGTTTTATCAGTAGCATCGGACGGTTATGAAATATTTTTGTGTGAGATTCTTATCAGTCGAGTTCCGATGGTCATCAGGCATGAATGGGCCAAGCTTGATGGGTGTGAGATGACTATGGATTCACTTCTCAAAATAGTCGAAAAAGAATCAAAGTTGCAAGAAATTATCCGATCTAGTGACACGTTCGATAGACCCCGTTCTTCAATGAGCAAAAATCTTAAAATTACAGCATGCAACATTGTGCCAAAATCGCGTCATAATTCCAGATTTTATGATAACAAGCCAGGAAGAGATGTACGAAAACAAGAATCATTTAACAATCCTATTCCTGTCGCTAATACTAAAAGCACGACAGGTTCAAACTTGTGCAATTTCTGCAACGATTCATTACACAAGTCCTTTCAGTGTTCCGAACTCCTAAAAAAGTCTCCCAAACACAGATATGAATTAGTGAAAGAAAAATTGCTGTGTTTTAATTGCTTCGGCCAACATAAGGCCAGTGAGTGCAAGATGAAGCCTACCTGCAAGGAATGTGGTAAGCCTTACAATTCACTGCTTCATTTCGGAAGCAGAAATGATGTTGACGACATAGCAGTAAACTTATCCACTTTGATCTCGAAAGGTAAATACGTTTTGCCTATTGTTACAATGCCATTATATTCATCAAGAGGTCTGGTCAACGTTCGTGCGTTGCTCGACTCAGGCAGTCACAGGACTTTTATAAAGCAGGACAGACTTCGAGATATTGACTATGAAAAGACCGTAACTCAAACATTGAGAATTTCTGGATTTAATGATAGTTGGACACAAAATTGTGATATTGTCGACGTGAAAGTTGTGGTAGACAACACAGAGCTACCAGTAGAGATGACCGCTTCACCACTTCTTTGCGATTTCCATTTCGATGATCATAGTACTGTGATTAGTTTGTTGAATAATCACGGGCTTCCCAGTTGTCCAAGTTGCAATGATGTCAACATTGATGTCATCGTTGGAGCCGATTTGTATTATACATTCGTTACAGGAAAATGTATTCGCTTGAATCAAACTACCGTTGCAATTGAAACAGTCTTCGGATGGACTGTCCATGGAAAATTGGCTCGAAATGGTAATCGTACAACAGTAACTTGTAATCCACTCTTGACAGACAATTCAGTCGAAAGCATTGACATTGAGAAATTTTGGGACATTGAGCTAGCAGGTATAATTCCGAAGGGTGAGCTTTCTATTTGCGACAAAGATGTGTCATTCGCTCATGAAAAAACAATGAGTTTTAAGAACAATCGTTATGTTGTCCGCTTTCCTTGGAAGTCTGATGCCTGTTTGATCTCTGATTGCTTGTATCAGTGCAAAGGTAGATTAAAACAAACAATGAATAAACTCTTACACACGGGTATATTGACAGACTACGACAACATAATCAAAGATTATTTGCATGAAGGAGTCATTGAGAAAGTTGACGAGCCTTTCAAAAATGATGATCACAGGTATATTCCACATCATGCTGTTATTCGGGAAGAGAAAATCTCAACCAAATTGCGCATAGTTTTCGATGCTTCGGCAGAAGATGACAGCAAGACCTCTGTGAACGATTGCATGTACGCAGGGCCAAATCTTTTACCACACGCTCTCGGTGTGCTGACGAGATTCAGACTATATGAATTCGTGATGATTGGAGATATTCAACGTGCCTTCTTGCAGATTTCATTATTCGAAGATGATCGAGAATATACCAGGTTTCTTTGGTTTGAGGAGAAACTGGGTAATGAATGGCCGAAAACAAAAGCAACCACATTTCGCTTTACTCGAGTACCTTTTAGATTTCGAGCATCACCCTTTTTGCTAAATTCCACTATAGCTCATCATTTACGGAAATACGAAGAATCTCACAGAACAACCATTGAAGCAGTGCAAGACAACATTTACGTCGATGATTTGGTGCTATCAGCCTCTTCACCACATAACCTGATCAAGATGAAAGAAGATTTGATTGCAATTTTCGATACTATGTCCATGAAATTGCATAAGTGGAGGTCCAATTCGAACGAAATCGTTGAATTCGAAGAAAGCAATGACACTGTCAAAGTTCTTGGAATCAAGTGGAACTACAGAGAGGATCATGTTTCAATCAGCTTGAACACTGAGCACTTGAAGTTGAAAACCAAACGTCAATTCGCAAGTTTTTTAGGCGAAATTTTTGATCCGTTGGGATTGATATCGCCCATTACTTAGATGAGGGTACAAAGCGTGACTTCTGGCCAATGGCAAAAATTTTGCAGTTTCACTACGAACGTGACAAGATTGCTAGAAGTGTCACTCTCTTTTGTAACGGAAAGGAGTTAAGGCGGCCAACTAGACTTGTACATAATCTGGAGATTATTCGATAAAATTGTCTGTTGTTAGTTGATGATTTTATGTGTTGCAGAAGCATCTATATCAGTTTTAGAGTGCTCATCTTTCCATAAGTGTGACCAAACGTTATGAACTTGAAATGGTTACACTGCTTTTACCTTCCCCTGAAATGGTGCTAAAGAATGATTTCGGCGAGCAATGTGCATTCAACAGTGTTGTTGCGAATATCGCATAGGAACAGTACAATTCGCTTCTGTTGGGGAGTGTTATGAAAACTATGTTTTCCTATATGTTGTGATAACTATGTTCTCGATGGTTTGATATCTCAACACTCACTTGTCTTGTATCATGCTATATGCTCAAGATATCTTCCTTAGTGCTATGGTAACTTTTGACATTTACATCAAATTTTGTACTTGCCCATCAATGTTGTGATCTGACCATAAAGGAATCATAAACTTTGAATTTGTTTTCTATTGAATTGCGTCAGTATCATTACAAGGGATGTATAATGAGTTTCAAAATTTACGAGTAATGATAAATCCTGTAGGCCTACACAGTAGAGCAAATGGAATTGTTTACTTCACAAGGTACGGTCTACTTCTTGAATACATATACCTACACTATGCCACTGTACATGAAGTTTATACAAAATTAATCGCAATTGATAACACTAATGTATTAAAATAAAGAAGACGAATACCAATACAAATAACATTTCTTGAATATAATAAAATAATATATTCATAATAATGCACCGGCATGCAGAATTTCTACAAGCAAACTCTAAATGGCCTTTAATGTTAAGTAGGTCTAAGCAAGACATCATTCTTCCAGAATATATACATAAATCGATAGTCATGAACTTTTTGCAACACAGTCTTTAATTGGCAAGTAGTCAGGATTTCTCATCATGTCTAAGCCATCGGCTAACTAATCTGATTCAAAATATTCCGGGAAAATCTACACAAGTTCTATGCCGAAGGAGTTTGCTTACCATGAAATTAATATTATCAGGCCTGTGATTAGCCTATGAAAAAAATTGAGGATTTTTTGTGAAAAATTTGAGGAATGGAAACGGAGCATAATATGATAATTGCAAGAAAAACTACAAATTCTAGCACGGATTTTGGGCCAAACTTCAAATCATGAAAGTCATAACGAAGAAGGTACCCCAAGGGTTGACCACACACCACTTTTTGAAGTTGTGTATATTGCAAAGGAATACTGACTTGGTCATAATCACTTCCCGCGTTGTTACGAAATCAATTTGTTGCCTCAAGTATTATCTGCTTAGAATGTGTCGAACGGAGGATGTCAGATCAAGCTGCTGGTATCGCTCTGCTTCACGCTATCGTCTCCAATTCAATGATGCTTGTCAGATTTGTGTACTGTAATTTTTTGAATGTAGGATATATCCTCAACCACATGCTTTTGGGGCTTTGCAACGATTAATTTTTACGAACTTTAGACAAATTTGGGAGGAGAGTAACCCTTAAGTATAGAAAGCTTAAAATCGTTGACGGAATGCTCGTGACTTAAAAAATCAGTAATTTATCATGAAGGATACAGCACATTACACACTAATTTATTACTTTTACTTTATGCTACATACATGTAAGTTTTCGTGGGCTTTGTTTACTTGTTAGCGTTTGATCATATCGCTCCGATCTACATTCAAATGAACATGAATTCTCTCATACAACACAAAACAAGTGTCGGGAACAGGCTTGCCAGTTGAGTTGTTGGTCTCATACAGGCAAAGAGTGAAAGATTATCACCTCTATTCGCATGAAGTTGCGCAGAGATATTGACGTCCACATCTTGCAGTAGACCCAGGTTGAAAATCTACCAACCCAGTACTATGTGGTTCAATGTCTTCATTAATCTAAGTTCACATACAACCATAAGCAATGTGTGCACTTATTTCACACCAACCTGTGTTCTGCAAATTATGAAAACGATCTATACGTGAATAATTCATCCAGGATAAACGTCGGTCGGCAGACCCTGGAAAATGTAGCTGCAAAAAGACTCATGAGATAGCAGAGCTTCATACGCTTCCAACCCCCACACGCTAGTGACCAGGAGGCATGTAGACACTAAATTTAGGGACCATCCGCTTTACCCCATCGGATGTGTTCATGTTCAGCGGAAATAAAATGGAAGAGAATGAGTGAAACAAACGCTTCAGTTGATAAGAGCACTGAAATCCAAGTGGGCTGGGATACCTATATGTTATCATATAATGGATATGGAAGATCGATATCCTTAAGTTCTTTAAGAAGTACAGGCATGCATTTAGCAGCCATATAGTCGCAGAAACATACAGAGAAGGTTGTGACAAAGGTCAAGATAATTAATGAAAATAATTGAATGTGCATTTTATTGTTGGAATTCTAAGCAATATTATGAAGTTAGAAGAAAAAATTGCAGTGTTCAAATATACAATTTCTGTAGGTTGATCGAAGTGTTTCACTCATTAAATACGTGAAAGCATTTAATGAGTGAGTTCGACAGACAATAACTTCGGACAACTTCTCTGCTTAGCAAAATAAGTCCAGACGAACCGGAACATCTGCAGCCCTGTAGCTTGCAAAAATGAAAACGACATTCAACGTAACAAAGTGCGTCAAGGTAACAAAATTAAAAAACAAGCTAACGACTGGTTAATTTTTGATGTGCTAAATATGACATGACTAAAAGAAAATCATTATATCCTAAAATGTCTAGAAATTTAAAAATACTTACTAGAAGGACAAGCAACGGTTCTCCTCTCCTCATGTGGAATGACTTGGTGAGTAAGTCGCTCTTTTCAAAATTATGCTTATCACTTATATATTGAAAAGATTCTATTTAACAGTCTGCCCATTCAGATGATAAAAGGACAGGTCTGTTTCCAATCAAAATATCAGATCTAGCTAGCACAGCGGGATTACGCTATCCAAAATCTACCAAGTGTGTGAGAGAAAAATCATTAAGTTATAAATCATGAGAAGAAAAAGAAAATAAATAAATCATGAGTGATTCATGATTAGCAGCATGGATGTAGGGTACATGTTACAGGATTCTATCTTAGCTTCTTGTTTGGAAGTTTACATATCATCGCCATTGGCCAAAAAAATAATACCTTATCCGACATTTAGTCTGTAGTGTGTCGTATTTGAGGAATTTCTCATAGTTAAGCTATATTTGAGGAATTTTTGAGGATTTGAGGAGTAATAAACAAATTTGAGGAATTTGAGGAGTAATCACAGGCCTGATTGACGAAAAAAAGATTGAGAGGTGACGTGAAATTGTTTGAGTGTTTTAATTAGTCTCAAAATTTCAAGGTGTATTCCAGGATTTCCAGGTTTTCCACGGTGAAATTTCATTTTCCAGAAGCTTCCCAGGTTTTCAGGGTTTTTCCAGGGAACGCGGACACCACGTGAAATGTAGGTCGTGCACCATGATGCAGGTCCACCAATAACCGCAATTGGTTGTATTTCTATCATCTTCATGAGATTCTGCTGCGGTTTTCGGTTTTGGCTTTCTCATTCTTCGACCTTCTATTTCCATGCTTGATGTTTGTCTGTGAATGTGCAGGAAAAAATCTCTGGCGCAAACAATTCCCGAGCACAAAAATAAAGCCACCACAAATAATCTCTATCACAATCCTATAATGCGTCTGAAGAATTACTCCGCACAAAATACTACACAACGAAGCTGCTCAAACACATTTTTATTCAGCATTTGCGATCACCACATGGCCTGTATAGTCAAGTCTTATATAAAGCTAATGAAACTCCATATTTTAAGAATCAAGAGCAGATACTTTTCTTGATATTTAAATATTCATGCTGTGCATTATCGTCCAAGCTTTGCTCCTTCTAGCATAATCGTAAATCTAGGACACAAGCAGTATTTTTTTCCATCCTATAAATGAGCCTGGTTGATACATTTGCTTGTTATGAAAGATGTCATTATTGTATGGCATGACATCAATTATACGTTGTTACCATGAGTGCTTCCTCTGCTTTGTGTTGAATAAATAATTTCATCAAAAAGTTCCAATAATCTTCTAAAACTAGAGTTTTAAAAGAAACTGCCGTAAATCTATACGAACTCCTAAAACCCACGTGTTTCCAAACGAAAAATTTTTGAACTGAGTCAATTTAAAAAATCGTCCATTCGTTCAATTATTTTAAGCATATGATTGTAACCATAGAAATCAGATACTATATTATATAAAGGGTAGAATGGTCATCGTGTTGAAACCGCCTATCCCGACGTGGGCACGAATTGTTCGGGACTCCGAGCAGCTTTAATTCATTTTTAAAATGATAACCCACGTGTTTTACAGCTGTTCGCAGATGATTGCGCACGTTAAAATTACAGCGGTAAATGGTTTAGCGACCGTAAATTCCATGAGTTAGCGTTCTATTTTGTCATTGAACCGTAGAAGTGAAAACATAATTAATTTTTATAAGCAACTAGACTTGTTTTATGGTTAAATAGACACACACCAGTTTGTATTTCGCCGCATCTGAGTGCTACAATGACTACTAACTCAAGCCGCCTAGAAGAAAGTATGTGATGTAACATTTACAATTATCAATAATAATTGTAGCAGGAGCACCGCTATTCACATATTTCCAGTGATAGTTTGACTTTAATTCACCCATTCATGTTCTGAAATAATAATTAGCGGAATGTGTTAATGGATATGACAGGTTGCAAAAGTCAGATTGATTAACTCTACTTAGACATCTATAGGCATCCAAAAATTCAACTTGATGATCTTAATTTAGCCTAGACTTGAAGCAATTTGTGAATTTTTAATAGATCAATTAGACACGCGTTAATCATAAATATATCTCAGCCCTGTCAATAGCATGAACAACTTTGTTGGTTAGACGGAGACTTTGTAAGAGCCACCAATACCAATAGAATTGGTCGTGGTCTTTCTGTTATAATATCCAATGCTGTCGATTTTATGTGGAAGGTGACAAAATATATAATGTTAAATGAATGTTTAGGAACTATGGTTTTGATAATTTATTACTTTTGGGTCATGCAAAACCCATATTGTACCTACTGCAACCTAGCAACTGATGAAACCAGATTACCAGATGAAACAGTTGATTTGTAACACATGTTCTGCGTAGTCAACATTGATAATAAAGATGGTTACGCGAATTAATTAGGGACAGATTTTGATTGCAAAGATACTGTCGTGAATCAATGTGGTACAGATTTTGATGACAATTAGACACCCGCATGCTGTTGTTGCCTACCACCAATAAAAATGCCTAGATGCACTTTAATAAGAAGTAACTAAATACATGAAAGAAACAATTTTAGGGGAATTGCTTTATGTAGATAATCCAATTTTTGTTTGCAATCCGAACTAATCACGAGTGTTCTATGTTTCTACTACCGTGCACTTCCGAATACCGATCAAAGGAGGTCCATTCCGGAGAAGCACAAGTCTAATTCTGACATGTTCAATACCAAAAGACACACATATGAAAAACCTCCAATTTAATGATTGTCAAGATATGTCATCTTTTCAAAAGTCGAGGGTGGGAATCCATTTAAATTGCTGATGCCAGTACATCACCAACACAGACCGATGTTTTTCACTGTTGACTCCGTTCGTCATTGGAATCAACTTACAGCATACGAAGGGTCAGCGGGTTAGGTTATCAAACTTAAGTCAAGACAAGGGTTAACATTTCAGGCGCTTGGACCTATGGTAAACATGAACACCTTTATCCATTCTTAGTAAACTGTTCTTTGAAGTTTCATTCATTAGCCTGTCATGGGTTTGACATTTGTCAGTTTCTACTTGATGTAACTACAATTTTCATGCACTTGGTTCTTATTATAATACTTATTATATTATATTATTATTAATCGACAAAAATGATATGTAGTCGCATAAAGCCAAATTTGCACATGGATATATGCTCACATACCCAGACTTGCGTTGTAATTGTTGTGTTGCAGTTGTTCAATTTTGAAAGTTCGTTTATACACCATGACAGAATTTACATTCATATTGATGAAAATGCCGATGATGATTTTGTAATAAGCTATTTCCAATAACGGAAAGGTGCGAATTGTTGATTGTAACAACAGCGTCGACTTTTTCATTTTCAATGAATACTCGTAAGTCCAGTGAATAATTCAAATTAATGTAGCGCGATGAAGAATTGCATTGAATGAGTACATAGAAAGTTGAGTATCAAAACATGAAGTTGAGGTCTAAAGAATATATTTTCCTGGAAGAAGAGTGAGTTTTGTTGTCTATTAACTGGATAGGGCAACACTTATGAACAAAATTAAGCTTTCCGCAATGTGATAGCCGCATGTTCCTGTACTATCTGCTACCGGGTATGTAATTGTCTCACCAATTTCCCAAATCGATGAGGTTAGTTTGACATCTGTTTAAGCTTCGGAATGTGATTCCGATGTAGAGTGTGAATATCATACCGGAATGAGTGGCATTTTGAGATAGCTACATGCTTTTGTAGCTTTCAACTTCCTGATTCATGTAGGTGCAACGACTTCAAACCTCCCTTCCAGAACACCTACGGATTTAAAACGTTTTTGACATATTGACGATGAAAGAATGGTCGCTGCTTTTTCGAACAGTTAAGCAATGATATACATATATTTACCAACAAGGACAAAACAGTGTAAAAATGCTTGCAAAAACTAAAGGTAGTTATGCCCTTTTCTGCATTACCAACACAGATTCCCTCTGCATGGTTGACATCTGCAAAGTGATCTGGAGAAATGCATCGTCAATAAGGCCATTGAGCGAGGTTTTCACCACGATTACTTGAAAAATAAAAGGATCAGCTATATGGGAAAACGTGAACGAGTTTGATTTCTCTCATGATGAGGCTGTGGAACCAGCTCTGGTGGCTGATTCATGCAGTCCTTTTCGAGAGCAAATATCTCTGCATGTTACGTTCCACATCAGACACTGACTCTATCTGGCCGCTTCCCATCGCCAGTGTCCATTCCGAACTAGTTCGATAATTGGCGAAAATCCGCATTTTTCCAGTGCTCTGAGAATAGTTTCATTCATGGACGAGTGTCCGGCACTATATCGACAAGATAGTGTGTGCAGTCCATATTTGCCATTTACGTCACCGCAATTGCAGGGGAATTTTCAGCAAACTGCTGCACCTATGAGAAGTGTCACCGCTATTCGAGTAGTGTCACTATCTATTATTGTTGACAATACTTGAAACTGGAGTCACATGAAGCTATGACCCACTCCACACAGATTGTGCTGCTGAAAGCGACCTAGAATTTTATTCCAGGCACGTTGAAATCGTCAATATCATCATGTTATAATCTATAAACGCGCCACAAAAAGCGAGTTGTGTTGAAAACAACTTCACTATTTGGCGGTATCTGCAAGAGAATCAAACCTATTTACAGATTCACATTGAAACCATATTACAATTCCAATTTGCTTACCAAACTTATTATGGAGGCGACAAGAAGCAAACTACTTCGAAGAGCAACAACTAGACATTTGAAATTTAGACATAAGCACTAGGATGAGTCATAGAGAAATAAGCAAAAATATAGGAATTAGCATTACAGTGCAACCAAAATACAAGTCATAAGAAGTCAAGCAAACATAGAAATATTACTTCAAGGAGGCAAGCAAGCTGGCAAGTCGAATGCGCCCTCCACAATCTCCACAAAGCTCTGTCTATCGTTGGTTGAAATGTGAAATACAGTCAGACAAAATTTCAGTGAATGTTGCATAACAGGCGGTTATAAATGATACAGAAGATGGAACTGTCATGAAGGTAGCTCCAAGAATTACAAAAGATACAATGAACGATACTGTGATTTTTGTCAAATTTAGCTGAGAAGCCAGGACTTAAATCAGTAAAAAGTGGTGCTCTACACTGAATCATAGGCCAGCTGCGAAACAACTGCAGTGATCATAAATACATAAAGGTTTTCTTTTTTTGTGAGGTTACGGTAAGCCACTGTTAACTCGTTAGATCAAGGGCTGCACAACTTGTTTTCGTTTAGCAATATTTGAGTAAATCAGTGGCGGGACACTTTAATATTTCAGTTTAGATTCGTGCAATTTTTTTCAAGCAGCATTCATACTTTGCAATTCAATTGCCTTTACTTAGATTAACTTAAGTCTCAACTTCAATTTCATTCATGCATTATCTACAAATGATTTAAATTTAATCCATGCTGTGTGTTGCTCCAATTATGGACGTTAGTGTATTTGTGTCGGAGTTGAAAGACTCCACTCCGGTGCTATGGGAGTTCGAATACAAATGCCGACTCGACTGTGAGCAGCTACATGAACTGCTGCAGAGATCCGTAAAACTGGTTAAGCATTAAGATGATGAACTGATTCTTTGAAAACGTTAAAGTAAGTGATATGACTAGTCATTTACAGGATTTATGATTAAAATTTTACATTTGTGGAATTTGACTTGGAAGACATGGCTATCTTGGATGGAAACTATTTCCACTACTTGAAACTTTGCGTAAGGATACAAAATCGTCTTCATAGCCAACATTCAATACAATCCTTTTTGAAAAAAATCGTCAGTCCGAACAACATGTTGATGAGTCAGATAATTTCTTTGGCTCCATATTCTCCAATGATGACATTCCCGATGTCTTCACTGCATATTGCGGACACAATTACGCACCAGTAGAAGCGATTGTGATCCACCCTACCCACAAACATTTCACTGAACCGAACCGACTAAGGAAACTGATGCTGCTTTCAAGTGACTGCTGAAGAGGTGTTATTCAAAAGAGCTAACGTTGATTGAATGAGGATGAGAGCAAAGGTCTAAATTTAAGATACGTAGGACACCTGATGAATGAATCGTAAGTGGATCTTTTGTATTCCTCCGCTATTACTGTTTACTTCCCGGGTCACTTGTTTCCTTTGTTGATATCGGTGAGCCTTCGATAGAAGTGTGAAGCTGCGAGCGAGGTTGGAGTGGTATTCAAATATTGAGGGTGAGTTCTTTGGCTTTGCTGTCATGTGAACATTTTGTCGACATCTGAGCATTGTTATGGATTGAAGCCATGATAGGAATATGTACAATGGAAAGTTGCTGCTTGATGACTCAAAGAACGATTACAATCGATCAATTTCACGTTTAAATTACTCAAGGCAATGAAACTACTACAATCTTCACCGGTGAATATTCGTAATAAAGCAGAAATCATTCCAGATTTTTGTAAGAACGATTTGCAGAAAAGTGATGTTGAAAGGAAATATGGAGTGAAACGACAAGCATTCAACTCATGGCCTACAGAGGTCGATCAGATAAACGCGCATATTGAAAGATCGACTTTTGGGACCAGTCGCAAAAGAATTCATTTTCCGGAGCTTTTTACGTGGAATCGAGCTTATTGCAATGGCTTCGACAGAAGAGATTAGAAGCAATCCCAATAACAGGCAGCATCCCCATCGACCCATCGAGAGAAAACCAATTAATTTGCTTCAAAAATCGGCGTGATCAATTCCAAGTACAACGACGGATGATTCCAACGCTTCAAGTCACTGCATGACATCGAATGCCGACCCGTGAATGGAGAATGTCGATCCGCTCCACTGGCTTCTGTTGCGACGTGGAAAGATGACATGCAGACTATTGTAAAAGAATGACATTTACAACACGTCTATAACACCGACGAAACTCCTTTGTCTTTCGCAATTGCTTTCAGATTCGATGTTAGCATCAAAAGGCAACAAATGCATTAGAAGAAAACAAAGCAAACAGCAGATGACTATAATGGTAATGGCAAACATGGACGGTTCTCATAAAAGGAGGCTCTTTGATATCAGCCTATTCGAAAAACGTCGATATTTCTCTAGGATCAGAAAGTTGACTGTCACTTACAAAGCGAACAGAAGATCTTTCTTTGATTATGTGTAGAAGAGGATAGCCGTTTGGTATCGAAAACTCCAAAATCGACTCTCTCCACGTACTAAAAAAGAGCAATAACGGAGGATTTTTTCATCAAAGAACAGAAGATCGTGGATGATCAGCAATGTCTTCGATGACTATATGCAAAAATTTGACAAAGAAATGACACGAGAAGGAAAATCGATCATAATCGTTGATAACTGACTATCCTCCGATGTGTGACCTGAAATGTGTTCATTCATCCTCACGCTAGCTCCCGGACTAGAAAATGTCCGCATAAATTCATTAAAATTCAAAAAGCTATTGAGAGGTATGCGTACAGTCTGTAGGATTTAAATCCCGCTTCTTTCAGACGTTGATATGCAGCTCTAAAGAAACAGTTGATACCAACAGCAAATCTCCAGCCTTTTGCTAGACGTGAAACTATCTGAAACCGATTTCTCTTCGCTGGAATGATCAGCTTTCAATCTGTGAATATCACTTGTCTTCTGAAATTTGGTCATCCAGATCCTTACAACTTTGCTTCTTCACACCAACGCGCCCACCAATTCCAATCAGCTAGCCTGCATGATACATTCAAACAACTCTTTAACAACATTGCGCATGCTACGTCCACAACGAATCATTTCAACAATTTACGATTTTTTCTTGGTGCTTCATCATGCAGCTACGACTTTTATCAAAACGACAGCGAAATTTGCAATTCTACGATGTCCAAACTTAAACAAACGTTGATCCTGTGCAAAAGGATGAACGGTATCTTCATATTACTAACGAGTTTTAACATGAAACAGTATATGAATGGACCGACTCATCGTTGTGGTGGAACACTTGATCTACTGATAACATCTGCTGACTTCGAACTTGAGAACATTTCTGTGAAGCCACCTGGTATCATCTCTGATCACTCACTTGTGTGCTGCAGTTTACCACTTGCCGTTGCGTCAGAACCACCCACAACCCGCCTAGTTAGATCGTGGCGGCGAGTCGATCGTGTATCTTTGCGACAAGCAATCTTGGACAGCCCACTGTGTCAGTCTGTTGTTGTCAATAGCGATGTTGATCACTTGACTGACACATATAACAATGTCCTCCTTGATATATCAGACCGTCTCGCTCCGCTCCACAACGTTCAGGACCGATCAGATCGACGTGCACCGTGGTTCGATGATGAATGCCGACAGGCTCGTCGTGATTGTCGTCGCCACGAGCAACGCTATCGTCGCAGTGGAAACATGGCCGATCGTGTACAGTGGATTGACCACACGCGACGTCGTTTACGGTTGTATCGACTTAAGAAAACTGCATATTGGAAAGATAAAGTGCAGCGCGACGGATCTACTCCGGCTAGCTTATGGAGATCGCTCTCTACATTAATTGGGCGTGATCGAAGATCTGAGGCGGCTTCCGAATACAGCGCAGATCAATTTCAGTCATTTTTCAAAGAAAAGATTACCAACATCCGAGCAGTTACAAAGGACAACCAATCATCATCTGTACCACAGTCAGCCTCAACATGCTTTACAAGTTTTCGTGTAATGAGCGAGGCAGATATTCGCCACGTCATTATGACTTCACCCGTCAAATCATGTACTCTTGATCCCATACCGACATTCCTCGTACGTGAATTCATTGACCTTCTCTTACCTTTCATTACCGCCATAGTCAACACTTCTCTGTCGTGTGGAAAACTACCTAGCAGTCTAAAACTTGCCATTCTGAGACCTTGTCTCAAAAAGACGACTCTTGACCCGACGGATATGGCGAACTACAGACCAATATCAAATTTACCATTTTTGTCAAAAATCATCGAACGCGCTGTTGTTCAACAGATCAATGCCTATCTTATTGAGGAAAACCTTCTACCACGGTGCCAATCAGCCTACAGAAAATTTCATTCAACCGAAACGGCCTTGCTACGAGTTACATCGGATGCTCTCACTGCTGCTGACGATCGATGTGTGACACTCCTGAGCCTGCTCGACATATCAGCTGCGTTTGACTGTGTCGATCACGAGCTACTACTCCTTCGACTTGAAAACCAATTTGGTTTTAAATCCGACGTTCTCCGCTGGGTGACATCTTTCCTAACGAACCGTTTGGAACGGTTTCAAACATCCAAGTCAGTATCAACCACACAGCAAATGTGTCAAGGCATCCCCCAAGGCTCAGTCTTAGGGCCCTTGCTATTCAACCTGTACACAGCTGAGTTAAGTACAATCGTGGAATCCCATGGCATGCAGTTCCATCAGTACGCAGACGACTGTCAAGTGTACATTAGCGTGCCCAGTGATGAAGCCCAGTCTGCTATCGACCGACTGTCCTGCTGAGTTTCTGACCTAGGGGACTCGTTGATGGCCTCCAGACTTCGACTTAATCCAGAGAAGACAATCGTTATCTGGTTGGGATCCAGGCAGCAAGTTGCAAAGATCAAACCTGCTAGCGTCGACATTTTGTCTACATCGATCACGCCTGTCGAGTCAGTGCGCAATCTTGGCGTTATGCTGGACAGTAACCTAACGATGTCTGCAAACGTTACAGCTGTTTGCCGATCAGCCTTTTGCTTCCTACGCCAGCTAAGACCAGTCATCCACTCCCTACCGACCGACGCTGCTAAGACTTTAGTTCATGCTTTTGTATCATCTCGTGTTGATTACTGCAGTTCACTTTTCTACAATATCTCGGATGTTCTTCTACGTCGTCTCCAAGCGGTGCAGAACGCAGCAGCCCGCCTGATCACGGGAACTCGGCGACGTGATCATATCACTCCGGTCCTCCTTGAGCTTCATTGGCTCCCAGTACGGCAAAGGATAAAGTATCGGTTAGCAGTCCATGTTTTCAAAGCCCTACACGGCATGTCTCCGGACTATATTGCAGATGAGTGCACCCTAATCAAGCATCCTGGGGATCGCAAATTAAGGTCATATGATGTGTTGACATGTGCCGTACGTAGATCACATACGCGACTTGGTGATCGAGCCTTCGCGTGTGCTGGACCTAAACTATGGAACAGCCTCCCTATCCATCTCAGGGACAGTGACCTACAGCTGAATACCTTTCGTCGGTCACTGAAAACTTTTCTATTCAGCGCCTAGTGACTTTTACTGTTTTTGTGCGCTCTATAAATGCTCTTATAAATAAAATAAATAAATATGTTCATGCAACAAAAGGCACATACACGTAGAAATCTGTTTGAGATCAAGATCGACTTAAATATTTGACAACGGCTATTGATTAGATAAGTGTTTTCTGTCACGCATCACAGTTCAGTCTTAATTGTAGTTTTATTAAAACATCAGTGCATGTTTCTGTCACGCAACGTAATTCAGCCTTCATTGCATGTACACTGTACTTTTCATTAAGACGCATGATATAAAAGTTCATCACTTACCAAATCCTGCTGTCAGATGTTCTCCACTTGAATCAAAATTCAACTAAATTTTCCGATGAATGATGTGATGAAGCTATGATAGTCCCAAACACTTTCTACATCGATAAAACCACAGAAAAGCATTTCAACAACGAGATGTTTCTTTAGTTCCAAGTATGTTGGATTATCTCACTACTTTGAACACACTAGCAATGAAAAGCACATATTAGCACGGTCAGCATTAGCATCCCCCAGGCTCACTTTAACACTTTGAGCGGAGAATCGAACTCCTGATGCCAAATATACTGCCATACTCTTACATGCGATATATATGAAATCACAGATGAAGAAGGAACATCTATAGAATTTGGAAATGCAATAAAGCGTTAGGCATGTAGGATCTGACTTTTTAGGTGATAATTATTTTGGTTGCTAAGTAACGTAGACTTATCAAAATGCGAATTGAAAAGGTTGGTAAAAGAAGCATACGTGGTGAGATCAAAAATGATTTAGACTCGATCAGAAGGAATAATGCTACGACTTAGATATTTCACACTTGATGACTAATGGGTATATAGGTAACAAATATCGTATTGATAACTTTCATTGATATTTTTTTCTTCAGTATTTTTATCGATTTTAAATATTTAGTATTTTTCAGCATTTTAGTTGATTCTTTCCATACATTTCCTTAACTTCCCTCTGAATACATGCCACAAAAGTACAACAGCTAATCCACAAAATGTTAATTTCAAAAGTACACTTCTAATCCACAAAATTTTCATTTCAAAAGTATAAATACAAGTCATTTCTTCTCAATGTAACCCCCCTCATTCTCGACACACTTGCTCCACCTTTTAGGAAGCTCTCGAAAAGCCTTGTGGAAAAAGTCTCGACTTCTGGAATTGAAAAATTCCATCACTGCATCTTTCACTTCCTCACCATTAACAAAACGCTCTCCCCTGAGATGATGCTTTAGATAGCGGAATAAGTAACAGTCACTTGGAGCTAAGTCGGAGCTGTATGGGGGATGAGGAAGCACATGAAAGTCTGAGTCTTCACTTGCAGTTGTAGTGGTCGCTGCAGTATGGATGGGCGCGTTGTCGTGTAGTAGATAAAGATTCTGGTTGCGAGGTTTTCGAGCACTTTGACGAGCTTTACGAAGTTGCTCACAGTAGTACTCGGCATTCAGTCGCTGATGTCGGCGAAATCCATATGAACAATGCCGCAGCTGTTCCAGAAGATTGTCAGTATCAAGCATCTTCGATGGTTGGTCCCACTGCGCAGTTTCCGAGTTGCTGACTCACCAGGACGTTTGAATTCCTTGGAAGACCGTTGATCCTCAGGCAAGTACAGTGATAACGATGTCTCGTCCTCCGAAATGATGTTGCTTAGGAAGGCATCACACAAACTCTGATGAAGATCGATCAATTGATTGCAGCACTGAAGGCGACGGTCGCACATCTCAGAAGTTAAAAAGCAGGGAACAAATCTTGAACACAGTTTCCTGATGCCCATTTCGGAAAGAAGATTTACAACGCTACCGAAAGACACAGTTTTTCTGCAAGCTCTTTCTCAGCGATTTGCCGATCTTCATACACAATCCTCTTCAACTTGTCTTGGTGGTCATCCCCGATCTCAATAGGTCTCCTTGTGGACTTGCGATCCGCTACATCCAGCCTTCCAGATTGAAACTCCTTGATCCAGTTATAGACGGTGGCTCTACATGCTGCCTCATCACCATAGGCAGCAGAAAGTTCGGATATTATGGATTGGTTATCGTAATGACGGAGTAAAAAAAACCGAATAACACTTCGATACTCAACCGCTGGAAGCATCGTCTTAAAATGAATGCGAATCTTGTCTTTCTGCGGAATGCGACTGACCTTTGAACACAACTCACACTCGGTACCGCTCGTGATTGTTATAACAATCAAAACAACTGAATACGTTGATGAATACAACTCAGACCCTATTGAAGTTCATGCAAGTCATGTTCGTTGTAAATATATCGGTCAAAATACTTTCAAGAAAGGAAATGTACGGAAAAAATCAACTAAAATGCTGAAAAATACTAAATATTTAAAATCGATAAAAATACTGAAGAAAAAAATATCAATGAAAGTTATCAATACGATATTTGTTACCTATATACCCATTAGTCATCCAGTGTGAAATATCTAAGTCGTAGCATTATTCCTTCTGGTCGAGTCTAAATCATTTTCGATCTCACCACGTATGTGCGGGTGCTAGGTAGCGGTGACAGGTGGATGCAGGGTTGGCAACCCGCTTTACCCGCCCGCGGGTAAAACCCGTTTTACCCGGGGCGGGTGGGACGGGTTTTTTCAAGATGAAAAAACCCGTGGGTAAAACGGGTTTTTTCAAAATTCATATTTTACATGATATTTATCAGATTGGGCTATCACGATGAAAAAACGGGTTTTTTCAAAATTCATATTTTACATGATATATATCAGATTGGGCTATCACGATGAAAAAACGGGTTTTTTCAAACTTCATATTCTATATGATATGCCTATTCTTTAGGTAAGGTTATAGATTAGAAGATCAAAATGAAGAAACCCGTGAGGAAAACATCTAAGGAGTTGTTTCAAAAATCAAGATGAAGAAACCCGTGGGTAGAACGGTTTTTTTCGAACTTCATATTCCATATGATAGCCTCAGACAGTGACTGTGCCCAGAATAATGTTCAAAATCAAGCAAACTGGTTCTGTCCGGACTACAGACCTATGAATGCGAAATACACAAACGTGTTTTAATCGCCTTATTCTCAATATCGAATCAAGGTTTCGCTGTACCCGTATTTCCTCTAATATAAGCACCTCTATTTTTACAAATACTGGTAAAGCAAAGTTTGACTTCATTTCAATTTTGTTGCTAATATTAGGGGTATAGTTTTTACAAAGTATACTACGACTTCTACTAGTATTATATAAATTGTACGTATAGTACAGAGTGAGTCAAACGTTTGTATACTCTGAATGGAAGATAAACACATTGCATGCAATTTCTTTGACTTCCATCATCCCCAAATGTTATGATTTCCTATTCAGATTACACAAACGTTTTACTCACTTTACATGTTGCTTATATTGGAGACACGGACGATTTTTGAAGGTGTCGCTTACAGTATTAGAGTTAGAAACTTAGAAGAGTGCTTATAGTAGAGGAAATACGGTATCTCGAAATGTTCCATGCTGAAAGAAATTGGTCAGTTGTGATTGGCTCATCGCGGAAGTGGTTGCAATTCACTAATCACATGATTAGCACCTCGACTGTTGATTTGCTACATCGTCTATAAAAATCGTAAAGTAGACTGTAGTGTTGGCCTACTATGCGCTCAATCGAATATTTCGAATGTCGTTATTCTCAATCTGAAATAAAGTAAGATTGTGAATTATAAAATTATTTACTAGCTACAACGTAATGCAAAAATCAGATAAGAAAGTAAGAAAATATGTAGGCAGTCACTAGTCATGCACTTAAACAACAGTACCATAGTTCGTATTTATCGTATAGTCACTAGTTCTACATTTAAGGTCGGGGTGTATCGAATACGTAGATTTGTAGTACCGATAATGGTATTCGTAGCCCCTCAGACGTAGTCAGGAGGGACCCTCCAGATATGATGAGATGAGGTCCCTGTAATGTTATAACTGGGGCCCTCTTAATATGATCCAGCACCCGATTGTGATGTGGCATCCTCGCCTCGGGCCCTCATTATTATAATGCATGTGTACGGCTCGTACATGGCCATCTTCAACTTGATGTGATGTGACATGGTCCCCTTGTTTACCAGGACTTTAATCACGGATGTTGTCAACTGCATTACTATGTAACCATATGGGTAATTGCAGATTATCTAAATTTGCACGGACGATTTAACTTGAAAAAACCCGAAAAACCCGCCCGTTTATCCCGTTTTACCCGCGGGACGGGTTTTTTCAAACCAAGCCCGGGTTTTGCCAACCCTGGGTGGATGCCTTATCAAAAGTTGCGATATCGACATTTGGACCATCCATTACCACCTGCAGGAGCTTAGAATTGTCCAGGCCATCGACCAATCCCTCAAGAGCTTTGTGCATCTCAGATGCATCAGCATGACCAAGAAATCTAGAATTCAGGTATCTTGTCATCGTCCTGTCTTCAGTTCAATACCTTCTGTGAACAATGAACATCCATTTATCCGCGATGAATTTTACGTGAGTTTCGTAGCATCTCAGATTTCAGACTGTCATCGGAGTCCTAATCAGCCAACTACTATTTATAAATGCGCAAGGCGTGGGAGTCCTGAACCTGCTGAATAATCTCCAGAGGCAACTCGCCCATTGACCGATCAATCTGATCAAGCTCACATCAACGGCGTGGGTCGGATGAGAAAACGAAGCATCCGTCCTAATGCCAAGGATCCAGATTTCCTCGGCTGCGTATGCACATTCCGTCAGGACATTTTCAAAGCAGCTTTCCCCACCCATCAGAGTGGATCTGGTCGCAGCTTTGGAGAAAAGCGCAGCAGCAAACTAAGAAAGCACATAAAAGCAAAACTGGCCTCCTTGTCTATACAAACTGCTGAAAATTAGTGAAGCAGACGTACAATGTTTCAAAATTAAAATTATAAATGCTTGACCAATGACCATACTTTTCTTGCGAATTTGCACTTATTGATCAAATCTTCAAACGATATAAAAAGTGATGCTTATATCAAAAACATGGAATTTCTACTTTTTCTTGTTGTACAGTAGGCAATTTTGTTTATTTTGTCATCAGTCATAGATATATTTAATCTTTACTGCTCCCAAATTTAAAATTCCTTGATTTTCCCGAGTTATACACACTGAAATTTTCGAAGTAATGATTAAAATCTCAGCAAACTTATCGCATGATTTTTCGGAACTAGGGAGCCACATACTTTGACCCGAAAAATCATGTCTGTAGAAGATTACGTAGTAGGGCCTATTTTAAGGAAGGTAACTGAAATGATAGATTTCAGGACAGTAGGCCTATGCTATGTTTCACAAGATTCCAGGATATGTCATGAGATGACTTCTTCTAGATACCCGTAATCTCCAGGTTCCGCCACATCTCTCACATGTATTTCATTGCCGCTTTCATCTCGATACCAAAATGATCTTGGACATAGTAATAATCCATCGCCGGCTATTCGGGAACACCCACTCAACTTCGAATTTACCCGAAAATAGGAAATGTGAGCAACTAGCCGACTGCTATGCAGGCTGGAAGTCATTTCCCTGTGAAAGCATGCAGATTGACCGAGAGACAAGTGACTGACCGAGATGACATTCGAAACATATTCGATCTCATGAAGGTATTTGAAAAGGAATTCGACCAAGTAGAGCTAGGACACAGGATGACTAACATCATTCAGGTGAGGACACACTAAATCCTGCTACAACACTGAGCCGATGCAATTTTCTTCTGATGGCCATGTTACCACGGCTCACCTGTTTCGGCTCCAAAAACAATTACTCAATATAACAAGAATCAGAAATTAGAATAGGCCTATGTATCGACACGCACCTTTTTCTTGCTTCGTCTTGCTTGGTCACGTTTTCGAACTTTCTCCTTTTCTTCGTCTCCTTAATGTTTTAGCTGGAGAAATTTTGTTCGAAGCAAACTTGTTTCCTAGCTAAAAGAGACTTCAATAACAATAAAAACGACAGTAAATATATGTTGTCAAAGATTGACTCGCATCTTAGTCAGAGGCGGATCCAGCTTTTCGGCGCGGAGGGGGTTGACAAAATAAAAAAGTGCGATCAATGTACAATGTACATGTGCGTGTGTAAGTCACGACGCATCTCTACATTGAGTGCGAGTTGCTTCCCTACACAATTACATCAAAATATAAAAATCAAAACGAAGTGTCAAGAAAGCCTGATATTGGGTCTATTGTTTCTTCACTTTCATTGCATTTCGAAAACTTCATTTTTTAATACCTTCCCATCATGCCTCACGTTGACACAAAAATGTGAAAATAAAAGTCACTGAAGTTAGCACTAGATCTGGCAGTGGATTTTTTGAAATAATTTTTTCATCACATCAGTTTTCAAAAGTTCCTCTCGGATGAGTAAAATTTCAAATTTTAATCAAAAAATGCACGGAGAGATTAACTGATGCTTTCCTGATCATATTTACGATTTTGTTCACACCAAACAACCACGCATTCTTATTCTAAGAACAATTCCAAAATTTGTTCATCACATTGGAACTACCTCACAGCCCTGCAAGACGACATTGTCATTTTTCACTTACTGACACTTCCTGACTACGAACAAGAAGTAACTAGGGCTTGCAGGGCTGTGAGGGAGTCCAACAAATTCTGGAATAATTCTTGTAATGGGGATTCGTGGTTGATTGGTGTGAACAAAGTGTTGTTTGGCGTCGGGAAGTAGCAATAAGTGAAAAAAAATGACAATGTCGTTGATTTCTTTTATGTTTATGCTATAGTAGCGAGTATTGTAGGGCTGGGAGGGACTCCAAGTGTGTTGAACAAATTCTCGAATGGCTCTTGGAAAAGGAACACGTGGTTTTTTGGTATGAACAAAATCGTGAATATGATCATGAAAGCATCAGTTAATCTCTCAGTGAATTTTTTGATTCAAATTTTGCCCTGAACCGAGGGGAATTTTTGAAAGCTGATGTGATGAACAAATTCCTAGATCATTTTTCATCAGGCATGTGGAAAATCCGGATTGAAAAAATTATTTCTAAAAATCTACTGCCAGATCTACAGTTTCTTGAAAATAATTATATGCTAACTGCAAAACCATTCTTGAATTCAAATCCTCCGCAAGCATCCTTTTCCTTTTACCACAATGTTGCTGTAGATTATGGTGGCTCACCTATCAGATATCACTCAAGCGACATCGATTGACAGACGAGCCGTCTCGGATTTGCCCTCATGAGCCGCTCAATAAAAAATTTCGGTTGGAAAACTGAACGCTTCTGTGTAATTAACGACCATCATGAAATACTGTGTAATACCGGTATTCAAAGATTTCAAAACTTGCTTATTTTAGTATGTTAAACTTAGTAAGCAACTTATTTGTCCTGATCCCATTTAGGTATTCGACAAAGACATCGAATGATTTCTACTTCGAAGGATAGGAGCTACCATTGATATTTTGTGCTGATCACAGATATCCTTGATTTCCAAATTTCACACGTCTTCATATCTTCCACTGTTTTTTTGCCACGATTGTCAGTCTACCAATCATTCCTCGGAGATGGTGCACAAGAGATGCGCCTTCGGATGTCTGAAGCCATAAAACGGTCTCTCTGATTCTGAGGAATTTTGGAGAATTGGAGAGACGCATCCAACCAGGATGAGCTGTCTGATGTTGGGGTAGATGTCCACATCAGCATTGCTGAGATTCCACCACTATGTCATGTATTAAAGGATTTCAGGTAAACAAAAGTGACTTAAAGATTTTGTGAAAAAACGTAACTGTTCCAGGCTTTAAGTGATTGCCATGACATGATTTTCCTTTCATAATACGAAGCTGCAGGCCTTGTTCTTAATATAATTCAGCAGAATCGATACTAGTAAATTACAAATGTAATTGCTGAAGCCCTAAGCCATTTCGGGCTGGTTATAAACAACAAGCAAAGTCAGAATACAAAATTGATAAAGTATAAACACATCCATAACTCTGGAAATACAGAGGGTAGTAGAACCAAACTTCATACAGCACTTAACCACACCCTACGATATAGCGCAATACAAAATTGAGACCAGTCCTGCACAAAAAAACACGCTCATGGGAAATATTCATTCTCATTAAAAATTAATTCAATTTCATGGGATCACCAAATACCAATCAAAAACAAGCATAGCATTCATTGATTTTCTGTAGCATACCAAAGCGGAAAATGATCTTTCTTCGCTGGAATTATGTAATTTTCACTAGAATAATGCTATGCCCACCGATCAACCAACCTTGTATTCGCTCTGGATAAATTGATGAAATATTTTGATATATTTCCTTGCATTCATGTTCATCTCTGGCTTAACGTGCACATGTATCTCTGGCTGGATTCTTGCATAATAACCTGTATCTACCGGCGTGTTGGGGAAGTGTGTGTTAAAACTCAGATATGATTAGTGGAATACTATTTCACCGGTTGTAGAACTGTACAAACTCATTATCCATGTAGCACCGTCATTTTATGATAACTCTTCATTTTTCGATGAAATCGGTATTTTCCGGTTTTACCGGTTGTTCGTGTAGAGAAAATGCTGGAAGTTGCTAGACAAATTCCCTAACTAGGTAACACTAATACTTGCACCAAATCTTAGTATTTGAATTTGTATTTTGAAGTCGAAGGAGTCTGAATTTTGAAATCACTTTATCTGTACAAACCACGGCTTTCGTCGGAGGGGGGACGCTTGAAAACGGAGTTCCTACCTGCCCTTGTTGTGGATCGCATAGGAAAGCCAAAGTGCCCTCTTCGAAACGGTGTCATTCTGAGCCGATGGTACATTTTCATCAAGTGTTATTAATGACATTTTGAAAATCATAAATTCATTTGTATAGAATTTCTATGACGGCCTTTTTGTTTCAAGAATGGCTACGTTTGTGTAAATAGGATAATTAAATATTGAGTTGCATCCTCAGTTGAAAAGTGGGAACAGACCTGAATAGCAGCTATTTCCTCCAATATCAAGAATCATCAGCAGGCCTAGTACACATCTCTCAACATCGACACAACTTCCTATTGAAAGTTGCAGTCATGCCCGGGTCAATTTGAGATTTGCAATTATAAGTTATTGAAATTTCAACGGGCATTCATTAAATATCATTGTCTCGTTTTAACTATTGTTCCCTAATGAAACGTTTTTATATTTGAGTTGCTAAATTTTCAGACGTGATATAAATACATCCATTTTCCTGTTCAATATTCATGTCATCTAAACAATCAATTTTCTGAAGTATTATGAAGGTTAAGTAAAACAATTTCATAGTGAAAATGTTCATAAGTTTGCTAGAAAATGATGTATTTTCAAAAGCTTCTAATATCAAGTTTTAGGGACTAAAGGATTTGCTCCCAAATGAGGCTGATTAGGCGAAAATTTAGACCTAGCAGATATCATGACTTTTATCGGCAATAGCAGCTCGACTTATTAAAAAACGATTGATGATGCAGACGCTGATATGTTTCTCAGAATTATTAACTGTTCTGCAAAATATCTTCTTTTGGTATTATACGAAGACCTCTTGGCTCTCTGGAAAAGAATGTAAAGTAATTTTTTCCTAAATACTATATAAAAGCTCGTGTAAAGTGACAGTAGGTCTACTGTGTTAATGCTGCTAAAACTTCATCTGTAAAGCAGTTTTGTTTTGTACAATAATATATCAAATATTTACATATCGAAGGCAAATTTATATTCATGATTAAGCGAGAAGCTTAATACCATGGTGTGATACTATGCAGATAGAACCATCAAATATATATTCGGTACAAAAAAGCTGCGTTGAAAAAGCAGGTTCGATTCACCGCGATTAAATGAAATGCAATGAGTACTATATATGCCTTGCGTACATGAAATTGCATAATGCAAAGACAAGCGTTACTCACTAACTTTGAAGAGTGAGGTTTAGGAAATCCACCGCTTTTAGCCTATAGGCCCTATGTCAAAACATAATGCGATACACGGTATAAGGAAAAGACATGCACCGTAAAAATAGGTTCAGCTACAGGTTAGAGCTGGAGGTGATATCTAGGTAGGCGTATATGAATCTGAAAGTTAATCAAGACCAGAGATAGAATGCACGCACGTGCGTGCGACTGTAAGTATAACTCTCGGATACTCCATTATATACATAAACTTTCGATCACAGAAGATGCAGGTACGCCGAATATTTCAAATTTTTTTAATTTACAATTTTGTGCCTTCGTTCGAAGAACTTCGGCTAGCTTTTTATTTTCTCAAGCGATAGCAATTAGCGTTAGAAAATCTCGATTCCAATAGCTTTCTGCCAGTTGCTTTAGATGAACTCAACCGGATCATGACCATAGACAGCATTTGCGTGCTTATGACGCTCAACTGCTGATTTAGCTTATAAAGATTTTATAATGGTAACGCACTCAATCTTCCTCAACATTTCATATGTACTAAACCAATTTTGCATTGATACCATTGCTTTAAGCCATGACAATGCGTCCAATGATTTAGAGCAATTACTCGACTTGATTATCCATGAGCTGAATCGGTTATCATTATGAGAAGAAACATCGTTAACATTGTTTTGATCATTCATAAGTCACACACGTTTACGGTCAAAAAATATTGGACAAACATTTATAACATAAATAATAAATGCCAATGATGGGTATGCTTGAAGTGAAAAGAAGGAATCATGTTAATGTGATGACAATTCCTTCACTAATGCACACCTGAACATTTTTCGAACACATGATTAAGAAAGATCATTAATAGTAATTTTGAGGATAATTCATAGGAATGTTGAAAATGTTCTGAAATGGTCCTGGAATTTTCTGACGGAAAAGCCCCGGATACCCTGATCTTGGCCGCTATGGCTATGCTTGAAATTAGTAGAGGAGATGGTCAAATTTAGTAAAATCCGTGATATTAGGTCAACTTTGAGAGCTTGCTGTGGCCGTTGCAGGGCATGGAGGAGGTGGGGACTGAATTGCGCATCCATTGGGATCATGAACATTGGTTTGTGGTATTGGTTGCGTGATTTGACTGAATATCTTGCTATGACTGCTTGTTTTTGATTGGTATTTGATGATCCCATGAAATTGAATTAATTTTTAATGAAAATGAATGTTTCTCATGAGCGTTTTTTGTGCAGGACTGGTCTCAATTTTGTATTGAGCTATATAATAGGGTGTGGTTAAGTGCTGTATGAAGTTTGGTTCTACTACCTTCTGTATTTCCAGAGTTGTTTGTACTTGACTTTGTATTTGTTGAATTTTGTATTGACTTTTGCTTGTTTGAAACCAGCCTTGCTGAACATGATTCCAAACTTAAGTACCAGACTTCTATAAAATATCAAAGCTTGGACCTACCCGAACCAGCATGGGCTTCAACCACTTAAACACCATGAACCCCTCCCCTGGATCCGTTACCGGCCACTTCTAGTGCTTGCTGCCGGCTCAGCCATGATAATAGCCGCATGACTCTAATTGTGCTGGTTCATCCGGGGTTAACTATTGCTATTAATTTGACATTGATTACTATTGCATGTTCATTCGATTTCGGTGGCAATCAGAATAAAGTAAATTTTTGGCAGTAGCTATTGCACCGGCTATATCTCCAATACTAGAAATTAAGACCTAAGAGAAATAGAAGACTTAAGAATTAATACGTTTAGAAATTAAGGATTAAGACTAGATAGTGCATGAAACAAAAAAATGGAGGCTTTGCTGTATTGAATGTTTTGGAGACACTTATGGCAGGAAAAAACGCTTGCATTGAAATCACTCAAAAGTTTTGTAATACAAAGCAAGACAAATCAACGAGTCAAGACCCATTCTGACATGTTTCGTGATGTACTTCGTGAATAGGAGTATCTTTATGACTGAGAAACTTTTATAGTAACCAGAGATATTGAAGAATATTATACGCCTTATTAAGAGTAATAGACAGAAAACTTCATCAATTCAGAGAAATCATTTGCAGAACTACACTTATGTCAATTATATACAAGTACATTTCATCATACAAATACATTTGTCATGTGAAATCCTTGCATCATTGAATCGATATTTGAAGTATTTTTCATGTTCACTCATAAATATAATGAAACAAATCATCAAAAATATCTTCAACTAATAACTAGGCGCATTATTTCCTTCATTGGTATTTATTACACGTGACTTAATGATTGAGAAATCCAAGCCCGACGTTTTAAATTCGCGCCAAAATATCGGGTTTGCGAGCAGCTTTAATGACCACCTGAAATCAGCTGATGACCCTTCTAGCCTATTGTAACCATCGAAATCACTGTAATTATAGGAGCTGTTCATCGGTGTTTGTTCATTAAGTAAAATTCTGCCGGCTGAATATTCAACCGATTTCACTTTCTGTCAGTTAATAACAAAGTTAACAGATTTTGAACGACAGTATCATAGACATCGAACATTAAAGCATTAAGGTATGTGGACAGTATAATACCGAAACCGACTAAAAATTTGATGAACACCATTAAAATGGAAGTAATCAAGTAATCATGAAAAAGACGAGAGTTTATTGTGCTTTCTTCCCTAGAATTTCAAGTTTTTAATTCAATTTTCACCGTCATGATTCTATGCATATTCTATGATTCAGTAAATTCATGTTTGCAAAGATATTTGCATGTTTAATTTCTTGAATCTGAATAGTGATGTGGACCCATCTACATCTTTCAAAGTTAATAGAAATTATGGAGTAAGTATGCTAGGTAGAGTGGTAACTCCGTATTTATTAAATCCCCAATAGTTGAGTTCATTTCCGGTGTAAGTGTGTGTTATTGTTTAATCCGTTTACCCAAACCCAGACTCATAGACCGATGTCTGTATAATGTATACATATGTATAGAGAAAAAAGAGGAATATATATGTACATGTATATATATATATTAAAAAATACGGGTATTTATAAACAGATAGTGTGGAGCTGTTCATTGAGTAAAATTCTGCCGGCAGAATATTCAGCCGACTTATTGAACGACGATACAACACCAAAGATACAGCGTGCGCATTGCATAAATGCGTGTTTGTCACTCTAGAATCAATAAAGTAAGAACTTCAGTGTTAGTTTAAATTATCGCATGAAACCACGGGATTTTCCCTGGTGCTAATTATAGCAGAAATTGAAAATGGCACAAATTATAAAAGAGAAATGTTCTACAATTTCGATTACATCAAACGATGTACACATCAAGCGACCCTTAGAAAGTAACAAGCCGATTGATGCTTCGTTGAAATGTGGCATTTGCAATGGAATTCTTGTCGATGCAATGCAGGCATCCTGTGGGTGTAGATTTTGTCTTCCATGCATTAAAGAGCTGCAATCGGGATGTGAAATTGACTGCCCAGGTGGCGAAGTGGAAAAATGTGGACCTTTTTCTGGAAACAGGGAAGACAAACCAAAATCAGATGTTGCTACCCGAAAACACATCAATAAGGTGAATACACGTTTGATTGGATGAACATCAAAAATATGAAAGTTAGGGCTAGACTCCAGGGGACCTCGCATTTCCACGGCTTAGTATAGAGAGATGGGGTTGAAGTCGATGAGCTATTTCCTCATGATTTGTAGAAATACAATCTACCGGTTGCACTCTCATAAGTGTTCAAAACGAAAGGATATCGCACAAGTACGTGCGTTCAGATATCCAGTCTAGAGAGGAAGTGGCCAATGATTGTTCAAATTTATCTGAAAATCAAAATCTTAGACTGCCATCAATATTATATCATGGTGTTGATCAAGTTAAATTAAGATTCTGAAAAAGATCGACAAATCGAAAGAAGGAACATGACCTAGTAGGGATGCACATCATTTTTAGAAAATACCAGTTCCTCTCAACTTTAATCAGTGGTCAATAATCCACGAAAAATCATGTTGGCACTTCATATAGACATAGTAAAATGCCTGCATTGATTTGGAAATATGTGTGATCTTTCTTTTTAAACATCTATGACAGGCGACATGATGCGCCGATGTGCTGTTTGGGTGTAAAGGGGATGTTATGTGAGGGTTATGAACCCATTCCCTGCACAGCTTTGTGCTAGCTTCCGTTTTTGGTTCAAAGCATTTTTTGTTCAAGCATATGTATTTCCAAAGCATAATCTACTAAGCGCGCAGGAGCCAACGCCAGGCGCGCATGACTCAAGGTTGATGTACGACATTGAGAAAATGCATCTTCAGTTAACTGTGTCTGAAGATGATCGAGATTTTTTACGGTTTCTTTGGTGGGAGGATGGCAACCTCAGTTCCGAACCTGCTGAGTACAGAATCAAAGTTTGCTTGTTTGGTGCAGCCTCATCGCCTGATTGTGCCTATTTTGGACTTCAACATCTTGCGAGAAGCACTCTATCTCGTCATTTGTCTTAAATGATTTCTATGTCGATGATGGCCTTTCCAGTGTGCAGTTGAAGCAACTCAACTCATCAAGGATGCCAACTTCTTTGTGCTTCAGATGGTTTGAGACTGCATAAGTTCATTTCAATTGACAAAGAAGTCATCCAATCTGTTCCCGAATCTGAAAGGGCTAATGAAATTATGAGCATTGACTTACATGTACAAGCTGACTCCTTGCCGATAGGTCATGTCTTCGGAATTTCTTGTAATGTTCAGACATTCCTTCGGTTTTCGATTCGATTCCCCTAGTGATGTGTCCCCCACAAGAGTGATTTTATCGATCGTTGCTCCCTTTTTCGATCCTCTTGGGTTTATCACTCCCTTTGCCTTCATTGACAAACGAATCCTACAAGATGTATGTCAGGCATCGATTGGGATGAAATTGGCCCGCCAGCAATCAGACAAGAATGTGATAAATGGATTGAAGATCTGCAGATTCTGAACAGTTTGTCGGTTTCACGATGTTTAATTCCCATGTCAGTTGAAACGCTTCAGTCCATTGTACTTTATCACTTACTGATGCGAGTTGTCCAGGTTACGTTGCCAATGTTCTAATCTACGCATAGTCATACAGAGTTGAAAATTGTTTTGAAAGAAAGTCAAGTTATTTATTGTAAATTCGAACAAAAGGTTGGTCAATATATTTCGACTATTTATACCATAGCCATTATCAAGAAAAAAAACCTCAAGAAAGAGCTTGGCATACCTGTCAACAAAGGATATTTTTGGACCGATTCCAAAGTTGTTTTTGGCTGTATAAACAATGAGTCCAGAAGACTTAATGCATTTGTCGCCGAATGAGTCAAACTGATTCGGGAACTATCCAACCCGTCGGGCAATATGTTGACACCTCCACGAATCCAACAGTGGTTTGAGAGCAGCTGAAATTTCTTCGTCTTCTTGGCTCGCTGGTCCCAAACTTTTAAGGCTACGTGAATTGAACTTGAATACATGAGATGTTGAGCTCCAAATCAATGACCCAGAAGTGAAATTATTAAGGTCTCTCCGCACTGACGTCACAGAACACTTCGAGTTTGATCATTCTAGTTTCTCAATTTGGACGAAGGCAGTATCTGTCATAGCAAGAATCAGAATGTCAGATGGGATTTCAGGAATTCACTCACCTAGTGTTGAAGAAAGACTGAAGATAGAGCATTGCATTATCGAGATTATACAGAATGATGTTTTTCAAGAGATGCGACCTGTTCTTATGTCTGGAAAGTCATTGCCAAAAACAGATTCTCTGCATCTTTTGAATCCTGTTATCAAAAATCGACTAATCTGTGTTGGTGCGCCTCAAAAATGCTGATTTTTCCTTTCACTACAATCATCCCTTGATTCTTCCTTAAGACCATCATGACTTATTTAATCCTGTCTTAAGCACATTCTCAGGTTCATCACCAAGGCAGAGGCCAGAACCTCGACAACCTACGATCCCTTGGTTATTGGATTGTTGGAGGCAGCAAAGTGATCGGCAATTTCATTCGACAGTGCGTCACCTGCAGAAGGCAAAGGCGGCCCGCTGAAGTACAGATGATGGCCAATCTTCCTACGGATCGATTGGAAGCGTCGCTACCCTTCAGCTTTTGCGGTATTGACTGCTTTGGTCCATTTGTGGTGAAACAAGGACGCAAACAAGTGAAACGATATGGACTCCTATTCACATATATGTGCTCCAGGGTGGTTCACATTGAAATGGTCGATGATATGTCTACTGACTCATATATTAATTCTTTGCGGTGTTCTATATTGGTTCGAGGAATCGTGATGCAAATCCGTTGTGACCAAGGAACACATTTCGTCGGTGAGGTGAATGAGTTTAAGTCACTGAACAACGGTCAAATTGCAAGGTACCTTTCTGAGGGACAATGAGATTTCATCCTGAATTCACCTGACTCTACCCATGCTGGTGGAGCTTGGGAGCGCCAAGTACGAACGGTTAGAAGTGAATTGAATGTTATATTATCATCGCGTCCCAAGAAGCTAGACGACTCATCATGCGCACAGTTTTCTATGAGGTCATGGCAACTGCAAGCAGTCGCCCTTTGTCTGTGAGTCAAATCGATGATCCGAAGACAATTGAAGCCTTCATCCCAAACCATATCCTCACCGCCAAGTCCTGTGTGCCGCAATCTCCTGGATAGCTTGATCGATCGGACATATACCTGCAGAAACGGTGGAGAAGAGCTCAGTTTTTACTGGAACAATTTTGGTCACTTTGGAGAAGTGAGTATTTGTCACAGATCTCTCTTCGACAAAAGTGGCATGATCCGCGTTGAAACATCAAAGTCGGTGATATTGTTTTAGTGAAAGACATAAACTTGCCTCGAAATTTGTGGCCGCTTGGCAAAGTTATAGTCCGGCAGCCAGAACTTGTTTCTGCAAGGAACGAGACCGAAAATGAGACTTTCACAGAATGATGTGCACCCTATGTCTACTAGGAATCTGCACGTCTGCCGAGCTCTAGTGAGTTCCTCTTCTTGTCAGACTGAATCAAAGAAAAACACATGTTTATCAATGGAACGCAGATTGAAGTTTTTGGTTAAGATGAAATTGTCTTCGTTTTCTCTTATCAACTGGAAAGTATTAAGTCTGGAGTCATAATTCTTGACATGGAAAGTCTTCTGGTCATTTCCTATGATGTGCATGTGCTATCATCATGCTTCTGATCGACAATGCATGTGGGAATGTGGTTGAATGTGGATTAAGTTGCTCAAAATGTTTGTGTTTGCCGATATTAAGAGGCTCGCCAAATCTAAATGTGTTTAGCTTTATAGACAAGGGTGCATGAACATGAAAGGAAATGACCTGAAGACATTCCATGTCAAAAATTATGACTCTGAGCTTAGTACTTTTCGTTTAATCAGAGAAAACATAGAAAATTTCATTTTAGCCAAAAACTGCAATCTGCGTCCCATTTGATATACATGTGTTTTTCTTTGATCCTGTCTGACAAGAGGAACTCACTAGAACTCGGTAGACGTGCAGATTCGTAGTAGGCATATGGTGTACATCATTCTGTGAAAGTCACACTTTCGGCCTCGTTCCCTGCAGAAACTCGCTCTGGCTGCCAGACAATTATTGAAGCCAATGCGATTAAGATGGACTCGTCAGAAATGTTATGTTACGCTTTATGTTAGTTCAAACAATTTTGAAAAGTGTTCAATTTTAGAACGCAGCATTCACAAACCTGTTTTACTACTTAGCAAATATACTATCAGTACTACTCAATACTACTAATTCAGTATTGGGATTTTCACACGCTTTGATTACAATACTTATTCTTCTGATTAGCGCAATTGACTATTGACTTTTTTAATGCATGAAATTGTAAATGAAATGATCAATATTGAAATCAGACTGTAACCAGATTTTGGTGGGAGTGTAAATGAATTCTGTGAAATTTTGCTATACTGCATCAATTATTGTATTTGTAATGGCAACACAAATTGATTACACGGTAAGCAGAACACCCTTAAGATTTTAGAACTGTAAATGCTTAGTGACATGCTGCCATCACAAGTTTTTTACGATATTAGAATGAAATTATTTGTGTAAATTGAATTGGATATACCCGTGAAGAAGAACTGTGATTTTAATTGACGTACCAGGGTAGCTACAATCAAAGCAGCCTTAAGTGCCGAGCCCAACTGGAATCTCTTCGAGCGCGACAGCACGCCAGACGAATAATCTATTTTTGGAATTTCTAAAAATAAGCGCATGGATGCCAAGGCCAGGCGCGCCTGATTCGAGATTGATACGCCTGCGTGCCGGAGGCATGATCTATTTTTTAGAATTATTGAATACAAGCGCTCCGGTGCACCGAAGCCGAACATCTGACGCTCTCCGGGTTCTAAAAAGTGCGGCACAACTGCACCTCTGAACAAATTAATCCAGTTTGGGTGGCGAGTGCAATCTGTGCCCGTCCTATTTACATCGAATCTGCGGCAACTCACCAATCAACCTAGCTTATTAATTCAGTACTCGTCCGCGGTATTTGAGGCGTCGATGAAAATTTCAAATCCGTCCTCAACAGGTTTAGATCAGCAATGGAATGTGAATTACGTTTTTTTGTAAAATACGCCAGTGATCGCCGACAATGCACATTGTACATGTGCTACTAAGCTTGCTTAAATACCAGTACCCATGAAAAACGCTCAGAGTGATTACTGGTCAATATATGCCCGACGCTCACCGAAATTCGTCTTCTGTTCACAAATGTACTTTCATGGAAAATTTCACACGAAGCCAATCATGCGTCAACATAAGGTTATTCAGAAAATCGTCTATCATTGCATATGCGTTTTTAAGTAATTATCTTGTGATGGTCTATACGAACTTCGGAGCTCATCATTTGTGCAATTGTGATTCAAAAACTTTAAAGAAGCATGGAATAAAAAAAACATTTATCAAACATCACAGATCATCATCAAAAGATTACAATAACGGTAAAGGAAAGTAAGTGTAATGCATTCCTGGAAGGTATTTGCAAAAACCTGGGTGAGCTTTTAGACTTTTGATAGTGATCCTGGATTTTTGCGAAACCTGTTACATATGTGTATAATGGCTAGAATTTTCTGAATGATATATTTGCTTTATTTTCAATTAGCCAAATATGCTAAATTTAATAAACGTAATTCGCAGTTTGGACTCTATCTACAATACTAATAGATAAATACTTCGCGATCAGTGCATGTCATTGCCAGTTTTAAAATTGTACGAAGGTATTATTTGAAGCAAATTTGAAGCAAATTTTTGATATTGATCAAAAATGTACAGCTTTACTATACAGGAGCAGTCTTAAACTGTGACTAGGAAATGGACAAAATGTGACAGTGCTACTTCGGAATTGCGGTGCTAGCAACCCGTTTAGCCCAAACCCTCTGTCTCTCTGGTAGAATAAGCAAGGACGAACCTGTAAGGGCTTTCCAAACCTTTGAAAAGCGTGTATTGGCTTAGACTTGAAGACCATGACGAGGTGTTTATCCATCCAGTGAAATGTGCATCCATTAGGAGCAACATCACTAGATGACACACTGACAGCGCCAGAAGATCTGGTGACTAACCTTGACTGAAGAGGTGGCATCGTAATCAGAAGTCAGTCCTTTTACTTGACTGAAGATGATCTTCCAAGAAGTTTTATCGGTGACTTCTTGACTGCAGTTTTTCTGTCTTTTTTTACTATCACAACTTTTAGTAGATGAAATTAACAAGCAAAACTATTCTGCACAAAAGATGCTAGAAAATTAAAAAGTGTGCTAGAAATATAAATGATGGTAGCAAATTTGAATAAATGACATGCAAATTTGACACTTGTAGACGCATTTCTTGCCCCAAAAAGCTGGAAAAGATTGCATGAGAACCCCCTTTGCCGTAACGATGGGTAAAAGTCAGATAGGTTGCAGAGAAACCGGATACATCTGCACTTTTATCGAGAAATTGATTGCACCTGGCTTCCAAAGCAGGGATTGCACCGGGTCAAGATCCGGGATCCGGCGGATCTGGTTGTAAATATCCGGATCCGGTATGAGATCATCCCGGATCCAGCGAAGAGCGTTTATGATAAGATGTTGATGGTCATTAATGCTGTGATAAATCTTATTTAAAGACCCAGTCCGCCCAAATTTACCTAGCGTTTTTTCACGCAACCATATTAATATTCTATGTGGTGAATCTGTCTACACGCTCTGACAAACAGAGCTGGAAAAATTCCACTGAAATTTTTTAATTCCGATTCCAATTTCGGAGAAGAAATTTCAATTCCAAATCCAATTCTAGTCGAAACAGTTCAATTCAATTCCAATTCCTTAATAAGATTCAATTCCGATAATTGCATGTCGCTTATAGTGTCTTATGTTAATGTATCTAACGTTTGTTCGTTTCAGTCTAACCCATGTGCCCTTATCCTATCCTCGTTATTCCTGTGCGCCGTTCCCTGCGTCGTTCCTATGTGCGTTTTCATAGTTCATATTTCTTGTGTACATGTATACAGTGTATATGTAACCGGTCAGCCTACGCCATTTTCGTTTCGTAAAGAGATATTCAATATCTCATGAAAAAAAGAAAAGAAAGTTAACGGTCAGTAAAGAATCAAACGCTGAGAGAGAGAGAGAGAAATGAGATGCGAATAATATACTAATAAACTGACAGAAGAAAGAAATTCAATGTGCGATTACCGTGATTGTTGATGGAAGAAAAACGACTATAAAAATGATATCATGAAAACTGATTAATGAATGGTCCATGTTAAAAATAGTAGTTGTAGGTAAAAAATCCCGTGATAAGAACGAAATGTGGTCTGGTTGAAAGCTAATGAACAGAGATTAAAGGAAACTCTTTCAATTTTCAAAAAGAAAATGGTTTTATCGTCCAAGTCTCAAAAATTTGTATAAATTAGAAACGATTAGAAATTGACACAACAACAACTACTAACAACAATACAGCAGTGTATGCGGCAACACATCAGCGAGCGCGATTGAAGATTGACGGTATAAGTGACACTGATATTTATGATATTATTTTGGTATAAGTGAGTTCGATCGAATTGAAGTGAATTCAACATTAAGAAGTGAACTGTGAGTGTAAAGTTCTTTTATCGTTGCGTATCGTATCTATATACCGTAAAACCTCTATTTGAACGGCATGCCGATCTATTTTTCAAACCTTTCCCCGCACTACCGTTTAATTAGAGGTGCCGTTCAATTAGAGGGTGCCGTTCTATTTTTCGACCAGCTGATCAGAATTTAGAGATGAAATTTTCAGTAATTTTGATCTTAAATCTGTAAATTTTATAAATGAAAAGCGAAAACATGTAACATAAGAACTCTGCATATATCTATTTGACAAAAGTTACCAATTGACCAATTGTTAACAATCTTTGACCAATTGTTACCGCGGAGCTCGGTCGCAAACCGCCGACTATCTACTTTTTCAACAGGGTAGCACCTAAAAGAAGCATACGCTGTCGGATAAAGATGAGCGATCCTACCCGAAACTGTGGGTTCTGGTCGGGTTCGGGTAGGCGAGATTACCGCTTTTATCATAAACCCGAAAACCCTAACTCAGGCTTTTCGGGCTTTAGCTCACATATCTAGGAAATCTGTCAGGCTTTTTGTATATTCTTTCTGAGAAAGGTTGATTCCATGTGACTCTTAACTGTGATGCAATGGACTGGGCAACTGACTTGATCAATGCTTTTGCCTTATTACATTGTTCTGATAAAATATCAACGGGAATTATTATTTCTTGTATATTTACCATTGTCGTTCGGCACTCATTAATTGTATACATAAAACACACACACACACACACCAGTGTTAAACAGGAGCACTGGAGTAAGCATTTTATCTTATGTTCTCGACGTCACTGTTGAGTGTCAACTATGAAATACAGTGTACCGTGTTAAACCTCTTTTACATGCGAGTAATTCAAAACTCTTGTTTGGCATAGACTCAGATGTATTCTAAGCCCCACTCGGCAATATCTGAAACACAATAGAAAACGTGTAAGAACACAGTACAAAACACAATATAAAATGCATCATGCAGAGAATATGAATACAAATATAGCAAATTCCCTCTCTTCTCTATTTGAAGGAAAATACCTAAAAATAAGTCTCTTGAAAACTCACTACTAAAAAGAGCTATAAAAACTAAAAGAACAAAATGCACTGTGACTAGCGTAGAGAAAAAGCACCAGAAGAATATGGAGAATTGACAAACTAAGTTTGCTTCAAGTTCGCAGAAAGAACGTTCAAAAGTTTCTCTCTGTTTGCGTCCCGTTTCGTCAGACAATTAGCAAGTTGATGATCCGTCGGGATCCAACGCAACTTGATTTCGCCTCGATCGATCATCTCTCGAAGCATAGCGATGTCAATACGAAGTCTCTTATCTAGCACAGCCTTTGTCGATGCTAAAGATTCAACGAGCGATGCATTGTCTGTGAAGCACATTATTGCTGGAGCGAATCCATTGATTTCCTTCATCGTATGAGATAGCAGGATCGCGGCTTCCGCTGCCTCAATGAGAGCCAATGTCTCTGCTGCGAGAGTTGATCGCACCACTCGACGAACTTTCCTGGATTGCCAAGAAACGAGAGTTGTCAGCTCAGCATCACCGAGAAAGATCACGAAACCTGCCTGTGAACCACCATCACTGAGATTTCCAAAAGAAGCATCCGCGTAGACATACAATGTTGACTGTCCTTCCAACATGCGGTTGCACTCTATGGTCAAACCAACGCTCGACGATTTCAATTTACGAATGACCTTGTTGGCTCGGATAGCATCTTCTACTTGAGGATGTTTCAAGTGACTGCTCAACTCACACGCATCGAATGATAGATCTGGACGAGTTTGATTCGCAAGCCAATTCACAGATCCCACTGCTGCACGAAATGACTTGCTCTCCTTATCCGACAACGGACGACCAGCATGCTTGTCCATGATGCCAACTTCATTCATTGAGTCCGCATAACGAGTTTGATTCATAGTGATCCGCCTTCCTGTCTGATGCAGCGCGATGCCAAGATATTTGAATGCTCTGTCTTCTTCTTTGCTTATTCTGAATTTCTGTTTCAACGGTTCAACAATTCGTTCCTGAAATGCCGTTGTTCCTCCCTAGCAAATATCATCAACGTGGATACACAGCACTCCAAGCAATTGACCTTCCTGGTCATGATGAAAGAAAAGTCCTGGATCAGTAGCTGACACACGAGCCCCTTTGCCTTCCAGGAATTCTCGCACCGTAAAGTACCATGATCTGGCAGCATCGTTCAATCCATAGACAGTCTTCTTTAGACGCCAATATGAGTCGGCATTCGCTTCTGCTGGGGAATCACAAACACATGACGATCAATATCACTTCCTTGAAGAAAAGCCTCTTTGATGTCCAGTGATCTCAAGGTCCAATCGTTTGCAGAAATCGTAGCAAGTGCAAGGCGCATGTTCACCTTCGAGCAAGTAGGAGAATCACAGCGTTCATTCAGTCTCTCCTCGAATCCCCTTGCCACCAGGCGAGCCTTTACTGTACTTTGGCCCTCGACCTTTTTCTCAGTCAACACCCATCGAAGAGTAAGCGGTTCCTGGGAAATATCCTGGCATTCTTCAAAGACATCGTTGTCTCTCCAGGCTCTCAATTCCTGTTCTTTTGCTTTCTGCACATCCTCTTCTAAAGCGTGAACTATAAGAACTTCTTGATCATCCGAAATTTCGCTATATTCTGCCAGATCCATCAAATTGACACATTTCTTTGAACCATCACTAAACGAGAGATTGTAGTAATCTTTGTTGCGCCCAGTCGCTTTTCCCGCGCGATTGATCACCGTAGCTGTTTGGACGTCTTCTCCACCATCGAATTTGAATTCAACACGCTGTCCTACTCGTGGCCGTCTTGGATTTCCTTGACCTGAATCCTTTGGCATTGCAGACCCATGCAACCGTTGCGTCAAATCGTCTTGCACTTCATCGCCTTCCTCTATTGTGGGACTACATTTCTCCGTCACCACAGTTCGAGAGACTTCGTCTTCATCATCGCTAACATTGGAGTCACAGTCCATCTTCTCATCCACCGATCCTTCTTCGATGTCATCTTCCAATTCCTTGTTTGCGGATGGATTTTCACTCCTTTCTCGAACTGCTCGCAGGCGAGTTGGGTGCACGCGCACAAATAGTCCACCATGCTTGATGATGACCTGCTGTCCGTCTTTGCCGATCACTTTGCCTGGTCCACGCCATTCATTTGAATCAATGCGCTTATAGTACACAGACTCTCCCGATTCCACATTGTCACTCCCTCGTATGTTGTGCTTCATGGCTCGGCGCAACTTGTCGCATGACTCATTTTGAATGAACAACTTCCTTGCCGCATGCATTGCATTGATATTTTGAGCCACCATCTCGCTAACCGTCACTCCTTCAAGCGCAGGTGGTTCATCTTCGAGCACATTTGGAAGGACTGGGTTGCGTCCAAATACCATTTGATTAGGTGAGAACCCATGCGCATTCGTCAAAGCGTTCTTTGCCGCTACCGCCCAAGATAATGCAATTTGATGACTGCAGTTACTCTCTGACATGATTTTCCGAACACTTTCACCCAGCACGCCATTGTACCTTTCGACCAAGCCATTACTCCACGGACTTTCTGCTGCGGTAGTCAAAACGGTCACATTGTAGTTTTCTGCCATGCTGCGGAAATTCTCGTTATTGAACTCTCCGCTATTGTCGGACAAAAACCGACGAGGTGCTCCGAACACACTTATCCAGATGCGAAATATGGCTTCAATGATGGTCTCTGCTTTCTTATTCTGAACGATGGCTGCAGCACTGTACCTCGTAGCCATGTCAATCAGATGTAAGAACGCAAATCCTTCCACTTGCTTGAGATCCATTGCAACTGCATCATTGAACGTAGTGGCTATTGGAAGACCAACCGTTGGTCTTGGTCTAGGTCTCTTGAACTTTAGGCAGGTGGAGCATTCCTCTTCAACACGCTGAATGGCTTCGAAGAGTTCTGAATCATCTCGATTGGCCCGTTTCAAAAGATCTATCAACTTCGACGCACTGGCATGGCCGAACTGCTTGTGCAATTTTGATGCTTCATCTTTACGAGTCTTCCCGCGGTCCTCAAACGCAACCAGGCTATCTTGAATGCCAGTGTCAGGACCAAGATAGATGCAGTAGTGCCCAGCACTATTCTGGAAGGTTTCCACGCTTGATCCAAGCATGGTGACCTTATCTTCGGCGAAGTCAATTACAGTGCCTGCACGCTTCATTGCCATCTTGCTGAACAGAAGTGGGATGTCGGCCTTAACAACGTCAGTCGTGATGAAAACATCTTGTGAGGACATCCGACAGGGCAACTTAAGCGTTTTCGAAGACTTCATTCGTTTTCCATCACCAAAACGAAACACGCTGTTTGACGACGTCTCATCCAAACCCAGCTTTTCCCTTTCTTCTAATCCATCGAGGAAGCATTCCAGCCATTTCTCTCCGCAGACGGTCTTCGTGCAGCCTGTGTCCAAGATTGCCATGCCGAATGTGTCAGTCACGATCCCATCATTCTGAGTCATCAAGACGATGTGAACATCAGTATCGTTTTCTTTCTCATTTTCCTTTGGCAACTTATCCGGGCATTTAGCTGCCCAGTGGAAGATTGATCCACACACCTTGCATCTACTTGGCTGACCATCAGGTCCTGGTCTGTTAGTTTGGCGTCCTTGAGTCGATGAGTTCCGAGCGCCATTATTGTATCCTCGACCACGGCCATAGTTTGAATAACGACGATATGGACGACCACGACCAGCGAATCCATTATTGGCATGTAAGACGGTTTCCTCAGTATCCGTTTTACTTGAGCTGCATTCCAGAGCTTCTTGCTTCACCGTCACACCCACGGGTGTATCTCCTGGAACCTTGAAATTTCCGGCTATCTTCTTTAGACAAGTAGCCATTCCCTTGTAGGTCAGGCTATCCGTTGTTGCACGAGCCAGCTTATGTTCGTTTGCTGGGAGATTCGAAGACGCAAGCAGCCTGTACGCCAATACACCCTCCGGCAGCACCATACCGTGTTTCTTCACAACGTTGTACAAGTGATCGAAGGCCTGCAAATACTCGTCTATGGGCGTTTGTGGAGATCGCTTCATTGTTTCGAATCTCTCATACGCCTCATATGCCAGTTCGTCCTTGTCCTTTGCAAACAGCGTGTCGAGCTTCATGATAATGAGATCCAAACCAGTTTCCTCCGAAAGATCCCTTATCTCCAATTCCAAAGCTGCCTCCCTTGCTCGACCTTTCAGCGACAGAAGAACTGCAGGTCCCTGCTTCTCCAAAGGCAAATCCGTGAATATTCTCCATACCTCAATCTCCTTCTTCCAATCTTCAAATGACGTTTCCTCTCTCATCACCGGTGGGGCTTTCACGTTGATTCCCGCCATGTTGCAGCACCAACCACGCTCTGCTATCAAATGTTAAACCTCTTTTACATGCGAGTAATTCAAAACTCTTGTTTGGCATAGACTCAGATGTATTCTAAGCCCCACTCGGCAATATCTGAAACACAATAGAAAACGTGTAAGAACACAGTACAAAACACAATATAAAATGCATCATGCAGAGAATATGAATACAAATATAACATACCGTCTTCACTTATCTTAAGTGTTATGGTAAGGCTATGAACATTCATGTATCTGTACAGTCTATTTACTAAGTTAATACAGCAGAAAAATCGATAAATTATCTAAACCCACAGTCTTAAATATTGTGTGCGTGTCAATTATTTCATAGAAATTAATAATTATTTCATTTAACATCTCTTTCAAATTTTTCTCATATTTTTGCGTTTTTCATTTCTATTCTACCGAATTAGTCGGTGCATCTTTCACTCCTAGAGGAGAGGACAATTAAATCTGGCTGAAGACTATCTACAATGTTTGAATAGATTGATTTGAACCTCAGATGAATTTTTATGCAGTTCTAAAATGACCAGGATTCCTGTAATGCGATAACCTTCAGGTCGCAGCATAATATCAGGTATTAGCATGATATCATGAATGGTTGTGGGTTCTAATCTAGTCCGGTCGGGTTTTGGTATTTTCCTATCGGTTTCGGGGAAAATTTCAGGACCCAACCCGACCTCAGGTTCGAGTCGGTTTCGGGTTGACTTTTAGTACTAGTCGGCTTTCAAAATAGGTGAAACTCGACTCTACGCTCATCTTTACTGTCGGGCGACTATTAGCTTTGTTGGGATTGTAGACATATGGTATGATCCGGTAGATTGGTCGCTTTGTAAGATATGAATAATTTGCCGTCAAAAACCGAAATGCAGGTTATCTGTATGAAATTCAATAATTTATGTTATAGTTTGCATCGCCTATATGATATAATACTACATGTATATAAATGATACCATTATGATTATTATTTATCGGATACATTGATGCACAAATTTCGATGTCCTAGGAATACCTCTTTCTTGCCATGACAACTAATGTGTGGGGCGAGGGTTTGATGCTGCTAATTGACACAGTCGCATGTAAGCGGTTCATGCCTCAGTTGGTAGAGCAGAGTTGTAGTTAACCTGAGTCGTAGGTTCGAATCTTATCAGCCGCACATCTTTTGCGTGGCCGTTTGATCTATCGTTCATTTCATTTCATTCTATTGCTAATTTTCTCATTTTTGAAAAGATACAAATTCTATCGGCGAGTTTTGCTAAATTTCAGATTTTTATATGAATTTTCCTTTGCTTGACGCTTCACATTCAGTGACCTAATAGAGAAAAGGGTGGGAGAGAACTGCGTCACTAGCACACACACAGTGCCCAAACAAGTACTTAGAAATCAAATCAATATCCAATGTTAGCTCTATGTCACTTTGCTCTCGATTGAGCCTCTCATAACCGGACTCTTGGAACATAAAAGACTCCATCTACCTAACAATAATATAATTAATTATTGAATTAATTGATATTAATTAATTGAAAGCAGTGTCTAGGTTACCTTAAGTAATGACATCATCGCTAGACCTCGTCTATAATATTTGAGTGAAAGGTAGAGTATTGCGTGTACTTATTAATCAGGGTGTGATCACTGACTGCAGAAAGAGGTGTAATCAATTTAAGATATGGAACATCACGAGTCATCGTTCGTGCAATAATTAAGTAGCTAGCCTTTCATCGAATTCTGTCAAGTAAGCAGATTGATGCAAAGTAAAAGGACGAAAAAGATAGCCTCAATAGAGCTTTGCCTGAGTATACATTTCTCATATTAATGTTTCAAATGTCCTATTAAGGTCGAATTCGAATGACGCGACTGAAGCGACTCCAGCCGTACGACTCGAGACGCGCGGTTCTCAACTTTCACTGCTTTCCATTGTATCGAATGACTCCGCTTCGAATTAAGCGTCTCTAGTCGTACAGTCGACGCATCTGTAGCAACGCGGCTCTAAGTACGCGACTCCAGCCGCTTCGGAAGGAGTCAGTTGGTAATAGTCGTTTCGACTCGTAACTGCTTAGTGACTCACCACAGAGACAAGGAAAGAAAGACGACAAGAAGAAGAAGAAGGGAAGAAGAATCGACGACACGAAGTTGACTGAATTAGTACACTGCACATCAACATCCTTGCACTTATGCATACCTGTGAAGGTCTATAAAACCGAATGTGGGTGATCTCATTATTGATACATGAGGCTTGTGATTTTCTAGGAATGATAATTAAAGCTATTTGCTTGTTTCGTAATGAAATTTGTGTGTTGTAATCCTCAAAGCAATTTCAAGTAATATTTTGGCCATGCCGTTCGGATTGATAAAGCAATCATTTGTTTTACGTTATCGCTTATGTGTGGAATATAATGTCGGTGATGAAGAACTCTGGAAGATTGATAACCTCGCTAATTTTATAGCCTACCTGCACAACGAATATGACTGACATTGGGTAATCGCGCATAAAGACTGTCAATGTATTAAATTCGATATTTCGACAGCATCGCCAATTGATGCGAATGAAAGTCATTGAATTGCGAGTGTGCGTGAGAAATCCCCTGATTGTGGGTGTCACCGCTAAATGCGGGTGACTTGACAGGCATGCTTATGATGCAAAAAATTTACAGTGTAAGGATGTCAGCATGCGTGATAATGGATGGAGAGAAATTTCTGATGCAATGAAACTCATGAGGGGATCAGTGATCTGTTGTTTTGCTCCTTTAAACAAATTTGGCGCGTATTCTCAAATTCTAGCCAATTCTAGGTTATTAGCCTACTAATATTTCTATCTTTGAAGCTAAAACTATGAGCCCATTCGTTAATAGCGCTAAAGTTCAGGCGTATCTATTTAAAGAACATGATAAGTCAGTCATCAAATTCATCTATTTAGATAGTGCAATTAGAAATTAATTCATCATTCTTCTCGATGTACGCATCTCCGGGCAAGTTGTGAAGACAACATGTTGTCATTATCATTACATCTGTGACTTCGATATTCCCTGCTGTGAGTGTATTAAGTATATAAAACACTTGACTCAATAGGGCGAAACTGTTTCCAGAAACTCTCTTTGCATGGGAAGCCTATAATTGAAAATGGCCTTTGAAATGTCAAGTCGGACAATGTTTCTTGGATACGGTTTCATCATGTGTTGACAATTTAAACGCTTCATCACCCACACACATATATACGGTAATTTAAGATTTATTAGGAAGCTTTCTCGGAGGTGGGCAAAAGCCGTCATTCTTTGCAACTTTTCAATGTTAGATTTCTCGATTATGCCACTATCGCCTTCTTTTCCAAATGGGCCAATATGGACCATCACAAATTTGTAATTTGAATCTACAAATGCCAACAAGAGTACAGAGAAATAATTCATATAGTTATGAAATTGAGAGACACTTCCCGACACAATTCAATCAGAGACAGTATAAGATTGAATTGGTTAATATTCAGGCGAAATAACTTTCTAAATATTGTTTCATCTTTCATCAAATGCCTTTCTATTAGAACACATTGAATTGATTGAAATCCTTCGACTTCTCTTTTCGCACAAAGTTCCAGTATACCTCTTCTTTTCATCTTTGCAACGAGAACCATTGTTTCTTCTTCATCTTCCTCCTCCATGAGAGCAGCTAATAAAGTTCGTCGTTTCGCCATTTCCATAACACAGATAATGAAATAATGGCGAAATGAAAGCGACTGCAATCGTTGCTCATTAGTTTACAGTCGTGTCATTCGAAATCGATGACGCGACTACAGCCGTACGACTCTAGTCGTGTGGCTCCAGTCGCGTCATTCGAATTCCACCTTTATGTTATTAATTTATTCGTTCATTCATAATTTCAGATCGATGTACACTGTCCAAACAAATGTGGTGCTGTTTTCAAAGCAAATCAATTGTATAAACATTTAAATAATTCCACAAAATCTCGAAGAGACGATCAAGTTTGCCCGAATACCACCTGTCTAGACTGCAAAATGACTGTCAAAGTGGAACTCATCGCGAGCAAGCACTCTCTGGTTCCATGCTGCTACTGCAGAAGAATGATACGAGAATGCATAATGGAATCAGTTCATTTAAATCCAAGTAATCCATCATTCTGTGACAGATATGGCGGAGTGTGCAAGTACTGTGGAGAAAGAAATGATACCACTAGGTCCAAGGACGTATTAATGAAGCAACATCGAATAGTATGCAAGAAATGGCCTCAAAGATGCAAGTACGAAATTTTAGGATGTTCGATCGACCACAACAAAGGACCAAAATGTGATGATGATTCTCATCATATGAGCTTGCTTCTGAAATACGCGAACAGTATGAATCTCAGCTACGACGTCGGTGGTGTCTCTGCATCCGCAATGAGGGAAAGTGCGCATAAACTAGAAGAAATGTTGCACAAGCTGAAGAAGGAATCACTAGCAAATAACAGACTTGATGTTGGACTAAGGCATGGCGAAGAAGCAAAACGCAAAGCTGAGGATGTATTCAACTTGACATCAAAGTTAAATTGCTTGATTTCTGAACAATCACCTATCGAAGATAGTCTACCATCAGCACCTTACATTTGGCGGATAGAGAATTTTTTGGATCGAAAGAAATCAGAAACATTGGATGACAGCACGCCTTTCCTGAGCGAGAGTTTCGAGTACAAAATTAGATTACGTTTGTACTTTTCGGGCGATGGAAATGGTAGAGGAACTCATCTATCTGTGTATATAATTTTGATGCCTCATGATTTTGATAGCACACTGCCTTGGCCCTTTCAATTAACATTCGCATTTATTTTGCTGGATCAAACTCAAGAAGGATTTGATCATCGTCAGGTTATACATCCTAATCCCAATTCGCGCAGTTTTGCAAGACCAAATCCTGCTGAAAGTGAAAGTGGAACAGGAGTACGAGCCTCTGGTTGCTCGAAGTTTTTCCCGCTTGACAGACTGCAACCTGCCTCGAGATTTTTGCGTGATGGATCATTATACTTAAAATTCGAGGTTTTAAGAGGATAAGATTGGTGAGTTTACTTTTCTGACTTGCTCTCTGATTGCTACATGTTTTAAAGTAGTTTTCAATGATTATATTTGTAGAAAAGAAACACATTGCGCCGCATAAATAGTAGGTAATTTAATCAACAAATGCAGTGAAAACTTTAATTGCTATGAATGAAAAGTATCCCTTTATGGTGAATGTTGCAGACTAAACAGATGGAAGTAAAATATGAAGTCTGCTGCAGATATAATTGCAGATAAGTTTAATACACAGCAGACATCAGCGATGGGGTTAAGAGAATGAAATTTAATTCTGATGGTGTTTATCCTGATGGCAACATAATTTCGATAATATCAAATATATCGAAACTAATTACAGGAACTAGAACAGCATTTGCGCTTCGGCTCCTAATTCCTGATTGCTGGAGCCTGTTCGATTGTAGCCCTGTGCATAATGTTTGCAAAATGCTTTGCGATAAGCAATTTTTGCATCAGTGCCCGCACTTGTGAAAAATTTTGTCAGTTCTACCCGACCGCTACCCGTGAATTTGAATTTCGTCTGCCCGTACCCACTCCAAAGTGACGAGTTGTCTTATTTTTGTCCTGTTACATTCTATTTTTGACCTTGTGTTAATTTGTCATATCTCGCTGTTCACCATGCAACCGTGGTAATGGTGAACTCAAAGACCAGATGGAATGCAGATCGAATACAGATTTAATGTTGAGGTGCCATGTACGATTGTACAGCAAACTGTCGCAAGACGGACTGCCTTTGGAAATGATATTGACGCTAGTGTGAGATGGGACGTATCAATAGAACAATATTCAGAGAAATAGAACACCTGATTTAGGGAGGTCATTCAACTTTCCCTGGATTCTTGGATCTTAGCAGTTGCTTTCTGCAGAACCCTCCTCAAGGCAAGCCTTGTGAATCGCAGATCTACCGAGTGTGCTGTGTGAAAATTGGTTAAGATGTCTCGGACACTCAGAGCGTGCATGCCTGATTCAAGCTGGCCCAAAAAGACTCGACTTCCAGAGGTGCCCGATCAGAACATCCGTGGAGGTCAAAGAAAGAAATGGATACATAATGTGGAGAAAGATCTGCGAGATCTGCACCTCGACCGTCGCACTGCGCAGGGCCGTGCTGCTTGGAGAAGCGCAATCCGCCCACACGGGAATCGGCATGACATGTCCAACTCCAAACCTGAGGAAACAAGGACTCAAAATCAGGCAGTTCAAAATCAGGTTGTGCCATTTTCGAACAATTTGCGACTGTTTTTCATGCAAGATTCACTTCTGAAATTACCGCGACGCTTCAAAAAGCCTTCCTATTATGAAGGGAAGAACGGTGGCGGATTAAAAAGTATCGATCGCGGTGCGCAGTAGTAAATTCACGATATGGACATAGGATGGCCTTGAAATTTTGCAAATAATGTCTTCAGAAAGAGACATATTGGAAAATATGTACATGCTTTTCAAATCGTCTACCACGTATTTAAAATCGAAGGTGCCTTTGACAAATTCACTTTTGCGGATGCTTGGATGTTTGAATCTAAGAAGATTCTTGTTGGTGATTCTTCTACTGCAGAAAATGACTGATAAACTTTGGTCTCAACACGAAATGAGACAAGTACGGATGGTACTTAATACAACGCGATGCAGATGTCAGTAAAACGCCAAGACAACAAATAATTGACCATTTTAGAATGAAATTTTTCATTAAAATCCGTCTGTCAATTTGAAATGACTCATAAGTTCTGCTCTGGTGTTGGGGCAAACTAATGCAGAAGCCAAAAGAAGCTTTTCTACAAACAACAATGTCTAGATAGAGAATGCAACGTATATGTCAGAAGATGCGTTGATCAGCGTTCGCTCAGTGAAAAAAACTTGTCAGATTTCACGACCCATTAACATGAAAGGCGGAGCATCTTCATATTTCAAAGGAAATGTGGCAGTCAATTTGTTCTGCGCACGCTTTTTCGTAATCTGAGATGCACGAAAAGAAACAACACTTTAAAATCCGCAACGAATACAGGATGAGAAAGAAGCTGATGCTATGCGTACGGAAATTGAAGAGGAAGAATAGATAATGAAAAGACCGACATCGAAGACCGAGAACTAGAAGTATGGAGGGATGAAAACGACGCCTGAAAGCGTTCAAGTTAATTAAAAATTGATCAGCACAAACCAGAACCAGTGAAGAACTGACCACCATCAAAGAAAAAACAGTGTTCATCAGCACAAAAAATCTGACCTGATTAAAAAACTTGGAGAGAAAAACATCAAGCGTGAAAAAATCCCATGAAGTTCCGATACCCCTACGAAGAAACTTTGAGTTACGTAAGAATTGAGATATCGTGTAACATGAATGTTCACGTACACTTACGGATCTACAATGCACGAGTATAGCTTGTTTACATCTCTTCATGAAGGATTTTCTGATCACTGAGCAACGTTCGAAATTCTAGATGCACTTCAAATTGTTCGATATGTTAATTATAAAAAAGATGAAGATTGCTTAACGATATTTTTTATGTTATATATATTAGTTTACAATATTCTCATGATGAAACTTTTTAGGGTATAACGTTTTATATGATTTGACTAAAACGCATGTGTTCCGAGATAGCAGCAAATGTCTGACTTATCTTCGCATCATTCAACGATCTCGACCTCCATTCATTCAAAATTTAGTAATACGTGATGCGTCCAATAAATTTCCTGACTAACGTAGAAAAACTGCAAATCTTTCAATTCTGACATGATAGATCATCAACTTGGCATATGTAGATTAGGATGGTATGCAACATTTCAAAAAGTTACCACTTTTACTAGTCTGCTGACCCATTTTTGAAAAACATGCGAAATTATTATTATTTTGATGAATGCAAAACAAAAAAATATCTTTTTCTCTATTTTGTGCATGACAAATTCGTTGATGGTTGTGTTGTTTAAACATTTACCAACAAAAGTACTCTGATGTGATCAGATAAAAATAATACGTCTTCAGAAGCTAACTTTTCAATTCAATTTCCATGTTGAACACACTTCAAAGCATCTTGAAGAGCGAAATTTGCCGTGGATTTCGCGAACGGCGTTTTCCAAATCAGAGCTGCGTTCAAATTATTGTACACACAAATATTTCTTCAGAGTTCTGTACGACAAGAAAATTGATGGAGAAAGGTCCAGGCTTTATGAGGATGGGCATATTACGATATACCGGATGTGTACGAAGGAACGTTATCATGGAGAAAACAATGGGGTAATGAACGGGGATTCCGGGTAGTTGCTCGAGCTTTTTGAATGGGAAATTGATCGATCAAAAGTTGTGGGGAGTCTCTAACCTGAAAGCATGAATGGAAACTGTTTGTAATGAACGCATGTAACAACAGAACGTCCTTCCAAAAAAATTATCCAGCACAATCTATGTTTCGTTGAAAGAAGAAACAGTTATCGGCATCGTCAATGATGAGATCTCGATCGCTCCCCTCGATAGGTCTCCTCGATTCGGATGATTCCTGTTTGGAAGATGGATTGTACGAGTATAGAGAAAAAGGAGCTTCATCGACAGTAAGAAAACGCTAGGAAGAAAATGCTCCCTTAACTCTTCAATGATAACCAAATCCTCTAGGCAAGTCTACAATCGTCTTTTAGGCATGTCGGGTGGAAGAAATTGGGAGCAGCGAAAAAAAAAGCTGCGTTCTAACTAACCCATTTACGTTTTCACGAGGCTCCTGAACACTTCTAATGGACATATTCAGCTCCTGACCAAGAGTGGTACTTGGTTGTGCGTGTATCCTTGTTCAGAAGCTTTTCCGTCGGCTCGGACTTCGTGGTTGTCACTGCCTCGACACGCCTACCTTAAGGTCGATCATCAGTGATATTCTGTCGACTTCGTCTAAACTCTGCCGCTGAAAATTAGATAATCAACCTTCATCTTTACACAGCTGCCATTTTGTCCAGCATTTCGTGATTCTGATTGCTAAGAACACACAGACGAATTGTACAACAGCATTTAATCTTTTCAACGCGAAATTCAAGTGAAGACATTGTTGCACAGTTGTGATTTATTTCACGTCGAACTTCATTCGAGAATGGACGGCTGCGTTGTGAATAGAGGTAGCTGACAAAACTGAACGCTGCATTCTTGTACGCCTGAATATTATTAACTATCCAACATGGCAGATTCTATTTGATGCATTGTCTTCCTCTGTGTTTATCGATAACCCTAAAAAATTATCAAAATAACCAAAATTTCGCATGTTTTTTAAAATGGGCCTGCAGACTAACAAAAATGAAAACTTGGCATACCATCCTTACCTACAGATGCCAAATTAATGATCCATCATGTCAAAATTGAAAGATTTGCAGTTTTTCTACATTTTTCCAGAAGCGTATTGGACGCATCACGTATTTTGGTGTGATTGCTAAATTCAGATTGCTTGACGGTTTTTTTGTATGTAAAATATCTGTGTTGTTTGATAATATTATTACGAAGAAACTGTTTTGATGGTTTTCAATTTTGTCAAACTAGAGCTTATGAAAGTAGGTGTAAACACGTGATACTTCCTTGCATCAAGTTACATCTCGTCCTTCCAATTTGTCATCAATTCGTTTTCATTTTGATTGTTGGAAAATTTGATTAATAAAAATGAGCACATTCTCAAATTTTCCGCTTTTCTAATACCCATACAGTAAAGCGAAAGTATATAACACTCGATGATTCCCTATCAACACCATGTCGCCGAATTCAGCTCGGTAATTAATAGATAGTCTCTAATCACAAGGATATACATGCATAATCTATGTCACGATAATATGGATCTTTACTATATTATCATCACGAAGGTATTCCTTTTTATATAGTTGTTTTTTAAATGTTTTATAATTTTACTTCGTAAGATGTAATTTGTCTTATTTTTTCGAACATACGTCCTATTTCTGTCCTATATTCTGAAAATTTTATGCACTTGACAGCCTGCCGACCTGTGCCTGTGTGATTCATACCTGAGTGTAGCTGTACCTAGAGAACACTTCACAAGGAAATCTATGAGAGATTGTGAGTTGAGTGGCGATGAAATAATAATGTTTGAGTTAAGCGTGCATTTACTGCTTGAAACTCTTTCTTGAGACTTGCAACATCCTCTTATTACAAGAAGTTCGCTCACAGACAGCTGTAGGTGAGATTAAGGCGGCTGTTGCGCCTCAGAACCACAGTCCAGCGTAACTGAAGCCTCTATTCTGAAGTTGTCGAAGTAGCTGGAATTGCTGACACAGATCTAGTGATAGTATACAGGGTGTTAGCGATCTTCCCGCGGATTTTTGAAGTCTTTCATCTAGGTCACAAATATTGTGTTCATCACTCATAATATCATAGATAGCTAGGCTGGCGTTGTTCGCATGGTATATATGTAGATAGATAGCTATGATGAGATAAAATTTAAAAATCATTGATATTTAAAAATCAAACTCTTCCTCCACATAACCTTAATCTCATCACTTTGAGTAAGACTATTGCAAGTGCATGTTGACTGTTGAAATGAATTACAAGGACCTGACGAACGAAGAAATTGCTTCTATAGTGTCTTTTTCCGTTACTTATAACTGCGAAAAGGCTAGGCGATTGTTTGAGGAGAAATTTCACAAGACCCCACCACCAGCAAGGACATTATTGGATTGGAAGAAGAGATTCATGGAGACATTATCCGTTGTTCCACGCAAGCCTATTGGAGACCACAGTGCCAGAAGAGTATCGGAGGAGAACAGAAATGCAGTCCTGAATGCATTTGGTGATGATCCAAGAACGTCTCAACGAAAAGTTGCACAAGAGGTGGGAGTATCCCTGTTTACGGTGAACAAGGTATTGAAAGAAGATGAAACCTTGGAAGCTTACATCTCTCCAGGAATTGAAAGACAGTGACGAGATTAATCGACTTCAATTTTGTCGATTTATCCTCGAAAGACAAAGAACCGATTCGAACTTCATACGCAAAATAAACTTCAGTGACGAAGCGACTTTTCACGTCAACGGTCAAGTTAACAGACACAACCAGTTCATCTACGCTCATGATAATCCCCATGCTGTTGAAGAACACTTTATGAAGTCTGTCGGAATTACGTGCTGGGCGATGTTATCGCCTATTCATGGTGTGTCTTATCAAATAATTGATGGAACAATGGACTCTGAGAAATATCTTAGCATTGTGATGGAGAAAGTTATCCCGTTGTTGACACAAAGAGGCAATCGGACTGAACTCTATCAACAAGACGGCGCACCTTCCCATTTCGCGTTAATAGTACGCAATAGCCTGAATGCTAACCTTCCAAATCGATGGATTGGACGTTCAGGTCCAATATCGTGGCCACCAAGAAGCCCTGACCTGTCTATGAATGATTCGTGGTTGTGGGGAGATATACGCAATAAACTTTATAAACATCCAAGACCAAGGACAATAAGAGAACTTCGATCCAAACTGATCAATCTATTGGAAAGTATCGAGCTATCGACCATCAGCCGCGCATATGACAATTTTCTTCGGCGATATCAGCTCTGCGCTGAGCAGAATGGAGGGCATTTTGAGCAGTTTTTATGATATCAGTACGAAAATGTGCTTTGTTAAGTAATATAATACCTTTTTGCTATGGTAAAAGAGTGTTTTTGTCATTAGTAAGGACACATCGTTATAGATGGTTTCTAGCAGAAAAACCGAGTCCGAGTCTCCATGAATCTCTTCTTCCAATCCAATAATGTCCGTGCTGGTGGTGGGGTCTTGTGAAATTTCTCCTCAAACAATCGCCTAGCCTTTTCGCAGTTATAAGTAACGGAAAAAGACACTATAGAAGCAATTTCTTCGTTCGTCAGGTCCTTGTAATTCATTTCAACAGTCAACATGCACTTGCAATAGTCTTACTCAAAGTGATGAGATTAAGGTTATGTGGAGGAAGAGTTTGATTTTTAAATATCAATGATTTTTAAATTTTATCTCATCATAGCTATCTATCTACATATATACCATGCGAACAACGCCAGCCTAGCTATCTATGATATTATGAGTGATGAACACAATATTTGTGACCTAGATGAAAGACTTCAAAAATCCGCGGGAAGATCGCTAACACCCTGTATAAGTTGCTAATTCACTTGACCCATTGTCTCGTCACCACGAAATTGTCTCCCGATCCTTATCAACTGGCACCTCCAGATACCTCTCCAGTTCGTTGGGTTTCCTGGTTTTCGTCAATGGAATTTGAGACTTGTTTTGTCAATACCTGGCGACCGGCGTGAAATTATTTGACTATGCAATTGAATGCCTGCTGAGGCTGAGCTATCTATGTGACTAAGACGTGATCATGTGATTTCTTACCAAATACAGAGCAATTTTATTGACATAGGGGTCGGTCGTAGTACATTGAATATCTGAAGAGGATGACAACGATTAAGTCAAGAAAACTAATAAAATATCTGAAATCAAAACAAAACTGATACACTGTCTCGCTTCAATATGAATGCTGTTAGCATTCTGTCAATAGTAATAATAGGACAATATGCTGTCGATATCACTTGGAGATGACTTCTGCTTTCACTCACATTCCTTTTGCACAATCAGTCTGGCCTAGTGAAGAAGGTGCGAGCTCGTCTCCACCGTGGACATTGGTTAGATTCCTGGGTCAGGCGAATGCAGTCGAGGAATCAAGGGTGTTGGTGTCATTTATTTACATAATCGCTGTCATTCTCTTCAGAAATTCAAGACAATTTCATATTCCTAAATTTTTACCCATGCCTGTACGAAACTTGACGCGTACCCGCAGGTTCGGGTATAACAATGGTAATATGTACAGCTGGAGCCCCTACACCTTCTAATAACTTGTAGCAAGACCTTAGTGGTTTTGTTGGGACACAATTTAAGGTTTCGTTAACGAAGACTCGTTTTACGGCAGTCTCCCGAGATCATCTTGACTCCTTGAAGAATCTGCGGAATAATCCCAATATATTTCACGAAGTCTGACAAAGGAGCTGGTGTTGTTCTTCTCGCCAAGGGTGACTCTACGTCAACAAGATGAATCAAGTGCTTAATGATTCTACAAAGTTCGTACCTTATGAGAAACAATGTGACAATGCCAGCAAGTTGGAGGTGGATATTATCAAGTTACTGAGGGTGTGTCAATAGTAATGTTATTACTGAGGGCATCTTCAACAAAGTGAAACCTCATAGATCCAAGATATACCGATTATACGGATTGCCCAAGGTTCAAAAGGAAAGTATCCCATTTCGCCCAATTTTCAGCATGTGTGACCAGGGTTGTGCCGTTCGTAATTAACACTTGAAAACTATTTTTACCGGCGGAAGATTCTACCAAAATTAAACCCCAAGATTTTGGTTATCATACTACCGGTACTTTCATATTGCCCGACACCCGTTCTCTGTTCTTAAATTACCAGTACTTTTTTCGAATATGCTATCGAATATCTTAACGTACATGAAGAGGCCTCAATTTACGTTGGCAGGATTTTGATTATGAAACTGAAAACAATCAAGTCATTTATTCAAATTAATTGTCCTTTTGGGGTTATTCAAGAACAGAGATCGGGTGTCGGGCAATATGAGAGTACCGGTAGTATGATAACCAAAATCTTAGGGTTTAATAGTAGAATTTTTGGTAGAATCTTCCGCCGGTGAACTCGGATTCAACCTTGGCATTATCTCAAGTGTCAGCCAGTGCATGATAAATCTAAATGAGACCAATTGTGTGGTACATTCACTATTTGCGGTTAATTACCAGCAGTTATTCTTGAAGCTTTTACACAAAGTATTCTGCTCATTCAAGCTAGTAAGATTTTGATCGGTGTAATTCGTTTATGTGCTCTGGAATTTTTTGTAAAAAAAATTATGGGAGATTTCCATCAACTTTATTGATGTAGATGTAGGCATACAGTGCAGTAGTGATAACTAGTGACATGCAGATAACTAACAAAAATGTTTGGGAACCTTCTTGAACAGTGGCAATTTTTCTTAAGATCTTTGGAGTGACTTGCACGCTTAGATATAATACATTCTCGATATTGCCGACTTATATGCGTCTTTTCATGGACATATTTCATCGAATGAAGCAATCTCAAAATTTGCCATCTTTTTGTTCGATGCGTCGATGTGATTGCTGTATAGTATGATCTCGTTCATTAGAAAATGGAGCTAAAAGGATTCGCTTAGGAATTCGCAATGAGCATCGAATGGGAATGGCACCCAGCGTTTACACCAGTCATCTAGAAAGGTCGGAAAATTGCCGCTCCTCAAATCTCAGACTTAGCCCCGCTCCTGCTCCGCCTCAAAAGTCTCTGCTTCCCACTTTTCCACTTGACCGAAAAAAATTTGATTCTAAAATTCCGTCCGGATGATCGAAAATGCACGGTACCGGTAATAACCGGTAATTGCCGGTAACCATTGTCACAACCCTGTGTGTGACTATCCCCAGCATCAACTTGGCCAAATGGTTGGTTTCGGGATTATATACAGTTAAAAGGGCTGTAGGCAGGTATACAGTAAAAGTCTCCTGCCGTAATTCGTACAGTGAGTGAGAAATTTGAACTTTCGAGGCAAAGTTATGGCGTCATGTGATGTAACAGCCTTATTTACGAATGTCCCTCTATCCGGCACGATTGATATGACCGTGGAATGTATACTGAACTATGGTCTCACTTTGCAAGCTCCGTTTCATATCCTCAAAGATCTCTTGTTGATGACAACGAGTAGTGCCCAGTTTCTCTTCGATGAAAAATATTTTAATCAAGTTGATGATGTGGCGAAGGCAGCTCCCTCAGCCCAATTCTCGCCAACAATTTTCTTGGCTACTTACAGGAGAAAATTTTAAACAGTTTTTCCAGACATTCCCTTATCTATGCGTTCTATATCGACGATGCATTCATCGCTGGACGCAATGTTGATAATGTAGAAAAGCTTTTAAGTAGCTTAAACTGTCTGCATCCAAATTTAACACTGACGTGTGAGTTAGAAAGAGACATTCGACTTGCATCTCTTGATGTTCTGGTGAGTCGTGAAGCTGGAGGATCACTGACTTTGTCAGTTTGCCGCAAACCGTCTAGGTGTGGACTTAACACTCTTTTCAGGAGCTCTGTACCATTATCGTATAAGATCAGACTGGTGAAAACGTTGTTTCATCGCACAAATCGCATCTGCTCCTCCCACGTTCTTCAAGAAAAGGAGTTTTTGTGCCAAACCCTGAGTCTGAATGGCTATCCACCGCAGTTTATCGACAAGTGTAGTTCGCTACAACAGACGATTCCACCTTCTTGACCGAAGAAGAAAATTATCTCCCTGCGAATTCCATTCAAAGGCGACAATTTTAATGACAACCTAAAACGCGAGCTGCGCCAAGAACTGTCTGTGAACTCACAGTGGATCTGCGAGTAATCCCTGTAACTAAGCAGCAATGGAATCAGAATTTGAAACACACACTCCCTCCAGAAACTGAATCCAATGTCCTCTATCAGTTCCCTTGTACTTATGGGAGTAAGTACATCGTTCGAACGCAGAGGAGATTGTCCCACAGAATCTCTGAACATATCACACGATGACTGGTCAACGGTGAAAAGCGCTTGAAGGTCTCCAGTGGTATTACAAGGTATCTTCTGAATTGTGTCCCAGCAAAAACACTGGGGTCTTGTTTCAAAGTTATTCGAAGGTGTATGGGAAGGTATTGGAGGCGCTCTTTATCAAAGAGACTCAACCTGATTTGTGCACTGTGAAGGAAATTGTCATCAACTTACTTTGGCCTTGGTGAATTTCTCTATTTCATTTTTCTTCTACCTACTCATATTTTGCATACAGTATTATAGACTTTCATTATTTATTAATGAGTTGTTGAAGCTTTTTTGTGAATATTTTCTATGTCCTCATCATATTTGCATCTGTCAGCTGTTAACTAAGCTCACTTTTGATTGTCCAATTTTATTCCGGTGTTATCCATGAGTAGAAGCGGTGAAAAGCATCCCTTAAACTAAATCACGACTATGAATGCCCCGTCGTTGCTTTTTATTTACAAAAACAATCTGAAACCTTGTCGCACCTCTTGTTGGAGGACTGCAATAGCCGCAATTCCTATTTGCATGCAAGATGATTGTCTATAGACCGAGTGTTATTGCTATATTAACTATTTTAAGAGAAAAGTTTACTCAAATTGTCTTCACTTACTTACTTGTCGTGCACATTTTCAATGAGTTTTGGTTTTTCTTGAAATTTCCGGATATTTTCCAAGAATTGAGACGTGAAATGACCGGAATATCCCGCGAAATCCCGTGTAAAGCCCTTATGCCGTAGCTTTATCTTTTACTCAAGCTACCTTCATATCCTTGAACATAACATCCATGTGCCTCAACATAGGCCTTTCCTCGCCATCTGGTGTCCTGTTATTCTAGCACCTGCACCAAAGTTGTGTCTTTCGCATCTTTTCCTCTAGCCATCCAGTATGAAAAATTATCTGATGTATTCATCAACAGGCCTGTAGAACAGTCTAAACGTCTTAAACTAAGCCTCATCCAATTATTGTCTACGTTTCACTAGGCCTATCTTCTACCACAGTTCGCATAGTTTGAATGGAATGGTAGTAGTTAATTAGTTTGTAGAAATACAAGAAGAGAAGACAGATTTTACCTATTTTTCTAGCTTTTTCAAACTTCATCGCTGGTGTGGAATTGCAAGATATCAGGAAATTTTCGTTATTATGCATATACAACTATCAATGCCTTTAGCAATTATTTAACTCTATTGTTTAAGTGTATCTCATAATCTTCAGTCGTATTTCTAGAATTGTATAGAGTTTATTCGTGTTTGCCAACATTCTTTGTTTTCTTCTTCAGGAGAACCTGATGCTACAGGAGAACCTGAGGTAGGTTGTATATGACAATGATACATTAGAGCGAAGTACTAGTCGTTTATTACTGAGATATGAAGAATTTTGAAGAAAAGGGCTTAGAAGCAGGTGCTATTATTAAAAGGTATATAAACCTGTTTTAATCATGTTTTTTGACTAAACGCGTTGTTTTTAAACCCTAATTGAGATCCTAATGATTAGTAGATACATTATACACTTGCTGAAAGGCGCCTACATATCATATTCACAGTTAGAGCAGATTTTAAGTCAATTGAGGCTACAGGGCCTACTACCTACTCATGGCTTACTAGATAGGCAGAGGCGGATGCTTAGAATACTACCAAGAAATATAGTGGACATCGACAAATGGAATTTAAATTCTGATATTGAAATAATAGCATGTACATGTAGATGAGGATACCTCATTCTAAATATTGATGAGTTATAGCATGCTTCTACACTAAGCGACCTATTGCCGGTTCGATTCGATGAAAAAATATATCTTAGTTCTCTCTAACCTGTCAATAGCTCAGGTCAACATATCTCAAAAGCTAATTCGAACGTCAGTCACTTGTTTAAGCCGACCGAAAATAACTGCGTTTCAAAGCGTTCTAGAACCAGTGATCCCTAACAATCTAGACCATCACTCCGTCAGCTGTGCTTCTGAGACTAGAAATAGTATCAGCTGCAGAATTTGCTTGTTGAAGTTTGGTTTCATGGTTTCGTCCTTCAATGATAAGAGTAGATAGAGATAGATATAAGACAAGCTAGAAGTTATCCCTACATTTGAGATCCAGCTAAATGCAATGTACGAGTAATTGGTGCTTCAAAAATGAATTGTTGTAAATGTTAGCTTGTCCGCATTTGGCAGGCTTGCCGTTGGGATGAATTTCCATTCCATGGAAACATGGCAGATGACTGAGTACTCCTTTCCAAAAACAGTGAGACGAATTTTGTCACTTCGGTGAAAACAAGTCGTCTAGGAATATTTAAAAATAATAATGTGGCGGGATAGTGCGTAGTAATTCGGGTAGCGTGTTTGGTTTCCATTGATTCTATATCAGAAAAGCTTTGAATGTATAATCGGAAAGATATTTTTCTTTACACTTAGTGCTTCCATTGAGTATAGAGGAGGAGCAAGGGAGCAAGTAAAATAAACAAAAAGTGACTTACCCGGTGCGTGGGGCATTTCGGGTAACAATTAATTTTTTCACAGCAATTAGGCATTGGCAGTATTTTGATCTATAAAAGAAGATATACTGCGAATGTACAGACTATTTATATTGACATGTAGGCCTATGCAGCTCTGCATTCATGCACACATATCTAACATGTCGTGATATACCAGGTAACTTCTCCATCAGCAACGAATATTCGAGCTATGAACTAATTTGAGATAATGTGTTAATAAAAATCATGCAGGATCGGATGATTGTAAAGGACAATCTACATAATTCAAGAAAACAGGTATGCCTATAGCAAATTTTCAAATGCATTTGTGAAGGAGCTGAGCACAACCGAAAAACAGGAAACGTAAAATTCGAATTTCTAGTTAAAAACTGCATTTTTATGAAAAGTGAAGTGCGATCAACGCAACTATGAAGCATCTGGTACAATTTTAGATACCATCTAATCCACCACCAGCTAAAGCCACACGATTTTACAAATCCAAGTTTTTCATTTGGAACTGCAATTATTTATTAATGTAGGCCTTTCATGAAACTACGGTGTATTGTACTTTTGTTGTGTTGGTTGAAAAGTACTGTTTGCTTAGAGGAGTGTTAAGCAGATCTATTCAATTTTTAACTTAACATTTTTGATTTTCACTTCATTACAAAGTGTGATTTTCTAGTATTGATAAAATGAGTCTTAAATGTCACTGTGTCATTATCATTACAATTTAGACTTGAGCAGGTTTTACGAAGCTTTACCATGTTCGAAAGAAATTCAATTTTGATCTAACATCGATTTCACAAGAGCACCTGATAATTCCAGCTTGAAGCGTATAAATCTCAATTTATCGATCATGCCTTCATAATTTCGGTGTTAACAGGTTTTACCTGTGTTTTATCACCCCTCGACTTGGTGCAACTCTGCTCGTAATCCATTATCATTATCCTGCTGTGACAGTCTGTAAAATAGAAATTCCAGACGAGCAAAACTAGTTCAGGTTCATTGAAAGGTAGTTTACAGTCTCACCTTCAAATGTACATTTACCGGGTGAGTCAAAAGTCTTTGCCAATTCAACAACCTATTGATTAAGGACATATTGACAACATATTGAAGTGAAAACTAACAAACACTTTATGTAGGCTCTTTCTATGCTCCTTACAAGCCATGGGCTTCTACAAATGCTTAATTTCTCTGTTTCATGAGCATAGAGTTGCATTTATGAACTTTGATAACGAACGACATCTACTATATATAGTCACCAGTTACACTGTTACATCTCAATCATCATTACTATCTAGCATGAAGTACATAATTCACGAAAAAGTAACTATTAACGCATGGGCTATTGCATTAAAAATAAGCTTAGAGGAATGCCGTCAAATTTTTTTCGAAGAATTCAACAAGCAAGCACCGCCCAGGAGAACTGTCTCCAATTGGAGAGACAAACTGCTGGAGACTGGTAACCCTGCAACAAACCGCCCTTTTTCCGGTAGGCCACGCCTGTGAGTGCAAATGGCGACGGCAACGGAGTAGCAGTTTTACGAGGGGTGATTGATAAGTTCGCGGTCTGACATAGAAAGCTTAAGGCCAGGCCATTATGCACATGTGGATTGATACAATGGAATGTGCTGACGGCGCATGACGAGTGATCAGTCGATCCGGTGAACTGTTGGTAAACCACAGCTACTTAACTTCAGTTACTAATTTATCAGTCAGTTAGTCAGATGAGTGTTGCGTAAGATGGATCACGTTTCAAATCGAGCTGTCATTCGTTATCTCGGCTTGAAAGGACTCACACCAAAGGAGATTCATGATGATATGGTTGGAACACTTGGTGAGAAAGCTCCGTCCTACACCACAGTCAAGAAGTGGGCTTCAGAATTCAAGCAAGGAAGAGAGAGCTTGGAAGATGATCCCCGTTGTGGACGACCAGTGACAGTGAGCACAGAAGATGTGATCGATCATGTTCAAAAGATTATTCTTGATGATCGCCGTACAACGGAGCGAAAGATTGCCTTCGAACTACTGAAGATTTCACAAGAGCGTGTCCATAACATCATCCATCATGAACTTGGCATGAACAAAGTTTCCGCTCGATGGGTGCCACGACTGCTCACACCAGAGAACAAACGAGCCCGCTTTCTCATCTCAAGGGACAACCTGGCGCTGTTAGTAAGAGATCCTGAAAATTTCATGGACCAGTTCATTACGATGGATGAGACTTGGGTTCACCACTATCAGCATGAGTCGAAAGAACAATCGAAACAATGGAAGCACCCAGGATCACCAACTCCGCGGAAAGCCAAGGTCACCAGGTCCGCGGGAAAGGTCATGGCCTCCATTTTTTGGGATTCGAAGGGAGTTTTGTTGTTGGACTTCCTAGAGACTGGTCGGACAATTACTGGCGAGTACTACGCTCATTTGTTGTAGCAGTTACGAGTGCAGATCAAGATCAAGCGGAGAGGGAAGCTCACGAAAGGCGTGCTCTTCCATCAAGACAATGCGCCTGCCCACACCTCCGCTACCGCCATGTCTGCCATCCAAGGTTGTGGGTTTGACATCATTTCCCATCCACCCTATTCTCCTGATCTGGCACCATCGGACTTTCATCTCTTCCCAAAAATGAAATCGGAGCGCAGTGGTCAGCACTTCGCATCCAACAGTGACGTCATGGAGGCCGTTGAGGAGTATCTGGACTCCAAAGACTCACACTTCTATGAGCAAGGGATCCGCGCATTGCAGCACCGTTGGGCTAAGTGCGTTGATTGTAGGGGCGATTATGTCGAAAAATAAATATGTATCGTATGCGAAATATGCTTTTTTCTATATCGGGCCGCGAACTTTTCAATCACCCCTCGTAGAAGCAGTATCTGAAGACCTAACCATCTCCACTCGACGGATATCTGACGGGGGCAAACGTCTCTCAAACGTCAGTATGTCGAATTTTGAAAAACAACTACCTGCATCTGTACAAGGGCATTTGCTCACAATTTATTATCGAGGGAGACAGCGACAGAAGAGCTAAATTTTTGGCGAGGAAAGGATATCAAAGCTCGCAAGAGATCCAGCTTTCGAAAGAAAAGTCACTTTATCTGACGAATATGTATTCAATCTTGCTGGTGATGTGAATAAAAATAATATGCATTACCGGGGATCTGAGAGTCCAATGAAACGCATTTGTAATCCAGGCCGAACTGCAACTCTGACAGTGTGAGCGTGCATCGGCTACTTCGGTGTGGTAGCCGTTGAAATATTCACAGAAACGATGACTGGAGAATGATATTGTGCAGGGATGCCGGAACGAATTTTGGGCAAGGGAGCAAGAAAGTTGGAGAAGGGCACATACAGAAATAAATTTTCATTACCATGAAGCTCAAGCCACTAATGCATTTCACACATGCAGATCAGGGTAATAGTGTTCGGCACGAGTACTCGAGTAGGCCTACTCACTCTCAAGGTATTGCTCGAGTAGTCATTCTGAGTTCTCGAAACAAAATAACAGGTCTGTGATTACTCCTCAAATTCCTCAAATTTGTTTATTACTCCTCAAATCCTCAAAAATTCCTCAAATATAGCTTAACTATAAGAAATTCCTCAAATTCCACACTACAGACTAAATGTCGGATAATGTACTGTTTTTTGGCGAATGGCGGTGATATGTAAACTTCCAAACAAGAAGCTAAGATAGAATCCTGTAACATGTACCCTACATCCATGCTGCTAATCACGAATCACTCATGATTCATTTCTTGTCTTTTTCTTCTGTCATGATATATAACTTAATGATTTTCTCTCACACACTTGGTAGATTTTAGATAGCGTAATCCCGCTGTACTAGCTAGATCTGATATTTTGATTGGAAACAGACCTGTCCTTTTATCATCTGAATGGGCAGACTGTTAAATAGAATCTTTTCAATATATAAGTGATAAACATAATTTTGAAAAGAGCGACTTACTCACCAAGTCATTCCACATGAGGAGAGGAGAACCGTTGCTTGTCCTTCTAGTAAGTATTTTTAAATTTCTAGACATTTTAGGATATAATGATTTTCTTTTAGCCATGTCATATTTAGCACATCAAAAATTAACCAGTTGTTAGCTTGTTTTTTTAATTTTGTTACCTTGACGCATTTTGTTACGTTGAATACGTTGAATGTCGTTTTCATTTCTGCAAGCTACAGGGCTGCAGATCTTCCGGTTCGTCTGGACTTATTTTGCTAAGCAGAGAAGTTGTCCGAAGTTATTGTCTGTCGAACTCACTCATTAAATGCTTTCACGTATTTAATGAGTGAAGCACTGCGATCAACCTACAGAAATTGTATATTTGAATACTGCAATTTTTTACTTCTAACTTCATAATATTGCTTAGAATTCCAACAATAAAATGCACATTCAATTATTTTCATTAATTATCTTGACCTTTGTCACAACCTTCTCTGTATGTTTCTGCGACTATATGGCTGCTAAATGCATGCCTGTACTTCTTAAAGAACTTAAGGATATCGATCTTCCATATCCATTATATGATAACATATAGGTATCCCAGCCCACTTGGATTTCAGTGCTCTTATCAACTGAAGCGTTTGTTTCACTCACTCTCTTCCATTTTATTTCCGCTGAACATGAACACATCCGACAGGGTAAAGCGGATGGTCCCTAAATTTAGTGTCTACATGCCTCCTGGTCACTAGCGTGTGGGGGTTGGAAGCGTATGAAGCTCTGCTATCTCATGAGTCTTTTTGCAGCTACATTTTCCAGGGTCTGCCGACCGACGTTTATCCTGGATGAATTATTCACGTATAGATCGTTTTCATAATTTGCAGAACACAGGTTGGTGTGAAATAAGTGCACACATTGCTTATGGTTGTATGTGAACTTAGATTAATGAAGACATTGAACCACATAGTACTGGGTTGGTAGATTTTCAACCTGGGTCTACTGCAAGATGTGGACGTCAATATCTCGGCGCAACTTCATGCGAATAGAGGTGATAATCTTTCACTCCTTGCCTGTATGAGACCAACAACTCAACTGGCAAGCCTGTTCCCGACACTTGTTTTGTGTTGTATGAGAGAATTCATGTTCATTTGAATGTAGATCGGAGCGATATGATCAAACGCTAACAAGTAAACAAAGCCCACGAAAACTTACATGTATGTAGCATAAAGTAAAAGTAATAAATTAGTGTGTAATGTGGCGTATCCTTCATGATAAATTACTGATTTTTTTAAGTCACAAGCATTCCGTCAACGATTTTAAGCTTTCTATACTTATGGGTTACTCTCCTCCCAAATTTGTCTAAAGTTCGTAAAAATTAATCGTTGCAAAGCCCCAGATGCATGTGGTTGAGGATATATCCTACATTCAAAAAATTACAGTATACAAAACTGACAAGCATCATTGAATTGGAGACGATAGCGTGAAGCAGAGCGATATCAGCAGCTTGATCTGACATCCTCTGTTCGACACATTCTAAGCAGATAATACTTGGGGCAACAAATTGATTTCGCAACAACACGGGAAGTGATTATGACCAAATCAGTATTCCTTTGCAATTTACACAACTTCAAAAAGTAGGGTGTGGTCAACCCTTGGGTTACCTTCTTCGTTGTGACTTTCGTGATTTGAAGTTTGGCCCAAAATCCGTGATAAAAATTTGTAGTTTTTCTTGCTATTATCATATTAGGCTCCGTTTCCATACCTCAAATTTTTCACAAAAAATTCCTCAATTTTTTTCATAGGCTAATCACAGGCCTGAAATAATTATTTGATAGTTTGCAAAACTCATTGTTTTGTCAGGAATTCACTAAGCAATCAGTCCTCTTCAACTTATTTAATTGTTTTCTTCATTAAAAAATGATAATTCTTCGATCTAAAGTAATGCTGTACTACATGTACAAGGTCATGCCGATCAGAGAATGTGAAGATTTCTATTCGCTCTTATTCAGATCGATGATTACCTATTTCGTAGCATTGAAGAATTCAGCATAGGATAATGCGATTGAAAGTACCGGTTGTTTGAATGAAATTATTCGTTTAATAGGTTGCCATTAAAATGTCAATAAGGCAAACATAAAGACAAAACATGTTAAGTGAAAAGAGAATAATATCAGTTATATGGGTAGACTTAGCTGCTATGAGCTCGCCTAGTAAACTTCGTTATATGTTAAATCGAAGCTCGCCATCAGTCTTAAGTAAAGTTTCGTGTGTGGTTTGCACTCACCGCGCCTACGCACATGCATTGTTTAGTGTCTATAATAACAGATATTGTTGATATACAATTATATAAGCAAACAGTGGTATGTTCTGATTATTCATACATCGAAATCAGAAAATGGGGAAAGCAAGCAGTTTTTGAGTTAAGCAAAGAGGATACATTCTCAAGTACGAGAGAAGTACTTGAAGCTATGGAGCTTCGGCTGCTTCGCTGATTTCATCATAGAAGAAAATGAACATGTATACATAGATTATTCATTATTTATCATATCAGTTAAGAAAACTCTAGTTATCTAAATGAATAATTTTTGGAGGTAAATTTGCCAAAACAAAATGCAGGCCTGTGATTACTCCTCAAATTCCTCAAATATTTTTAAATTTCTCAAATCCTCAAAAATTCCTCAAATATTGTCAAACTAAGAGAAATTCCTCAAATGTGACATTTTAGACTAAATGCAAGATAATGATTGGTTTTTTTGGCGTATGGCGATGACATGTTAAGTTATTATCTTTCAACAAAAAATCAAAGATGGAATCCTACACGCATCCTGATTACTAAGCATTAGTCAACCATTCTTTGCTCTATATTTCTTGCTCTTGTCTCACTTCATTTTTTTGGGAGCTACAAGGCTGCCAGAAGTTTGGGTTTGATCGAACTTAGTTTGCTAAGTAGAGAGGCCGTCTAAAGTCATTCCCTGTCGAGCTCCATGGTGCAATACTTTCTTGAGTGCAACACTACGATCAACCCACAACAATTTTATCATTAAGCACAGCAGGCACATTTTTACTACGAACTTCATAATGTATAGAGGTCGTAGAATTCTAAAAATGAGATGCTTATGCTTATTCAATTACTTTCACTAATTATCATGACCTCTTTCACAGCCTTCATTGTGTTTCTGCGACTATATGTATATGGCTGCCAAATGCATGTCTGCACTTCTTAAAGAACTTCAGGATATCGGTATTCTATTTTCACTATATGATAACGTGCAGGCAGCCCAGCCCACCTGGATTTCAGTGCTCTTATCAGCTTAACCTTTTGTTTCACTCATTCACTTTCGTTTATATCCACTGAACATGAACCCATCCGAAGAGGTAAAGCGGATGGTCTCTTAATTTAGTGTCTATCTGCCTCCCGATCGCTTGCGTGCGGTGGTTCGAAGCTTCTAAGGTTTTGCTATCTCATTTGTCTGTTTGCAGCTACGTTTTCGAGTCTGCCGACCGATCGGCATCCTAGATGCATTATTCACAAGATCGTTTTCACTATTTGCTGAACACAGTTTGATGTGAAAGTTATGCACACATTGTTTATCGCTGTATGCGGACGAAGATTAATCAAGACATTCAAACCACATATTGCTGGGTTGGTTGATCTTCAACCTGAGTCTACTTGAAAATATGGATGTCATCATCACTCTGAGGAGCTTCATGCGAATACAGATTGATCTTCTTTCACACATTGCCTAGATGAGACTAACAGCTTTCCTAACAAGCAGGCCGAAAATAATAAAGCATACAAAATAATTACCATATTCTGTACTTGATTTCCCAACTAAACTTCTTACGAAAAAATGAATAAGTAATGCATAAGTAATGTACTGTATTATGTCAGCCATGGTTGATTTTCAAAACGCACGAAGCCGATATTCCGTATATTGCAAACTCATTACCTTGCATGACTACATTCAAAATCAGTAAACAAGCCAGAATTCACATACGCTACATGTCCTCAACTTGGCGGTTGGCGATTGTTTTGTTTAGGACAAGTGGAATCAGTCGAAGATTTCGCTGATTTGCGAGATGAAATCTTAGTACTCCTAAGTTAATTAATATAAACCATTGTGGCACGACTTTTTACACTGCACTTTGTCATTTCACCACGCTTCTTGATACTCCATGAGGATATTTTGTGCCCAAGAATGATAGTCGCACTTCAAAGAGCGTTGCACAATGGAAAATAAGACATGCATTAAAAACATCGGCTTTATATCAGAAATCAGAAATGTCGGATTTATATGAGAATGCAGCATGTTTTTTGCTGAGATGATCGCATGCATTTTCGAGTCAATTTGTTTCAATCGCTGTATCGATTAGTTGAATTCTACGTTTAGGAAAGTTGGTTTACAGCAATTACCCCTTCAATTTTGAAGGGAAACCTTCATATCTATTAATAAGCTTTTCAAGTGCAAGCTGCTTCTGAAGCACAATTATGAGAATCATGCATGCTCGTGGAAAAGCAGGTTTTTGCATAGTCCAAAATTTTCTTAGAAAAATTGATCTACTAGGTATTATCGAAGTTATTTTTAAATAAGTATTGATTTTCCTTTAGGTACCTCCTATCAGATATCGTAGATAATGAATCTGTAAAGTGCTCCCAATTTTGTCGAGACAAATATGTCAACCCTGGGGTTACCTTCTTCGTTTTGACTTTCATGACTTGAAGTTTGGCCCAAAATCCATGCTAAAATTTGGAACTTTTCTTGCAATTATCATAATAGGCTCCATTTCAATTCCTCAAACCTTACAAAGAAAATCCTCAATTTTTCTCATAGACTAATCACAGGCCTGCAAAATATATAGTTGACCAATTGGCAAGAAATCATTTTTAATGACACTAAGTCAGCAATACAGTGAAGAGGAAAAACTTCCCGCTTTTTGTAAGGCCGATTTTATTAAAAGTGCGTAAAACGTTAACAGGCCTTCCATGGTCGATCTTACAGGATTGTATGAATAAGCAAGTCTACGTAAATTATGTATTTTGTAGAGCTACAACTCAGTTTATATGAATAGTGTATTGAAGTAAACGGTATACTAGTATTACATGGTGACGCCCTATAAATACAATGATATTTCATTCGAATACACTAGTACTCGAATAGTTGTCATTCGAGTAATTCCGAACACTAATCTACAATACAGACTTACATTCCAATCGTTGGCTGATCTCTTTTTGGTTTCCTCCCATCTCTTTCGTAATCAGAAAGCCTATATTTTTGGCTCTTTTATAAGGTGAGGCCTCACTTTCAAGTTACGTAGAAAGATGACTCAGAAAGATGTAATTCCTTGAAAAGCGACAAAGCAGCTCTGTTTGATAAAAGTAAAAAGTAACATTTACAGTACCGACACGGATGACCTAACGGATTTATTGCATTGCATGCATAAGACATTCAAACAAATGCTCAGAAATAAATGTATCATGAACTCAGTTCGATACTACTCTATTTTTTCGTTATTGATGAATACAATTATTAATTTTTAAAAATTGCCTATCAACTAAAATTGTCTAAAACGGCGGTGACAACCTTAAACCCACGTGAGCTTTCGGTGTAGGGGTCTGTGAGTGTACATATGCGTGTAGCCTCATGCTTTCAAGTTACTTTGTTGATTAAACCTTATCTTGTCAACTCAGACTTATCTTGACACTTGAGACTCATAGAATCTGCCACATTTTTCATTACCAAAATGAGGAAGCTAGCTACCCTATGTTAACTCAAAATTAATTCGCTATTTCCGAAAAGTCTGAGCAATGAAGAAAACATTTCATCAGAAATGCTTCTAATTCGAAGTTAAAACTCGAAGACAATTGCTGTGGAGCTGCACTGCTGCTCAAGGGCACGTTTGCCCCTCCTCAGCCAGGACAAGGGGGCAATGACCCCTCTCGCCCCCCTGTTCCGGCATCGCTGATATTGTTATATTCTCTCTGTAAAAAGTGGTTTCTTCACGAGGAGGTTCGAAATACTCTACCAACAAGACGGCACCCCTCCCTATTACCACTGATGCGCCAGAAAAATCTTAGATTAATTTTTGTCGAATCAGTGGATTGGCCGCAGAGGGTCAATTGAAATGACCTGCCAGATCACCTGACTTGAGTGCTTGCGCCTATTGGCTGTGGTCATATCTGCTCTTAAAATTCTACGTCGATGGAGCAAGATTCCATTCAGTAGCTGATCTAAAAGACAAAATTGTCACCGAGGTTGAAAATATCCCATTGGGTTCAGGAGAACTTTTCTCGTTTTTATAAAACGGTGTCGGGCTTGCATTGATAATTATGGAAGACTTTTCGAATTTTGACTTTTGTAGCGATATGAAATAGTCTTGTTTACAAATGAATGTAATATAGGCCCTAAGCGTTTTTCACTGAATTAGGAAGTTATCTCAGTTGGCAAAGACTTTTGACTCACCCAGTATATTGATCAGTTTAAATATTAGCTAGCTTTCCAAGCTCTCGATGCTTATTTTTTCCTCAGCGACAAGTGTGGCTAGAAACTGATCTATAAATCAGTTTCGTGTGAAAGTATGATATAATTGGAAGATATTATTCAACAGTTGGAATATCTTGCTGACGGCCATTGCACGATGTGAATTTCTATTTTAGTTCTTTCGGTACCGCGGGGTTTCAACGGTTCGATTCTGAATTCAGGAAATACCGCCCCCACGATATATTCCAATGAACCCGAAAGAAGTCCCATCGGGAATCAATCGCGGTGGAAGCGCCCTTCCTAAAGGACTTCACGGACGGAATTATTGCAACATTTGCATCGGATCCTATTTGGTGAGCAAAACATTCACAAGATTCTTTTTGGCGCAAATATCTTATTCTCAAATAACATCGAAATAATGACATCCGTTATGGGTGGGGGTTTATAATTGCTACACAAAGACGTCTGACAACTCGCCTAGCTGTTATATGAAGTTAACCTCACCAAAATTATGATGACTCGCTCTTATGGCATCAGTATTTGATGCATGTATACCGAAGATATGTAAGGTGACTCGTAAAGTCTGAAAAAATATTAAGCTAACAGTTTGAAATAGAAAGAAGCTGTTTCAGCAGCATAATTGATTATAAATTTGATGAAATGAGAGCAAAGCTACAGTGTATGTTATTTACTATTATATTCTTTTCTTATTCACCCAATATTTCGGCTATCACAGCCAGCTTCAGTGGAGCAAACGCTTACAAAATATCAGTTCGTATGATTTCAAAAAATTCTTAAAAGTCTATGGCACATTTGGCTACACATGTAAGGATCATAGCACTGCAATGGCGGTTCCCACCGCAGCCGCCAGTAACCATGATAACTTAATTTCAAGATCATGTCAGCTAGCCATGTATTCTCTAGTAAACCACCAATAATAGTGGCCAGTCAGAGGCACATAACCAACTTTAATGAAAGGAAAGGAGAGAAAAATAAGCTACAAAAACCGCTGACGGTTACAATGGGAACCACCCGAAAGATGTCATGATTCTAAAAAATGGGAACTGATCTCAGAAAAAGAAAGGATTGATAGTCTTCCGTTTCTTCTTTTGAGTTGATGGTAGGCCGGTGCTCTAATCTTCTGTATTGTCATTGACTCTTTCTGTCTCAAATTTGCATTGTCTGTCAGCTCTGATGATTTAAGCTGAAATGGGAAGGGCAAAATCTTAGACCCTCACAACACTTGATTTCGCTTTTATCTTCTCTTTCAGACGTTTAGTCTACGTTTATTTCAGTTTGAAAGTAGACATCCCGCTGCTCTTCCTTTTGGATGCGATTTGAAAATTGGAAGCTCATTTTTATGTTTGCGTGTAATAAATCGACGTTCCAATGATATATATGTCAATCTATGTCTGTCGTAGTCGAATGACATACTGTCTCGCTACAAAATGAATAGGCAGCATTCTACTACAGGTTTTTGCGTTTGTTAGTATGAATCTGTCGTTGATTAACGTTGAATTTGATAAATAAACGGCTTTTCTCATTTTTTAAATGAAATTTATCATTGATTAACGACATCGTTCAATAGATCGACATTTCTCAATGAAAAACGGCATGTCTCACGCAATCGAGATATCTACCATTGTTTAGCGACATATTTCTTGTATATATGTATATGTATAGATATGTTATATCTATAAAGACCCTCACACCGACTATTCGAAATGCAGTTACAGAGAACGGGATGGTAATGTGGAAGACCGGTTTCGCTTTTATTTAAGATCAGAGTTATTAAGCTCAATTCCACAGATCAGAGTAAAGGCAATGACAAAGTTGGTGTAATGATGATGGTGGAAAATTTTCTTTCCTTGTATAACTTGAGAATGGAGTCATAACTCCGAAATATTGTTTTAAAAACTAATAAAATAAAGTAATTCCATCAAATATTTTATTCAACAATCAGCAGCAAGGCATAATCATCACTTTGGCAATTATATCAATTTGAGGTAGTGTCGACAATTTGAATTGTCATTAAATTATAACATAAAAGAATCATATTTCGGGAAATGGGTATTGCAAATTTTTTAACAATTCAGTTTGTCACCCAGTAGACAGAAAAACACTGCAAGATGACAGGAGGATCATGGAAATAAAGCAATTTAAAAATATTCCTAGTTTAACCCCATTTTCGTAAATTCATCAAAGGAGAATCCAGGAGAAATCTTGAACATGAAAAAGTTAAGAGAGACTACCCTTTCATTGTCCTGTCTGTTGCCTTGCCAAATGAGAATTCATGACATAACCGGGGCGGGGCGCGGTTAACCTACCGCACGTTCCAAACGATGGACCCAGGGTAATCCAGGTGTAAGGTTTTGAAGCAAGAAATTTTACTTGTCTTCGTGCATATCCGGTACATCACTTTTTGTGCATCTCTCCTTTCATTCTTAGAATTTGGATCATTCATATATCCACGTAGTCTATTTATGTATATAGCTCAATTTCTATGATCAGAAGACAGTGATCGTCAAAACATGGATATCCATTGTCAAAAGATCAATCCGAAAGTCATTATAATCATTTATTTGTCTTCGTGCATATATTGTAGATATCCTATCTCTTTATTCGATCTGTAAAGCAGATAATTGCCCTCGCGGCAACTAATATTTACTCCAATGCAGTGGAAGGAGCGTAATTTATGCCAATTATGAATGCTCTTGTCCTGCTTTAGTATAGACTACACCTTTTCACGTTGATTAACGAACAAAAGAAATTGATCAGCGAACGTTTTTCCAATGTTTTTAAATTGAATTTAAAGAATGTAAATGCATAGTAAAGTACTAATAAATTTAACAGTGATTTTGAATATGTATTGATGAATTCACCTTACAGATTTTGACGATGCTGATTTTTGCATGTCCTATTCTTACCTTTCACTGGTATTCAATGCTGAAGTGAATGAAAAGATGGGGTGTCAGTCGGCAAAAATGTTTCTCGTTGACTTAGATAAGCATCAAATGGTGTAAATGCATTGATGCGAATGCATTTACATTCTTTAGATTCACTTTAAAAACATTCGAAAAACGCTCGTTGATCATTTTCTTTTGTTCGTTAATCAACGTGAAAAGGTGTAGATCTGTAAATAGATATTTTCACGATTGATCAGGCTAAAATTCTATTCAAAAACTCATGATAATCATAGACATGGCAATCACAATGGCTGGTAGTTATAAAATGAGACATGACTAAGTGAGAAAAGACTTCCTAGTCATGTCTCAACATAGAAATGGCAGTTATAAAGCGAGTAAAGACTCGATTAGACTTGTCTAATCTTTTCTCACATTGTTACACGGATAAATCAGAAAAGCGAATACATTCCACGTGTTTCTGGATCACCGCATTCATGAAAGACCAGTAACATCGGGAAACTGACTCCTGACTAACTCCAATTACCTCGACGACGGTTGATTGGAAACTACCTGTTCCAAGTTAATGTAACCCAATACACACTTGTATTGATGAAGGAATCGATCTATTCCTTTGCGGCTGGTGTTCTAAGACAGGAGAAAGAGAATCTATCAATTTGCACAAATTTAGTCTTTCAAATCGAAACAGCTGCTTGATCCGAAGATTGCTCATTTCTAATGGGTTTCTGCGGTCTTTAAAAAGTCTTTCACGTCGAATGGCACGATCTGCAGTGTCAATAACTTGTAAGATATTCATGATGAAATAACTGTGTGAGACACCTTCAGGGGTTTCTCAGTCAAATGAGACATGACTACCCTAGTCATGTCTTTTATAACTACCAAAATCAGTCAGCTGACACATGACTCAACAGAATCTACACTTATCTAATCATCTCTTAGACATGACTATGTTTATAACTACGAATCGGGAGACATGACTCAAAAGTAAGACATGTCTACGTAGCAAAGACGTTTATAACTACCGGCCAATCTGTCCTTGACAATCACAGCACGTCGCCAAATATAATTCTCTACGCAATTCGTGCATGAGATTGCTTCATCATAGTATTCGAACCTCACCCTACGGGCTCGGGCATTTAAGATATCTAATTTGTGGAATGCTGTAAAGAAGCAATCATGCACTGTTGCGTAAATAACGATCATTTCAATACTCACAGATAGGGATACATTTCACATCTCACTGGCATGCAGCGCATAATCACGTTCATGAGAAAGGTATCCTGCAAAATCTTGTAAAGCAAGGTTCCGCAAGAGATGGGACGTGTCCCAAAATATGGGGTGCTTGACAATCTGACTGAGACACTTGAATTTTTTTCGGAATATTGCTATCAAATAAAGCTTTGTCAACTTTTTTGTGTAAGGAATTTTACCATTTAGGAACTAATATACCTATTTTCATCGATCTTTTCACCGTCAGAATTAGGAATGTGGTGTTCAACAGAAATTAATTGGTTCAAAGATCTTCAAATAGACTGATGTGGTTGTTGCGACATCAATTTCAAATTTTGAATTTACCGATGCGCTCGGAAATTGAACATGTGTAGAATGTGTAAACATAGTTTATGTTCAGCGACATTGCAAATCAAGTACTCTTGTGTGTCGGAAATGAAGATTTTGGGAGCTATTTTTCTTGAGACCTTATCTTATGATAATGACGTCAATCATATTTGCGAGAACAATGAAAGCGTCAATTATATTGCACGTTTTTCATTTCGAAAAATCTTTTTGTTGAAGCAACTGCAATCACTTAGTGTTACTTAATGTTGCAAAAGACAATCCAAAGAAATGTTTATAAAGCACACATAAGAAGCATAATTACATTCAATTGTCCGATCTTCATTGACTTGAATTTGAGGAAATCGAAAAGTTTAGAACTTATACACAACATTCTCCTTGTCAATGTCACTTCGAATAAAAATATGAGAACAACAGTGGTAATCATAAGGCGCTTCGCCCTTTCTTTATAGTATGTACACGGGAATGACAAGATAGAAGTGATAGTTTGACAGATGGTGTGAATCTGACATGGAACTTTATTCTGTTGTTCTCAATTTTTTATCAATAAATGATGCCATTGTGACTATGACGTCAGAAGACTGCGATGAAAACGTTTTGCCGGATGCTTGAATCCGTGTCACCAACTTCATGACATTATACCGAAACCTCTACTATGCTCAAAACACTTAGCAATTTGTTCTTGCTCTACGGCCCGTCGCACGTCTGTGTTTATACCATGCTGTTCATCATCAACAAATTTCCTTTTCATCTAGCATATTGATTGCTATTCCGAAGAAACATAGGTATATAATATGCGTAATACCCACGTAATGTAGATAGGCCTATTGTTTATTCCGCTAGACATTGCTTATTTTATATGTGGGACACCCGAATTACTAGCTTTCTAATGCGTCTCCATGTCTCAAGTTTCGCTGTGCTAAAAGATGACAAAGGTTCCATGCTGTGAATAGTTGTGATGAAGCATTTATGACGTTCTTGAATTACGCTTGGTCCCTTGGATGAATCAAGAGAAAGTTTCGAGTAATTTCCCAGTAAGGTGAAGGCGGATATTTGAGAAGTTATTGTGAGACGTTAGATTTTGTAGGCAGTCTTGTTATTGTTGAACTAAACAATGCAGAGAAGCAATATGCGCATGTCTCTAGAGAAATCCATTTTGACCGACAACGTTCTTGTATTTTCAAACTTCCGTTTCCAATGTTAGCTAAAATTTTCACTAAGAAAGCGGCGATAGCTAGTAAAGCATCTCAAGTGATAAAGATGCCATAATCACTTAATAATGATGGTGCGGTAGTACATATTCACTTTTTCAAAATTCCTTTAGACAGATCCAGGGTGTCAACTCGATCCTATATTCCTATATTTGTCCTATATTTTTTCATTTATCCTATATATCCTATATTTATCCTATATTTCGTTGAAAGGTCCTATATTATCCTATATTTCCAAATTGAAAACCAATCATAATGGAGTTAAGGCATTTTTTCACGATTTATGTAAGTATTAATGAATGAATTGAGCCTTGATGTATAATTACTCACATACTCGTACTTGTAGGATGAATGATATTATAAAAATTATTCTAATCGATGTTTGTATGCAAATATTGAAGATGTCATAACATCGTAAGCTGTAAATATGCCTTTGCTAAGGGACTATCCGAGTATGGCGGCGATGTTGAGCAGCTAGCCGTGGACTTGTTCAGCTTGTTCAAATACTCTGCAGCAAGAAGAGAAGATTTCAAAGAAATCCAACTCGATTTGGAACTCGAAATTCAGATGTTCCATCAACATACTAACACACGCTGGTTGTCAATCGGTCCAAGTATTCGACGGATCCTCGATCAATGGACTGGAATATGTCAATTCATTGATTCATTGCAGAAAGATTCGAAAAGCACTCCGAAGAGTATTGCCTTTAGAAGAACAGCCACGGCCCTTGGACTACTGAAGCAGGCAACACGTGTTCAGTTGCACTTTTTGGATTGTACTGTGAAGATCTTCGAAGAATTTTTGAGATCTTTTCAGCCAAAAGAGCCAATGGTTCATCGATTATATGATGATATGTGCGCACTTCTGAAAACTTTGTTACTTCGATTCATCAAACCTGAAAAGCTAAATGGAAAAGATGGAGTTGATTTAGCTTCTGTCGATCTTTCTAGGTCTCACCAACTTTCTGATGATGATATTTTAATCGGAGAACCCGCCAGAAAAGCTCTAGTAAAGCTAACAATGGACCAACAAGCCAAGTCATTGCTCGGTATGCGGGATTGTTTTTGTGCAATAGCATCATATCCGAAAACCAGGCTTTCCCTCGACAACAGAATTTTAATGTTGAAGATATCGCTCACGTGGCTCGAAAATTTCACTTGTCTGACTCAAATATCGTGACAGTCAAGGATGAATGGAAAGTATTATGCTTGGGTGATGACATGAAATTATTCTCATCCATTAATCGCGTGGACCATTTCTGGTGAGAAATTTTTATGTTAAAGCGGTCCGATGGTCAGCCCAAATATCCTTGTCTGACTGACGTAGTCAAAACTGCCTTGGTTATTCCACATGGAAATGCAGATGTGGAAAGGGGATTATCTGTAAATAATTCATTTGTAACCGCAGGGCGATCTCTGCTCAGTGAGACAGTCATAAACGGTGTCAGAGCAACGAAAGACGTGGTACAGTTTTGTGACCCTGAATTGAATCGACCAGAAAAATTGCCCTTGACAAAGAAAATAATCACCGCCGCAAGAGGAGCTCATTCGGAATACGTCATGAGGCTGGAAGCTGATTGCAAGAGGGAAGAAGAAGAGAAGCAAAGAAAACAAAACAGAAAGCTGAGATAGAGGTAATTGAGAAAGAGCGGCAACAATTGAAAGAAAAACAATCAAGCCTCCAGGAAAAAGAAGAAAAACTTCCTTTAAAGAAAAGAAAACGAATGATGCGCTTGCAGCGGCACATGAACTTTTGAGTGATGGAAACAATAAATTGAGAGATGCATTGAAGAATGGAAATCTACAGTATGCGGCAACTGCACACTTGATGATAGACACTGGAACTCAAAAAACAAGAGAATTGACTACTACTCTCGAGGAAGTGAGACATAAGCAGAGAAGCTTAACTAACAAAAAGCGCAAACTCTTCGATAAGAATCTCAGTTTGCTGGAATCGGTCAAAAACTTCAAACCCGGTAATGCTGAATAATGGATTTGATTGTTTGAAACACAGATTAGTGAAATAACATTTTCTTTTGATAGAGTGTATTTTATAGTGACTTTCTTGACTTTCTATGACTATTTTTCTCAATTTTGTTATTGGTTTAACTACCTTGGGATGTCCTACATTTCGAAAACCTCAATTTTGCATGTAATCGTTTTTATAATAATTTTTTAGCTGAGGAGAGTATCCTGTGGTCACCATATTTGTTATATACTCGTAGTTATGTGGTCACACCATTCGAAATTTTTATTCAAGATTTGTTAGTTGTGACATTTTGTAAAGATTTTTTTATCGTTCCATTGTTGAAATTGTTTTTACATTTATTTGTTAACTAATTGTATGAGAAATATGTTTATGGAGGAACGGGATGGCTGTGAGGGGTATGGTGGAGGCCATCAAAAAAAATAAATAAAACATTTGTGTACAATGATGTGTGTTATTTTCTTGAGATGGTAACCGATTTAGTCTTGACAACTTGATGAAATACTCTACAATTTATGATCATTGACTTATTAAATAGAATTTGAGGTGAAATACGTAGGATATTTTACATTATGCGAAATCAAAAACAAGAAAAATTGGCTATTTTATAATATTGTGTACTGAAATTTGATCCTATATTTATCCTATATTTTTTGTTTCTCCGATCCTATATTCCTATATTTTCTGGATTATTTCGAGTTGACACCCTGCAGATCGCTATTCATTGATATTGCAACATGTGGAAAGAAGGAGTGTCGTCTCAACTGTGAGCGATTGCGATTAACTAGAAAACGTCTTGAGTAGTGTAAGCGCCTCGGTAGGTATTTGTGAAGAATGTGCCCATCATTGCGAAGAATCTTTTTGAATAAGCCTTTACTAATTTTTGCTCTTCTTGGCTCAGTTGTTTCATAGGTAGGAACGGTACTGGCAACTGAGCCAGCAGAAGGCTGAGGGCCATGGCTAGCACCAATCTTATTCCTAAGTTTCATGTTATTTTTTCTTAGATCTGCCAATATAAGTAATTCGCAAATTGTATGACATGTTTCGTAATTATCAAAATTGCGTAGAATATAGTGAATCCATCGTATGCAGTATGTATCTTTATGCATCCATGTAATCCATGCAAAGATTCTCCTTTGTTGTGACCCAGTTTTTGCTTGTGTTTTCACGATAACAAACCGTGGATAAACTATCAATTGTATACGTTCTGAATTGATTAATATGAGAAGAGTTAGTACTAAATACTGCACCAACTGGGATCGTGGCTGACCTCTCGAGAATGAAATGCAAGTCATTTTAGAATAAATATGGCGGTCTTCAACGAAGATGGAATTGTTTCAAACTGCAACCAATTTTAGATAATGCCCATTATCTAAAAGAATTGGTATTCAGAAATCTCGAAGTCTTGCACGAAAATGATCTGTCGATCATTGATTTCAATTAGTGGGTAAAAGCCGTTTGTAAACACATAGCGTTTGAAAAAGAAAAGGAACATTTCGAGCTACATTCAGGCTCATAGAGCAGCAAATCAAACGGAGTGACTTTCTAGAGCATCGTACACTTGGTGACATCATAAAAAACAAGTTAGTTTCGGAAGCGATTGCTGAAAGAGAATTTTCAGTGGACCGTCTGCTCCACAGCAGGTTGCGGGCGAATCTTACTGCTGAAAATTTGACCAATTGTTAATTCGCTACAACTTCGAGCGAATAATGTATGTTGAATTAGTACTTGGAAGTAGTATCGAAAGTGAAATCTTGGAGTAAATCGTTGTGATTGATTGCTAGTTGGAGGAGGTTTAAATGTAGATAACATTTACAATATAATTTCATGTAAATATGCAGAATTATAGGGCCCGCATGTTAGTATATACAAACAAGAATTTGTGCTGTGTCTTCCTTTTCTCACCTAACGAGCGATTAAAACTTCCAGTTTGAAATTCAGCAGTTAGATAGGAACTCTACAACTTGTTTCCACGTCAAAGTAGTACGCTCAAATGTCAATGTATGTTCACACTCAAATTTTTAGTACAGTAATCTCAACAGAAAAAAATCTGAAAATAGCATACTTAAATTAGCAATACATGCAGATACATGTGTCATCATAATGATTTTTTAGGATGTTGAAAGCATCATTGAATGATGGAACGCTTATGCTTCTTGTTTAAGCGTGCTGTATCAGCCAAATTCGACATAGCAAAATACATGAATATTTACGTATAAAGATGTGCAAAATATTTAAAATGAAAGATTTGCTGGTGGTAGCGCTGGCACCAACATCATATGTTAAAATGCCAGCAGTCTGCAAAACCCTGCTGGCGCCAGCAAATTGACCATCCCTGTTCATAAGTCATCGTATCATCTCCAAACAGCTTCCTTGCTCGCCCTCGTATTCGTTCGTGCTTCGTCATTAGAAGTTTCGGTAAGGCCACAAACACAGCACAATCGAATTCAATTTTTGGAAGAATTGTGAATTTGTCGCAATTCACGATTTGATGCAAATGCCTTTGCTTTGCGTAAAATATAAAAACGTCGATTGCATTTCTTGACGATGTCATTAATGTGATCAGTCTACGAAAGCCGGTTATTCAAAGTCACTCCAAGGATCTTCATCTTGTGGACCTTAGGGATTTCTGACGTTAAATATGGGTACGATTCACTTTCTTTAACGCATATGATTTGACGGCGAAGACAAGCAGACAATGAGGAAGCCAACCATATAAAAATTCAGATGTTTAGGGTGCTCCGAACAACCAAAAGCGTCCAAAAACTGTAACTTTACGAGACACGGACATAACACGTCAGTACGCCAGCACGATGGATGGTGACTTATGGACATCGACACGTTGGATGTCGGCATATGAATATGACAAAAATATGGACAGATCATAAAGAAAAAAAATTCTACGTCAAAAATTACTGGTTAGTTCACCTCTGGACGATCCTTCCTTTATCGGATATATAGGCGAAAACCTCTTCTTGTTTACTTTGAGATTTTTTTTTGGGTGGGAGTAGCAGTGCGTCCCCGTCGCCCTCCTGGACAGGCTCTGGTCTGACTGAATCTGCTACATATTTGATTCTGCGTGGCTCACCCCAAATCAGAAGCATTGCTGGATTGTATGCAGCGCATGGTTTGAGATTTTGAACATATATCGTCTCAGTAGATATAAAATCATCCTTTTAAGGGTAGTTAAATGAAATTACATTGACATAATCTGCGAATGATTTTTTATGCGAGACGTGGAGCATGGTAATAACATCTGAGAACTTCATTTGTGTTCATGCAAATCACTATTTATTATTTAAAGAAATACTTTTACATCGGCGCATCGTATGCAGCATATGATAAGAGTTTTATTTAGAAAACAAAATCACATGTCACAGTATTTGCGAATTTAATTTGTATCAGCAATACTGATGAGATCGCGTGCTTTTTTGCTACGTATTCTTTGCATGTTAAAATGTGGCATCCCGTACATGCCACATTTTTGTTTTGAATATTGCCATCTATTATTGGTTTTGCGGTTTAGATGCTGCTATCACTTATTATTTTGATATTGATTTTTTGCTATTTTTGATTTTTACTTTTTTATTCTGTGAGAGACCTCTGTTTTTATGATTTTATAGATTTTGATATTTAAATTTCCACCCGACGTAATTGTTATTTTACCTGCAAATTTTGATTATGTCGGATACAGCACCACAGCACGAAGCCCTTAAATTAAGTTGTGAATTCATTATAGGAATGGGTTTTTTGTTTATTCATCTATTTAGGCCTAAATGTAGCCTGCCATGCTGCGTCGGCTTATGATTTCTACGAGCACCAAACAAGCAGTGCCAATAATGGTTGGCTGGTGTGATCATATCTTCATGTTAAGGAAGAATGAGACACTTGGAATATTCGTAATGACGCTGATGCAACAGAGATGTCACACGAATGCAGAACTTGAATCAATCAGCATAAGGCACTCCTTGTCCAGTGCGTTTCGTCTCATTTGAAAACCATTGAAGCAATGGGAGTACATTGGGTATGGGACCACCTAAAGTACAGAATAACCGCATGATCACTTTCTTAAGTCAGATGGTGAAAATAATAATGATGAATGTTTTAGTTCCTAAGAGTATTCGCTCGGGAATGGTAAAATGTTACATATGAAAGATGACAAAGCTTTAATTGATTGAAGCTTCAGGTTTTGGGACGTCTTCCAATGCTCCCAATGGGAATCGATGTAAAAAAGTCGGTGGACTGACTCCTTTTCTGGGTTGCAGCGCAGCAAATGTTAGCTTTTTGACTCCGCACAGCAAATTCAAATGACAAAATGTTTTTTACATTGTGTCAAATACGATTTATGTCAGAGTAATCGAAACAGTGGAGGAAATCGCGAAGCTCTGTGAAGTATCTTGAAGTATCCGTGATACGAAGCGTAGTTGCAAACATAATTTTAAAAAAGTTGTAAATATTGTAAATAATAACCTCGAAGGCAATACAAAGAGAGACCAAAAATTCTGATTGCTCTGAACATGCTGTGAAGTATCCTCCTGTTCATCACCTTTAATTTGAGATTTAGTTGAGTTTCAATACTCCATCGTCTTCTTTTTAAGGACACCATGGTGTAGCAGAAATAGTGTGCGTGTATGTGTTTGTACGTTTCAACACTGAAAGTTGATCTTGTGCCCTACGCGGAGCAATCGTTGCGACGGGCGCTGGTATGGAGGAGACACTAGGAGGTAGATATCGCGCCAGCTTCGCACGAAGCAAAATGGTCTCCTGGTTTTGTTCGGTTCAGGGATTGAAAGAATTAAAATTAATTTTAACATATCCAATCAATTAATTCCAATTCGCGCTTTTAGCAATCATTTATTGCCAATTAATTGTAACAAAATCAGAAAGCTTGGAACCGTTTATTAGCGTGATCCTTGACATTTCATTAAATCGGAAAATTCAAGTTTAAAATGAATGTGACATGCACGACACAGGACTACCTACATATACATATACGTATATTAACATTGATTTCTTCCTATTATGTATGCCAAACAACTGTGTAAACATAGCATGACCTTGTCATATACCGTCATTGAATGATGCATCAAGCAAGATAATATTTCAAGAGAATAAGCTAGCACAAACTCCCAGGATGATGGGAAAAGACCACCTGTCAGTTTTTAAGTTGCAATTCGATCTGAGGGTTTGTGCTAACTCATTCTCTTGAAATATTATCTTGCTTGATGCATCGTTGCGTTCATAAACATTTATTTATGAATCTTCATGAGGCGAGAGTGACATCGGACAATTTATGAAGTGCAGTATGCAAAATCAATAACACAATGATGACGGTTAACGACATTGATTCATGTGGCCTGTACAACGTTAAACGGCAGATTCGCTTCAGATTGAAGGGCAACAATAATGAAGAAAATAACAATGACAACAATCAAGGCATATTAAAAACAGATTCATCATATTAACCCTTATCGGGACACGATTTTGAGGTAACGCCAAAAGGACATCGGTTGACAAATTGTCAACATTTGTTTTTCAATGTATTAATTACAAATCAAATCAAATTCGCTATATGTATTTGTTCTCTTCTATATTTGTGTCAACCTAACAACAGAAAAACGAATTCTTAGTACTGGTGATATCCCTAAAAGCTCCGGAAAATAAATGAATTACTAACAAAATCATTGAAATCCATACATACAGCCATGAGTTATTCAATTTTTGATGTTTTTTATCCTCTATTATGAGTTATTTTCTTGCAGATATTTTCCGAAAAATACATTTGATTAACATCCTTTGTCTGGTGATTCTATTTGGAAAGCTATAGGGCCTACAGAGGTCATTTATGCCCATGATATTTTCGTTCAGTTTTGTCAAATCAAAACAACGCATGAAGTCAAATGCATTCAGAATCTAATCTACACATAGAGGCACATCGCCACGGATAGTTCAGTCATTTGCACACACGTAACGCCTAGGCCTACTCATACATGATGAAGACAAAGTTCTTTCTTTACTGTTGTACTGTTTTTTGTTTGTAGCAATATTCAGCAAATTATAATTCATCAGCATTGGCCACCGATTCGTTTTACGAATGCAATTGAACTCGGTGGTGTTCTCATCCATGGTGTCCACTCCACCTGTAAGATACACATAATATATATTTTCGTAACATGTATACGAAAACATCGTTTCCTACGTACCTTTGTGACGGTTATAATCCAATATAATATGTGGTTTACTACTTGTATTGCAAATCTCACATCATAACAACATTGCGAAGACATCATAACAACATTGCGATTGCGCTTTGGAACGTATGAAATCAGTACAATCTTGTTTGTGTCATCATACAAAGCTTCTGTGGAATGGACCTCACGACCACGTGTCGATTTGAAAATTAGAGGCACTTCACGTCGGTTTGTGATCATAGTTCCTATGAGAGTGAGCTCTTTTTCCAAGAGTCGGCAGGCTAGCTCATGCGAAGTGAAATACCTAGAAATAATATAAGATCATTGAATTCATTTGTACAAATTGGTGCAGCACAGAAATGAAAATTTACTGACCTGTCTGTGTAGATATCTCGTCCTGTTCCAAAATACGGGGTACATAACTCAAACACGATGTCGCTAGCCAAATTGCGATGAACGGCCTCATATGGACCCTTTCCCGAATAAATCAATCCATTTAGAGCGAAGCCTGTGTCCGATTCACAAGCCCAAAAAAAATTTGACCCCGTATTTTCTGGGTTTGCAGGGCTTATAAGTTTGTCCAGGGATTCTACCACGGTAGCCAACAAGCTGCTTATCTATAGTAATGCTATCATTTGGTACATACACATTTCGAAGGTTGCCATTGAACATTGTCCATACTTCTCGGATGGCTGCCAGCCTATCATTTGCCCGTCGGGCTTCTCGAGTTCTGGTATTGTCAAATCTCATACAACGAAGCCAGAATTTGAATCGGCGTAGAGGAAGTACTACGCGATAGAAGGGTCTGCTGTCGTCTTTGTCCCATAATCGTTCGATCGCCGTGAAATTATCTCTATCAAGTCCGGCACTCAAAAGGATAGAAATACCGGCTTCGATTTCCATTTGGTCGAAGTCTTTGGTGACTGAGTCTAAAGAAAGTTGATGCTCTCGTCGTATATCTCGTGCTTTTCGATTTGTTTCTCTTAGAATGTGCAGTATTATATCAATATTATAAAACAACATAAATGCAAGAACTCTCGCTTGTTCAGTCAAGATGTTTCGACGCCGTAGTCTTTGTGCAAAAGGATTTGAAGTGTTCGATGAATGTTATTATCTAATTCGTCGTCGTCAGAGTCATCTTCGGAGGTCGAATCTTCAACAAACACATATGTCGGGTAAATGATCATCATCTGAAGTATTATTGTCATCCACAAGTAGTTGTTCATCTCCTCCACCACGTAATTCTTGGTCATTTTCTTCAGCAATGCCATGCATTTGCTGGACAGCTTGGGTAAAGCACACTCGGCGAGGTCTAGCTGACATCGTAAAGTGAAACGTATAGTGCTTTGCGCGCAGTTATAAACTCACGTCATGACGTCATGACGTAGACGACCTTGACCCTTGTTGTTCTCGACAGACGCTGGTATCACGAGACTTGAAGACACAGCGCACAATAGAGAAGGGACAAATGTAACACAACCTATCAGATTGGTCCGATCACACAAGCAATCGTTCACGTAGCTACTGAGAACAATTGCTTGTAATTGGACCCATTGGACCAATTTGATAGAATTTTTCGAAATGAGACAACAATTTAGAGGCAAAATATATCAAATGAAAAGACAATTAATCAAACTAATTAAATTCAATCGAATGGAAATTGTTAAATGAGCATCACTCAGCATCACTACAATATTTCCGTTAATTACAGCTATGAATTTTCTGCGTTGACATATTGTCAACCGATGTCCGGTTGAAGTGAAAATCTACCTAATGTGTAGTCTGAAACAGCTACAGTATCTGCACTAAGATACATGCTTTGTCAGTCAAAGTTAGCCATCATAACGAAAATCTAAAGAAAAATATCAAATACTTGAGTAGCAATTCGAATTTCAAAATTGAAATTGACAATTTGTCAACCGATGTCCCGATAAGGGTTAACAACATAAAACATATTCATATCAAGGCATATTGTTTTTGATGTGCCTTGATTGTTGTCATTGTTATTTTATTCATTATTGTTGACCTTCAATATGAAGCGAATCTGCCGTTGAACGTTGTACAGGCCACATGAATCAATATCGTTAACCATCATCATTATGTTGTTGATTTTGCATATCATAATCGGACTCGGAGATCATGACATCGGACTTCATAAATTGTCCGATGTCATTCGCTTGAAGACGCGGTCTGGATAGACCGTGAAATATCGTGTAGCAACACTATTTTACTTTCATTTTTCGCATAGATCGTCCATAAACAATCATCTTTTTTGAAATTCTTCATTGGACGAACCAACATGTTTTCATCTATGGTCTGGTCATCATAGCATAAACGTTATGGTGGCCTGCAGGATAGCGACCAGATCGTAGCACGCTTGACGAAGTTACTGTTAACTAGTGATATCGAATCGGTTTTCGACAATTGCGAGAAAATTGGATCTGTACTCGCCGACCTCTTAGCAGCCTGCGACACAGTTTGGCACCGTGGTCTTACAGTAAAGCTCCTCAAAGTTATATCTTGCAAGCCTATGGTCCGGATGATTATGGAAACAATTCGAGGGCGAAGCTTTTTCTTGAGAATTGGTAATCAAACATCAAGACGCAAATTCCTAAAGAATGGCGTGCCTTAAAGTTCCGTACTCGCTCCCCTTCTGTTCAATGTATACATTCACGATCTTCCAACCACAGTTGGCAAGAAATGTATGTATGCTGATGACATCACCATTATGACTTCTGGTAAACATTTCCCAACAACATAGCGAACACTGGCAGATGGTTTGGAATCCCTGGACACATTCTTTCGACAATGGCGATTGAAAATTAACATCGGCAAAACAGTTAGCTGCCCCTTTTATCTTGCCAGCCGCTTTTCAGACTATCAACTACAAATCAAGCTCAATAACATTGCTATACGTACCAGCAAATATCTTGGCATTACACCTGACAGGACTCCCACCTTCAAGAGGCATCTTCAGCAAACAGCAGTCAAAATTCAATCAAGAAACGATCTACTTCGACACCTTGCCAGCAACAATTGGGGTGTAACTGTAAGTTACCAAGTTCTCAGCATATTCAGTGTTGCCTTGTGTTATTCAGTGGCAGAATATTGCTCACCAGTCAAACTAATCGACATAGTACTTAATAATATCATGCGAATTATCTCCGGTTGCAACAAATTCACTCCAATGTCGCAGTTAGCGATGCAGAGCGGCATCACACCCCGACATTCGCAGACAGTCAGATTGTCTGTGCATTCGAGCCAAAAATGACCATCACCACCTGCTTCAAGACATAATCACAGAGGCATTCAGATGCAAGATCAGCGGAAAATTCATCCGAGGAAAATTCATCCGCGGAAAATTCATCCGAGGAAAATTCATCCGCGGAAAATTCATCCGCGGAAAATTCATCCGCGTAATATTCATCCATCCCAATAGGCTATATTAGATCAGAAGTCATCCTGAATTGAACATTCTCAAATAATGCAATCTTATGCACTTTCTATTCATAGTAGTAATCATCGGAAATAGGATAATAGTGATACTTGTAGATACCGTAGATATGCTAATGACCTGTGATAGAGAACAGAATTCAAAATACAGGTTTGATGATCCATTTATAATTGTACGCATGAGAAAAAAGGAAAGAAAGTAAATCACAAGTCACAGCCAAGGCTGAAAGAAAGGAGTGTCAAATCCTTGAATATTGTCCAAAGCAACCCAGGGGAATTCACTGGAGGTGGGAATCGGAGGGTCATCCTGTTCCTGAGTCGGTGGCGATGTGCTGGCTTCTTGGTTCTCGTCCAGGAATGGCAGTCGCGCCAAGCTGAACGAGCAACCTCGGAGAAACTGGCTCCTAGTCCTCTGACCGCTGCTGAACTCTTGGTGGAACTGGTCAAGACGTTCGCCGATCTTGAGATAGCGAGCATTCCGCCTGACGACTGAGACACCGGCATCAATCTGGACCATCAGACAGCGGGAGGTAGCTTCTTCTTCTCTCATCCATCTGTTGATATAAAATAAAAATAGTAAATAACATGCATAAACATGAATCACACACGTTTCTTGTGCATGTAAATTGCGGCTATATTGCAACAGAAATCGCGTACGTGCAATAGATCATGTATTCTTCTATCAAGATAATTAAACTACAATTATAGAGATAGGCTAGAAGTTATGCACTTATCATTTACTAATTTATCACTCACAAAGCTTAGAAAATAAATTAATTCTGTCCACCTTAGGAAACTTGGTATTTAAGTGAACAAATTAGTAGTAGTATTTTTGATGAGATTTTTTTACTTCAAAAACGAATGTATGTCCGTGTGGTCCTTCATCGCCCGCTTCATTGCGAAGTGCCAGCCCTCCAGATCGTTGTTCGTCCGAATCTGCTGACCACAGACGTTCCATACCGCTGGAGAGACATTGGAGATCCATTGGTTGCGGAAGTAGGCCGCGAATCCAGAGAGGTCAGGACGATGGAGCTGGATGAGGCCAGCCAGCGTGTTGAAGGTCGCGGGGACTTGAGACACAGGCAGGAAAGCGAGAGCCATCAGAGCTCGAACAATCAGCCTGATTTCCTGGTCTTGGCGATAGAGCTGCTGCAACCCCAACGACTGCACTTGCCTGTAGCAGCACTGGCAGAAGTGGAAGTAGCATCCACGTTGTCTGGTTGCTGGCAGCTCTTGACGCACAGCAGCCAGAACTCCTGTTTCGAAGTCAGTAAGGATGTCGGGAGGTTGGAAACCCTCCCCGACGTTCGTAGAGGCCTCACTGACTTTCCGGATCACCGTCCTGTAGGCCGCTTCACTCTTGCGTCTCATTAAGGCGTACACGGCGGGCAGGAGCTTTCCGTTGTGCATGAAGTTGAACGTGAATACCTGCATAAAAATGCGAGGTATCGTACGGAAGGTTTCGTCCGCGGAAATCATATGAGTAGAGCACAGACGTCGTAGGAAGAAGTCACTGGCAAAGATCAGCAGGCGCTCATTGCCGACGGTGGTGTCTATGAGGAGGAACCTCTCCCCCCTCATGGTCACTTTCTGGTGTGGAGCCAGCACCAGATCATGAGCGGTGGTTGGAAGAGGTGGCCGTTTCTTCGCGCGCTCATGCCGCAGAGCTCTGCCGACGTAGTCCTTGCTCGGCAGGAATGCTTGCACGTCCTCAGATGCAGTCAGAGTGGCATCCCTGTAGACCTGAGTCGTCACGCGCTCAGGCTCGTTCTGCATCTTCTCCTTCATGACCTGACGACACTCGAGGACACGAATCCGAGTAGCGTTTGGAGCATGATTGTGCCGACAGTACACATCCGGGCTGCTGTAGTCCGGGGAGGGCCCGGTCTTCAGCTTTCCACGGCAGCCACTGACAGCACAAGTCCAGGTGATAGTGCCGTTCTTGTTCTCTCTTTTCATTGTGTAGTCAATATCGCCGTAGATGAGCTTTGGCGCGCCCTTCTCGGTTTTAAGAAAACGAACTTGAGATGTCATCCTCACAACTATCACGAATGATTTCAACTGTGTGAATAACTCCGAGGATACATTCTTTTATACAAATTATCATCAACCTCCACGTCTTAACAACATGACTTCAATCGTTTTCTATTTCTTAGTGTTTATTATTTTTCTTCAGTTATCCTCACGTCGAAATTGATGATAAGCTACATTGACACGTGTTCTTAATCAGATCGGTCATCTTTATCCACGCCGGTAAGCACAGGCAGGAGGCATCAACGTAAACATACAAACTACAGTGAAAACATTGGCAACACTTATTGCTCTGGCCTCTGAGTTATCTCCAACCTCTTGCCGACGTAACTGTTTGATATATCATATTGCATGGAAAGGATAAGGAGACGTTATGGTAATCACTTAGCGATCACCAAGCGGTAAACCACGTAATAGTCCTTATCAGAATTGTAAAAGGTCTCCATTGAAAATGTGTTTAGAAACTTTTACGTTAAGAAAGAAGTATGAATTAGCATCCGGATGAATTTTCCGACGGATGAATTTTCCGCGGATGAATTTTCCGTACCCCAGATGCAACGATGAAAACAACGCCGGAACATTTCCAAAAAACCCTCAGAAACACAACCATCAACACAACGTCTATAAGGGAATGGGCCCACCAACAGTGGACAGAGAGACTTCAGGAGACAGGCCAACTTCTACACATCATTCCAAGGCTAGCATGTCGACCTCCCGGTTTCAATCTGAAAAGTGCTAAATGGGTGCTGTTGAATCGTCTGCGCTCTGGCCATGGAAGATTTCTTGCCTTCATGCTCCGGGTAGGTCTTGCACAATCCAACACATGTACATGTGCGGTCAAGAACAGACGTCAGTCCACGTCCTGAAATGCGAGTGGTTCGGACTCCAAGGTGATGTGGTCACAGTAGACGAGACATATCGTTCCTGGTTGTTGAATGCTGATATTCCTTTTTAACCATTAATTGACTATCATCCTATATTTGTTCATACGATTATAGGAATTCTTGTATTTTATATTTCTATATAGACATGAATTGTTGCAATGCCCGAAATTATTGATAAGGAGAAAGCGAGCCGTACGCGTTTCAGAGATATCTATTTTCCATCATCAGCGGAAATCTTTTCAGATAAAATAAAACTCTTATTGTCAAATGATAAAATGTCACAAATCTTGTAAATATATACTTCTTGTATATACAATCTTGTAAATACAATTATTATAAAATATATTCACGTTTGTCAATCATTCCAGACTGCCAAGTCTGATGAAATGTGCTCATAGTAGTGGTGTATGGAGGCAGAATCAAGATGCTTACATATCAGCGTAGGACGAATGAATATTGCTATGAGTACGATCGAGGCATCAAAAAAAAACGAAAGGCCATCAAAAATAGAACTCAGAGAAAGCAGCTTGATCGAAGAGACACAGATCCGGAGATAGTGAGACAAAGAGTACACACAATGAAATAATTCCATTCGAAACACCAGTGATGAAGCGTAACTTTAAAACAGCACTAGGTTGGGCGCGTGCGCTACTATGCGACCTCTACCATCAACGGCTGACGATAGAAGAATAATGACTATTGAATATGCATGGAATTATGTATACTTTTGCTACTTTGTATTGGAGTGGATGCCCAACACCTTGATTTTATTGTTATGCACATATATTCACAGGTTAGGAACCGTAAAGTATATTTTATCTCGTATATTTTGTTGTCATAAGCAAAATATTCAGTCGTAACAAGTTCATACAGCCACTTTGCGTATTGGTTCAGCTTGTCTGGGTCAGCTCTAAAAGGACGCGAATGTAATGTCGCATAATATGTAGAAATAAAACAGCATTTTTCTTCCAATCTTTATCTGCAATCAAAATTACATCTGAAAATGTAATTTGACGGTAAAAATTGTAGAAACAGTTTCGGTCTTTTGTGATACAGAGGAAAGACTCAGATTTATAACAGTGTGCAAAATCTGCAACGACTGCGTTCGCTGGATATCGGGAAATGACCATAATCGTCATCGCGTACACAGGAAGTAACTGACGATGCTCTTCTGATTTTCCTTGGCTGCATCAACTCCCTCTGCAGAGATGGCCGTCCTGCTGAGCTTTTTATATTTATTAGACAATCAGTCAAATTAATTTTGCCTTTCTAAAAGTAATCAAGCGTTCACCACATTGACATGCAATGGATGATGAAATGCTCATATGCCAACGTACGCTTCTGAACGAAACGTATATAGAGAGGTTAGCTAATCCATCAGATAAATTCCTCCCATGAATTGATGTACTCACAGACGATGTGGGGCATTTGAATGTGATGTTTTGTTTTGACTTTCGGTCTTAACTCTGAATCTTCTTTTGCGGCTCAACACCAGCATAAGTTGAGATGAGAGGTACAGACCGATTGTCGAACCACTTGATCACATCGCCTTCTTGATTTGCTAGACAGTCTGATGATCCACGCCTTATATTATTAAAAACCTTGCCTTCAAGCGAAGTTCAGCTTGAAATGTCCAGTGAAATGAAAATCTTGCTCAAGCATATGGTGACAGAGGATGTACGATACGAAATAATTATCTGCAAACAATTTGAATTTTCCTTCAACTGACGGAAGAGAGTTCGTCAATCTCAAAGCGACATCACCAGATACCCCTGCTGGAAAGACTGGTTGAGCTCGTACTCCAGCAAACACTTAAAAATCGTAAACGAATTCATTAGCACCGGCTCTGGCATGCATCGTGAAATTCCATATCTTCTTCACTCCACTGTACTGCTGCAGGTCTCAATTTCCATAGTCTGTCCGCACAGTTGTCACTGTCCGATGTTATCACCAAAATGCAGATATCGCATCAGTCGAGTAAATTTATTTTGGCTCATATGACCAGTGATCGGTTCAAAATAAGTTGATGGTGACCAGTAATCTTTCCTATTAGCAGGAATGCGGAGTTCTATCATTTGATAGGACTCCGACTCCAGCAAAAATGATAGGACTCCGGGACTCCGACCCTTACTCCGCATCCCTGTCTATTAGGTAACCGCACTATACCCATTTTGAAGAGGATTCCGAAATGAACTTTTGTCTCTTTAGGGGAGGTCGATAATGCCCGTGAGGCTTTTCTCTGGAAGTAATAAATTAATACGTGCATTAGCTTGCTCAGGAGCTGTAAAGTTAACATCATCGTTTGATTTCGCACAAACGTCAGATGCAAAGTCACGTCTCCGCCCACGATTCTCCACCCCGAGGACAGCTCCCATGGTGTTCGTTATCTCTCAGCTCTGCCTCTTCGGTCGATGATTCACACTCCGAGTCCAATGCATCAACATGGTCGTATGCACCATAATTCTACTTTTTGTCATTTTGCAATTATGAGTTTCGACAGAAATAAAAAATGAGATAGTTAGGTTTTATTTCAAAATACTGAAAGATATCCGACACATCGCATGACATCGAATATCCTTTAAATAGATATCCTGTAAAATGAAATACAGAGATAAAATTCATACATGACTTCATATATATGCCTCCCTGGATTCATGGACAAAATTCATAAGATACCTACATATTTTGTCAAAATAGGCCTACTTTTGTTGTCATGTGCATTTATTTTAGGAGACATTCTATAAACAGATGTTCTATATTCATGAATAGAGATCGAAGTACTGCCCAATACTACAAGCCGGATTATCGAATAATCACGAAAAATATAATCTAGCACTGCATCCACAATGAACATCAGTAATTTCCACTGTCCACGGGGGGTTGTGGGCCAGTGTCCATAAATTGTCGAATAGACGGGAGAGGTAGTCAAAAAATATCATTTCTTAGTCCACTTGGATTATGGATAAACATTGATATTCGATGTGCTTCGAATGATTTAATGCTCAGCTAATAATCAGTCTCTTGTTATTGACTTATCATTATTAAAAGCCTATTATCGAGTTATACGCAAATCACTATGGATATTGAACATTAAGCCCACTTACATGTAATTATGTGTTGAATTAAAGCATACCGGCAGTATCTCTTTATGATTTATTTGTGCAAATATGTGCAATGTAAGAGGGGATCTGCTCAATCAATTTTCTGTCATTTGGTAAATTTAATGTCATCACTTTGATTATTAAGGAAATTCAGAAGAGTGATTGCAGAATCAGAATTCATAAAAATGGAAAAAATGTCGTCAACATAGCGTTTGTAGAATAAAGGCCTTTGACCATCAAAATTTTCAATTTGATTCATGGCAAAAGGAACCATAGTAGGACCAAGGGGAGAACCCATGGCCATTCTTTCATGTTGGATATAAGGACATTTGCTGAACGAAAAAGCGATGTTTTTGCAAGCAATGGTAAGTAATTCAGCCAGGTTGTGACAGTGTCACGAGACGTCTGTCTTTGTAAATAGTTTTACCTTTAACTTTAACTTTAAATTACAAGTGGATAAAAAAAAACAGTGGGAAAGACTTTTCACTACAAAAGGCTATGACCAATTACCTCCCGCATGCCACAATCAATTATGCTGATACCCTCCGTCAATTACTTACCTTTGCTTGCAAAAACATCGCTTTTTCGTTCAGCAAATGTCCTTATATCCAACATGAAAGAATGGCCATGGGTTCTCCCCTTGGTCCTACTATGGTTCCTTTTGCTATGAATCAAATTGAAAATTTTGATGGTCAAAGGCCTTTATTCTACAAACGCTATGTTGACGACATTTTTTCCATTTTTATGAATTCTGATTCTGCAATCACTCTTCTGAATTTCCTTAATAATCAAAGTGATGACATTAAATTTATTGTCGAGTTGTAACACAATGGTTCAATTTCTTTTCTTGATACTAAAACCATGCACGATGATGTTTCTGTTTTCGAAATTTCTTGGAATTACAAACCATCTTATCCTGGCATTTATATCCCTTCCTGTGCGTATGCACCGAAGAAATATAGACTGGCAGCTATGAACAGTCTCTTCTACAGAGCAAAACGGATCTGTAGCAACGACAGCTTGTTGAAGACCTGTAATGATTTCATTGTTAACCTGTTCCTCAGTTATGGTTACAACATCCACTACATCCTCGATGCTAAGCGTAGGGTTGAAAACAGAAACATTATTCGCAGTACTGTTCATGATATATGTGATCAATATGGCACAAACGTTGCTAATGAGCATGAAGAAAAGATTATTCACTGGAAATTGCTCTACATTCAAGAATCGGAAATTGAACTTCGTAGGCGTATTCATTGATTCAATAAAAATCTGATTAACGGTAAACTCATTCCCGTTTTCAAAACCATGAAAACTGCTCATTATATTCATCGCAAAGATAGAGTGTCTAGTTGTCTCGCCTCGAACATAGTCTACAAATTTGCTTGTGAACACTGTGACGAGTGTGACATCGGCGAGACAACTAAACATCTACAAAAGCGTATTCGAGGTCACCTGTCAGGTCGCCCTTTACCATCTGAAATAAAGTTACACAATCATGTGAACTTTGAACAATCATTATCCGTCATCCACGGTATGAACAAAACTCGCATTGCAGAATCAGTCTTCATAGCTGCTTATGACGCAGATATCTTATTAAACAATAATACCAGCTCTTTCCCATTGTTTTTAAAGTGGTGAATTATAGACCTAAACTCTTTTATGTCTTAATTTGTTCCTTTTTACTATATAAGCCAATGAAGATGAAGATGAGTCTTTGAAATTGTACAATTTGATTAATAGTCCGGGAGCTAGCGTGAAGTTGTGCAGGGAACGAGGTAGTACATAAAACTTTCACATAGCATAGTACACCTCTAACCTACTGCAACACTTCGCGTCTGCCGGATCAGATCATTTGCTTTTCAGAAATAGAGAGGATAACACAATCCTATGTATTTCCAGTGGTAAAATTGTGACATTTAAGGTGTTGACTCCATTTTTTCGAATTTTTACTCATAAAAGTTACACAAATTGGTATTTTGTTGAACTGGTTATTATAGAAATCATCTACAGATCATGATCTTTCAAATGAGTTATCATTCAGTGACAGAGGATGAAGTAAAGTGTACAAACAGACACTTTTCGTTGGTGTAACTGCAAATTTTAACATAGAAATTTCAGGAAAATTGTTGATATACTTTAACGAAAAGTGTCTGTTTGTACACTTTACTTCATCCTCTGTCACTGAATGATAACTCATTTGAAAGATCATGATCTGTAGATGATTTCTATAATAACCAGTTCAACAAAATACCAATTTGTGTAACTTTTATGAGCAAAAATTCAAAAAAATGGAGTCAACACCTTAAATGTCACAATTTTACCACTGGAAATACATAGGATTGTGTTATCCTCTCTATTTCTGAAAAGCAAATGATCTGATCCGGCAGACGCGAAGTGTTGCAGTAGGTTAGAGGTGTACTATGCTATGTGAAAGTTTTATGTACTACCTCGTTCCCTGCACAACTTCACGCTAGCTCCCGGACTATAAATTAAATGAGTCGCAATGAAAGACCTTTTCTGTCGTTACCAAACTGGGTGCATTATGTCATCAGAAATTACAATCTTTTCATGTTATCTTACTACATGGGATCATCGTAATTTTCATCATGACGGTTGCCGATATTGATTCTATTGAATTGACATGAGACTGAGAGCAAGAGAAAAGTGATATAACTTACTCGTTCAATAGCCTCTTTCTCTTCAGTGAACAAATGTCGAAGCAGCTGCACAAAACACTCACTCTTGAAAGTCGCTGATGAGCTGTAACGATGTGGCACTGCAGTCATCATTGATTGGTTGTTGCTTGGCAACCTTCACCCAATTGTGATGTAGCTAATTTGCTACTGTGGTTCCGAGAGGGTTTCATGTCATATTTTGTCATATTATCAAGGTGGCACAAAATTTTCTGTTACAGTAAAAACGTCCATAAAACATCTTAGCACAAGTGGTAATGCATTATAGGTATATTTGAGATGATTACGTACATTCCTACTATTGATGCGCCGTGAATCTTATGAATGTTTTGCAAAACTTTTTGATGATTTTAAGTTGGTGTGTACGACGATTTAGATTTTAACGGTAATCGTATTCTTCTCATTTTTTGGTTATCTGTTGTTTTGCTCAAATATTTATGTCAAATATGGATGCTGCTGCAAACTATGTTAAGTTCTTAAATATGATGCTATTGTTTTCATTGAACACCATCATCCTTGTCAAACTGGTTATAGTTAGTGAAACGGCCTATTTGAATTATTGGTCAAGATAAATGAACTGACATGTTCAACTGAATTTGTAATCATTCGACTCAAGCTAGAGGTGTGATTTGAGTATGATTTCGCGATTTGATTGTTGTCTTGATATTTTCAGTCATTAGGAGACTACATGGTGTGTGCAAGCCAGTCTGACAAGATGAAATCAGAGAATTGAACTTATATAGGCGCAAAAGAGTCGCCTGTTTCTAATGCAATGTGTAAAAATTGTGTGTATATTTGACGTCCTAACTATTTATGTGTATTGTCAGTTTATTGATTAGATGCCAAAGCCACGATGCATTGAAGGAGCTGAATATTTCGCAGCCTTTTTAGTTTTATTCTTATGACATGTGATGCATCATATATCAAAAGAAATTTCATTTTGTTAAAATTCTTGTCTTATGAAGTAACTTCGCACTTGCGCTTTCATGTAGACACAACCATTAAGTAAAACCAATAGATGGAAGCATAAGTGTTCACTATGCATGTTTATTATATATAAAAAGATGAAAATGAAATATGTAAAGACTTAATTAATTTTAAATTTTAGCATTAATGGATCTAACTTGACTGAAATTCTTTCATATTTTATGGAAATATGAAGTTTATGGCAATCTGTTAGAATTAGTCCTTTATCAGGGATCAGTTATTGCAAGTCGACTGATCAACATGTAATTAATGCTAAGCAGTTAGAATTTGACAATTTTTAATTATGGACTGTGAGGTTTCTCAATAAATTCAGCATATACTATAATTTTGATAATTCATTTCAAATTGTCAATAAAACGAAATAGGCTGTAGACATGCTTTCTATAACATGCACCATTTGATTTCGCCCATAATCGAAGTATTATCTTTGCAGCATAAACAATTAATTTGTGTTGTGATTCAGACTGTATTGAAGCTCATCATTTGTTCAACGTCATTTGTATAATACTAGTGCTTTTGTAATTTTTTTATATGTTTGTAATAAGTTTCTAATAAATATAGACACTTATCAGAACAACTGATTTTTTCTACGATATCATATTTCTACTGACTTTGAAGTATTGTTGAAAAAAATCGAGTGCTTATAATCTCTCACTGCTAATGCCTACCGACTTGGATTCAAATAATGACTTAAATTTCGGAATGAACCGCGGTAAAGAAGTAGTCTTGTGCCAGTGCGTCCTGCCGACCTTAAAACCAGTCCTGAGTTTCCATTAGATCAGCAATTTTCAAAATTAGATTCACTTATCACTTTTTACTTATTATTCACTTATTCACTGTTATTCTATTTGATGAGCAACTGGAATATCAGGCCCTTTAAAATCAGACGTTCCATATTTCGTATAGGCCTACACCCGACACACCAGCATAACTTGATTAATGTGATCTGTGCTTACAAATCAATCAAATTCGACGTATTGAGTTTGTATGCTTGACACATACGATGACTCTAAAAGCAATTATCCATGTTGGGGTTATGTCTACAGGTGACATTTATGGCTGGTCAATATCAAAATGACGACTTGCAACTTTGTTGAAATTCATTCGCAAAAAGTTATTTCGCCTCTGGTAGCGCATACCTTGCTAAATTGTAATTCCTTTTTATCTTGAGGGAACAAAGTAGAAATTCAAATGATTATGAAACAGTCGAGGTGACGATTGTATGTCGATGTTTACACAGCGTCTTTACCTATCCAAGCAGTCATTGCTCTATGGCTGGGCACACGAGCCTGTGGGTTGCTTAGGCCAAGGTCGGTCAATTTGATCGATCTTCAATTTTTCTAATATTTCAATCGCTTTATTGATGGAGGTGTTCCCAACAAACAAGCGGACTTCCGACAGAAGTCCGCGGATCTTACGGACTAGAAACGAATTCCGACGGAATTCCGTTTGTGGTCCGTGTAATCCTTTGTTTGTCGGGTTGTTCCATATTGATTTTTCCCACATCCTAACATAGCAACATGTCGATTCATCCAATTTCAGAAGCTTGCGATGAATTTAACTATTCTTCGAATGCATGGCATACAATTAAATGACAAAAAGTAATAGAATAAGATATTGATGATAATCACTTCTACATATAGAAGTGGTCATCAATATTCAATATCTTATTCTATCAGTTTTTGTCATACATGTAAGCTTAATTATACTAAGAGCATGCAATAGATCCTGTGTGCTTTATAACACAGGGAGTTTACAGCATTTCGAATGGCGTTCGTGCGTCCTGTTCATATTCCGAGCCCTGCCGGAGACCCTATACGTACAATGAGCAGATGATCTTCTGCACACGAGTGTCAGCTGTCAGATGTTCTTCTGACATCTCGTTCTCAGCTTATTAATGTCTCGAGGCAAGGAGCAGTTGCTCGAAAAAATCATTTCGTTCAACATTCCTCCCAGAAAAGGTTTGATGCATCTAGGCATAACGTCTTCGAGATCATCCCCATGTAGTTCATAAGCTTAAATTGTGGTGACAGTAAAAATCTACATGAGTTTTAAAAACAGCTTTGCTTAAAAACTACCGGTACCTACAAAATGTAAGTAGCAATGTGAAAATAATAAGTTGCTCTTGAAAATTTAAATTTTGAGCCATTTACTCTGAGAAATGGTGGTAAAAATTAATATCTATGGAATCCTCTCAGTATAATCTTTCCGAATATGGTAGCAAAATCTACATATAATGTTCAGATGTCAATAAATCACCTTCAGATAAAAAATAAAAATCTTGTCTTTTTGAAACGCTTTCTCTCTTGAAATTTGTCGTATATCTCTTATTTCTTAGATTTTTGATCCGCATATTCTGCAATTTCAATGCATAGCCTAGTAGTGCAGATCTCAAGGAACAATTCAAGCTCTCATTCAAGGAATTCGGTGATCAGTGTTGCGAATTCACCAAAAATTGTGTTTTTTGACGTGTCAGCCACGTGGCCATCACGTTACGAATTCACCAAAAATTGCGTGTTTTGACAGCGTTTCATATACACGTGGTCAACGCGGGATGAATCCCTGGCCACGTTCGGGCCTTATTGCATACGCAATTCTACCTTTCTTACGCATGCGTAGCAGTTCTCCTAATCAGTAGGTGGCATTCTGGTACGCAAATGACCTTTTTCGCGCAATCTATTTTAAGGAAGAAAAAAACTTGACGTCACATGGGATGTGATTCCCTTGGGAGTGACACAAGCATTTAAGAGTACTAGACCTTTTTACGCGTATGAATAAAAGTGGTCGCATGAATAAGCTTCTATAAAGCTATTGATTTTGCACGAAGTATAATATACGTTCATGCATCTACTTCTTTAAAGCAGGGGTATAATTAATTATAATACACTTCAACACATTTGAAAAGAACATGCAATAACAATGACAATTGGAAGTGTTGATTTACGATTCCTTTCTCTCAAGTGTCTTTCGAACTCTCAGTAATCTTGCGATTTCTTTTTTAATACTTAACACGTACTTCGAACCAATGTAGTAACTTAAGAAAATGTATGTGAAACAAGTAGAATTGCTGATCAAACCTGAAGAGAGGAAAAGAGATCCCTATAGGATAAATTTTCATTATCCTTCAGAAACCAAATGTGCCAACAGTGGGGTTGCTTTCGTAACACTTACCTAACAGATTAATTGTTTTTCCCGAAGATCAGTAGTTGTTCCTGAGACATCTTTTGCAGAGTAGACCAAATAATTGGAGTAGGCTGTTCATCTGAAAGAGAAATCGGTTAAACTGGTAGATGGATGCACAACAATGGTGACGTACAACAATGTGTATTTCAACATGTGTGTACCAAATTTAGAAAACTGACCAGCGAGAGTAGGAAATAATATGGAAAACTTGAGACGTTGCATTCACGAAAAGGTGAATTTGCCAGCAGCACTCGAAATCGATTAGCATAAATGATTTCTGAATAGTCAAGGAGTGCAGAACCTGGTCTACATGGGCCTAATATCTCTGAAGACGAACCACACGAAATATTGTGTGCAGAAGAATATCGTCCTCGTTTCTGCTATTTGTGATACCGTGGTACCACTTCATTTCTAGATTTGTTTCTTTGTCATTACGTAATACTACGTCTTGCTCATTACATCTTTATGAAGTTAGTAATTTCTTCATTATAAATAAAATTCAGTAGTTTGAATGTCTTTCGTTTTACCTGACATCATATTTATTTGCAGCCTGCAATACAATAGAATACCGTGTGCTTAAGTTAGGATAGATGCATCACTCGAATCTTAAAAATACAATATAGGCACTTTTGTTACACAATTTGCAGTAAAATCATCACAAAACCCAACAAAAAAGTATAGACATCTTTATTATTTCAATGTAATGTAGGCCAATCAGATTTCAAGTGAAATCCTCAATTCAGGTATTAGATATAAACCTAATTCTGTGGTCTAACGTATCACAGCCGTCGAGTTTGTAACTCATTAGTAAGCGCATAAAAAATTAATTGACTGCAGATATCTCAAATTTGTTGTGTTCCTCAAGGTAAACTTTTTGATGCTTCTTCAACTTGCGAGGAAGACTACTGGTCTCCTCAGTAACATTGTAGATATGAGTGACTGGAATAAACATAGATACGCAGGACTCGTAAATGCAAATCCGGAAACTATCAGGAACATGGCGTAAGAACACCTTACTCTATGACCTTACTCTTTAACCACCTTACTCTAAGACCAGGAATAATAATAGTAATAATCAGAATAGTAAAAACAGCAATCGGTCGCATGTTGTATCAAATGAAAATTGGAAATCTTTACAAAACACGGTTCGTAAGACAGTGTAAAGTAGAAATCCAGCATGACAGAATGCATCTACACACATGTAGATGCCTTCTGTCATGCTGGATTTCTACTTATTTCTACATATAGCGACAGATCTATGCTAAAGACACTTAGTGAGCGTTCTTTAAGAACCAACTGAATGGGAAAATGACTTAGAGCACCACGATATGTATGTGTATTGAAGCAAGACAAAGTTAACCCGACATGTTTCGACTGGTCTGTTCCGAGCGTACCCAGCAATACAGTGAAAAGACCAGCCGAAACATGTCGGGTTAACTTTGTCTTGCTTCAATACACATACATATCGTGATTCTCTGTGCGTATAAGATTATCAGTAGGCGAAATGACTTAAATGGTTTTAAGAAATGGCTACGATTGCGAGTTGATGAAAAGTCCGAAACTGTTAGATACCGTACTCCACTTTGTACTACTTGACATGTGACCCTCGACACTCCATTGCTGCCGTTAGGGGAGGAGACCCTAGGGGTACGGTAGGCTAAGCTACGGTACTTGTGACATCTTCTTGGTGGAAGGTGGTTAGATGCAAATTTTGGCTAGTAAAGATTGTCAAATCACAAAAATAGTGGAAGTGATTTTCTGTCATACTACTAATTTTATACACCATTTAACACGTGGGAGATTGTGAAATGGTGTAGCTACAAAAATAGCAGCATGACAATTCACTTTTCTTGATAGTTGACAAACTTCCTTACCCAAATTATATTATCCTTGGTTAGATGTGCTGAAATGTAGGCGCCGCAGGCGAAACAGCCAGTTTTTCGGACTCATCGGACTAGGCTATAAATCAGGAAAATGAATTCGGATGTTAATGATATTATACACAAAGCCTTGCTGCGATGAAATTCATATTGATGGTGAATGTAAAATGGTACACAATATTACCACATCAAAGGTTTGTGATTAGTAGAAAGATTAGAAATCATCTAACTAACAAAAACTTGCGAAATATTCATAAATCAAATCTCACATTTTACACAACATCTGCGAAATACAACAATCATTTGATCACTTATAGCGACGCATTCTTAACGGACTGTCTCGGGAGTGTCAACTATATGAACTAACTGACACTTGAAATGCCTTCTGCAGGCGAAACCTTCTGCCCTACGAAGAATAGTTAAGCTACCGAATCCTTATGATGCGAAGCATGCAGAGCTTCAAGGTTCTTGGCGCATTGATACATATCGCTGCCCACATAGAGTCCCAGTCGAAAGAGCCGTTTAGACTTTACAGACCGCTATTAACTATCAGAGTGCGACACTTCCAGTGCCTGCAGCAATCCAGGCGAAATAGGCCCGACCTTAGAACATGTTAAAAATGGTCTTTTTAAATGGGTTACAGTGCAATTATAGATACCCTGGCATTTATGAATTCCGCACTTAAATAACATGTCACAGCCGAAGGATCAGCGCTAAGTAGAATTGCTGTAGCTAGGCCAGCAGATTTTTCCAAAAGCGAAACTATAGTCATCATCAATTGATAGACATTTTCATGGCGCCACCAACAAAACTTTGGAGACCAGAAGAGAAATTCCAGACTTAAATGTATTTTCAAGCGCCGCAGGCGAAACTTCCAGCATTCTAGAGTTTCAACTATCATATTTTGGTACTCAGAATCCTGAATAAATACGTTTGGCAACGACAGGGTTCGTTCTGTTAAAGCGAAGTGCAAAAAATACTGAAACAACTGATGAGATGTCAAAAATGCGGAAAATACGGACAAGGTGTAAAAGATTACGAAAATACGGAAATTTGCGAACCTTGGACACGTAGATTTTCTTAATTTTCTCATCGGGTTAACTTTACGCTATCAGATGTAGCTAAAAAGCTTTTCTTCCGATTTTAATGAAATAAGGTTTGTTAGGAGAAAAGACCCATACCCAGACGTCCCTTAGGTTTTATTAACTCTTCTACTGAGCAGCTATTTTTGCAAAGTGAATTGGGCACCCGAGACAAAATGTCACACATCAGAAAAAAATGATGCCTGCATTATTTAACAAAATAGGAAAGAAACATTTAACACATTTGTCCATTTGACATACAGAAACACATTTGTCCATTTTCTGAAGAATTGGCCTAAAGTTTCCGATTTTCATGTTCGTGAATTTCCACCGGCAGGCTAAGCCAGGTATGTGTCATAAGCCAAATATTTTAATTGAAATTCATTTAAAATGGCAAAAATCAATCATGAGTTAAGATAGAATTTGAATTCAATGAATTTTCTATCACTCAGACGAAATATACGAAAATGATTTGGAAAAATCTAGGCCTATGAGTTTCGCATCACTTAGCAAAAAAATAGGAGGATTAGGAGGAAAATAGGATAACTGGTAAACGTGAAGTTGTTATTCAAGAATGCATAAATATAATTTTCAAAATCACGTACACCCATCTTCAGCAAGAGAAACAATCCACGTGAATCTGTATAACGATAATGACTCGATTTGAGAATGACGCACTGATAAACTTTCTCACTCTGCGTCTATGATCATTTGCTCCTCTATACCCATGTGACAATTTTTCTATCAATGAAAAGGTAAAAGCTCTAAACCTATCCTATTCTTCCTATGCAGAGCAGATTCGTACACTAATTCGTACTTTGTTTTAATCTCCAATTTTGGAGCCCAAATTTTGCACTAATAACTTTAAAATTTACAGGCTATCGAAGGGAGTTAAGGTAGTTCTCATAGAAACATGTTTTCGATAAACGGACGAACCATCACTGGCCAATTCGAATTAACGAAATCTACTTACCGTCAGTTTGTGGACTAAGCCACTTCCTGCATTCGCTAAAAGTGCAGTGGTAGCTTGATAATTTTGACGAGCTACATGAGGACGATGAGCCAGCCGATCATTTAGAGCCAATTGTTCATCAGGTGTCAAGTTTTCTTTTCCCTGAAAATGATGAACGGCAGATTATGCTAATATTTACCTTCTAATATATGCTAAATTATTATGGTATGTAAAATACGATTTCGTGTACACATGTATAATGTTAATAAATATTTCTTAGTAAACATTCAATAAACATTACCGAGTTCAAATTGTATAAAAATGCCACATTTTTTGGGATCGATTGACACTTCATCCATGTTTCAGCACTTGCACATGTATGGTTCAAGTGCTGAACATGTGCATTTTTCATGTAAAATCAATAATATCTCGATAGCTAAATACTGAGGATGAATTCGGCAAATCAGACTTCAGAAATGGAATCAGCAGGTCGGATTTATGCAAAATCGGACTCTGTTTTTTTGGATCACCCTGTATACTAGGATGTTATAGCCAAACTAGATCGGATCTGCTGTCTATGACTGGATCTTAGAGAAGAAAAAAATTGAAAAGTCCATCTTATGAAACGAAAAAGTCGATCTTATAAAACCGTCTTATTCTAGGCTATCGGTTATCAAGGTTTCGGAATGCAATGGAAAGCAAAACTATTTCGTTGAAATTTAGATTTTAAGTTGAGAGTTCACGAGTATGCCTATTGCCTATTTGATGCATCTGTACATGGGAAATTTTGGTCTCTAAAAATAGAGACCTGGCGAAAAAAAGTGATCAAAAAAGGACAATAGAGACCGGTCTCAAAATGGATCCCATTTGGTCACCATGTGTTTGACTCACAGGATGTCCCAAAACCATAGTTGAAATTAGGTGGAATGCGCAGATCTACGAATTAGCAGCAAATCGACGATCGATTTCTCTATGTCAGAACATAAGAAATTGATCGACGATTAAAGGAGCAGTCCAGCCCAAAATCATGTCGGGCTCAGTCCCACGAAATTCTGACTCTCGGTGGAGGACAAAAAACCGAATTTAGTGACCATTTTATGACGTCATTAACAATTGGGCCACAACAAACGATGCCATAACAGTGTGGTGATCATATCAAGCAGTAAACAAATACCATACCTAATTTAGTGCGAAGAAGTTCAACAGATTTATACTGTACTTTTTACAGTCCGTTTACTTTTTCTAGCGACTTGACACACTGTTTTGTACAAGTTTAGCAAAAGCCCACGAGCTTGATCATTTCTATTCTTAATCAAGCAACGTGTTTTGACTTTTCTCTTTCATTTTTAACCTTAACTACGCAAACGACACGCACTCCACAAAAACAATCGATAATCATGTTTTCTTCAACTCACTGCAATCAGCTTGTAGAGCAAGAAGAGGATATACTGACAGGATTGTTATTTGACAATAGCAAAATTGGTTCATCTGATCGTTGACTATGAGTACATAGACTAACCAGATTTTTATTTTACGTCAACAAACACTGTTTTCCGTGTATTTCCGATGCCCTCCCATCATACCTTGCTATTATAAATTCAGTAGGCTGATGAATTCCAAAAGAGTGAATAAAATGCTTATTACATGGCTTCAATTGCAACTGTGCCCAACTCACTGATCAAGTAATTCAACAAATTGCTCAATTTTAAAATAATAACAGCAAATAAACAGATCACGAGTTACTAATGACACCATTCAATTGAGAGAGGCTTATTCTTCCTAGTGGCACCCTACATGCAAGGTACATGTCTATAATTATAAAAAACATGTACATATACCAGCAACAAAATAATCTTTTAATAACAAAATGATCAAAAAATTGCTCTGACCAAGGTTCCCACGCATTTTCAAAAATAAAATTCACGAATCTTCCCGCGGGCATCATTTCGCACGTAAATGCTACGTAGTACGTATCAGTCCTCCAAAAATATGAATGTTACTGTAGGTAGTAGTGAATTGATTCCATACAGTCTGTTAATTAGATTGATGTTATTGTTCATTGCTAGCATTGAAAATGGATCAATCATAATTATGAAGTTTTATGTACAGGGATGCGAGCGCGATTTTGCGAAAAAACAATATAACAAGTCACAATTAACTAAGCAAGGTAGCCGATGCCCCTCCACATCTCGTCGAATAGGTGTGGTTGTATTCTCAAATAATGAGGCATGTGATTGCATTGCACACCAAAGGGCGGTCATTTTTGGAGACACTAGGAGATCATTTCTAGGTACACTGTAGCAACTAGCAACTCTAGAATATAAGCAAATTTCAGCAAATTTAAGCTAATAGGACTAACTACTTCATTCTAAGTTATAGGCTTGCGGCATTTTCTTGCTGAATCACTGTTTATGGATGCAAAGTATAAGGAGCGTCAGGCGATTCTTCCAGGCTCTTGGCGTACCTCAGATAGATTTTGACACTTTAAATGCCGCAGGCACAACCTTCAGTATCTTGAGGAGAAAAAAACTGCAGAATTCTATTTAGTTTTAATGTGTCAAAAGCGCCAATTCTTCAGTTGGAAGAAGCATTGAATGTAAGGCTTTAAAGCGCTACATGCCAAATTAAATGAATGAGTTGAATGAAAGCCAGTGATGAAAACAAAAACCAGCAAAATTTTGTTCGGCTAGAAAGGCAATTTTCAGTGGTTTCACGGGGATAGCCGACACCCAAATATCAGTAAACATTCGCACTGAACACTGAAGATGATAGATTTCCGCATCTGATCAAGTAAACGGGTACCCAGATCCAAATGAACACTGAACGGGAACCCAATGAACAGTTGATAACCTAAAATCCAGATAAATCCATAAGACTTGCATCCCTGTATAATTGCAAGTATGTCTTTTTCCTCAAGAACATGAACACGTAGAAGACTCGCACGGTAGTCATTTCAATGCCTAGATGAAAACGCGGAATTGTACACATGTCGCTCGAAAAACTTACCCTACGTCAGTGAGCCGCACACCAGCATGATAATTCACAACTTATCATCACACTCATGGAAAAGTGTACAAACACCCATTCCTAAGACATGAAGTTTGATTCCTTTTTTTATTATATTATGATTTTCTGTTAAAAACTCCATTGTTAAAAACTGTTGAAAATTGTTAAAAACTGTAAAAATAATTGTTGAAAACCTACTCAAAGGTCATATGGATGCGCATTTGACCATAATGTATATCTTCTGCACCACTATCTAAAACCAATAGGGATTAAACTTCTATTTAGATAAACTACTAGGCCTGTATAAATTTTGCTAAACGATTTTCAATAGCCAGCAGTCCTTAGCCTCTTAGGTAAAACAGAAAAGTCGAGCTCACTTGCAGGGTAAGTAAAAAATCGAGGAAAACGCGTGCCGGTACATATCGCCGTTTAACAATATGACTTCCAATTTACCATGTGCACTTAGCACACTGACATATATTCAAGTGAGATACCTTATTTACAAAAATTATTGGAAGGATAAGGATCTAACAGCAAATAAACTACTTTCGCATTATTACTAGGTATACTGCTGCACACTTAAAGGTAGAAGTTGCTGTCACTTTGTTTTATTCGACGTTAGCGCCTAGCCATATTATGTACCTTTAATGGCTAGATTATGGGATTTCAAATGTTGAATGCGATTCTTAGCATGTAAATAATGCACAGCAATAGGCCTATACAAAAGAAAATTTCATCCAGCCATTATACAAAACATAATTGATACCGCCTCAGCCTCTCACGGTCTCTTCTCCTGAAATGTGCAACGCAATGCTACATGTAGGCTACATTAAAACACTCATGCAAATAGCTTTGGTTTCCGCTATGGCGAGACTTGAGCTTACTTCGGTTTCCTGGTGCACGTAAAAATGTGACACGCATTCGTCACAATTCCTAATATCTGAAGAAAACCAGACACACATGTATATTATGGCAATTGATTGGTTACAGCAGCCCAATTGAAGGTAGAGTAGGCCTATCCTAAAACATTAATCAACTCTGGCTAAGTTACAAAAATACAACTTTTAATAAGTTACTACTACACGGATGTTCATTTGATACCGTTAACTGATTTTTCTGCCAGTTAAGATAATTTCAGCATATCATTCTTTGTACACAGAAGAAAATTTCTAAACTAACTGTCTCGTCAGAGATAAAAGTATAGTCAATGACATCATTTCAACATTTGTTGAAATGTCAAAAATGAGTGTTTCAAAATGTTAAAAACATGTTTTAAACATGTGTCAAAAAGTTAAAAAATCGATGTTTTTAGCTGTTAAAAACTAGGTTTTAAACACAGTGTTTTAAACATACCATCCCTGAGTTTGAAGAAAGCAAGTAAAATATAATTCTGTTGAAGCCATATAAATGTATGTAGCAAGAAAAATTAGCAATGCCTGTTTGCATCGATCATTATTGGCATTTCAATTCGTTGACTAGATTCCAGCCAAAAAAGGCCATAGGCCTATGTATCTCAATCGTATGCAAAAAATACTAAAATTTTGAATTTAACTTCCATCAATGAAAATAATTAGCAGAGTATAGATTGGCAGTTTTTTTCGGACGCTGAGCAAAAGGTTCCAGAAATAATAGATTCGAGATCGGCCACCGGCGCCGACCTCTAATCAAAAGGGGCGTCGAATTGTAGTTTCCTTGCGGCGCACCATTGGCAGTTACGCCCTTTGCGCAAAAGAAACCTAAGGGAATGGCATCATTGGTAGAAAGCATAACCGGGGATATCTATGAATATCAGCAAGATATCCCTGACATAACTATAGTCTCTTATTGCTAATGATATCATAAGCACCGAGGCCGTCTGGATCAGGAGCTGTAGCTCATTCATATCTATTGTTAGTTGCGCGAATGTATTTTGCAATATTAACATCGCTTATCGTTAGCTTTGAAATATTAACATCAACGCGCAATATGCGTGACGGCGGATAAGCAATATTGGAAGGAGCAATATTAGTGTAGGATTTACGTGTATGTTAGTACATGTACTAAAATATTTGTACACAGGTAAAACCTTCCGGTTTTTAGACAAAATATGGGGTATAATATTTATAAAGCGCTGCAGACGAATTCTGTGTATACGGTGCATCCTTTTTGAGATTTTGGCCGGCTGAATTTCAGCCTACTTGAGGGAAGTCACCGTTTCTTGTCGACTCCAGGGGTAAACCCTTTGGGTAAACCTGAATAAATTTGGGTCTTGTACATAGGGTACATAGTGGGCCTTGTTATAGAGGATCTATCTTTTGTAGGCTTGATGCATCCTACAGTTATGCCCCCCCCTCCGAAAAAATCGTTTCGCGGGCCCTGATGCGACATGAAACTGAGTCGAACACAGCTACCACATTTTGTGGTCACATGTCCTGAATCGAAGGTTACTAGTCACTTCGACCCCCTAACATTTCGACCCCATAAATTAAGTCATCTTGACCCCATAAAATGGGGTTATCAAATCTACGCTTCTGTATAGTGCGTTGGCTACATATATAGATAAATTGATGTGCTCTATTCAATTTCCTGCCTATTAGCTGGCTGTTACAAGCTCCATCTGTCTGTTACATCGATTTTAACATCCATCAAAGATTTCAAATTCCGCGTGTTGTGGGTTATTTTTCCTAATGGATATTTTGGCCTTAATTTGCATTCATTAGTTAATATATGGCTCATAGTGGTCTATTCTGCCTATCTGAAGTGGATTCACTCAGTGATAATCAAGCACTGACGACCAATCCCTAATTCTTGGTCGAATTACAGCATATTCGCGTAGGAGGGTCGAGGTTATTTTCATTATTGAGAATCAGACCTCGGCTTTGCGCTCAATCGAAATATCGTGACTGATTTGCCCAGAATATGCCTGTTGCTTTCTTTGGAAAGAGATGAGAAACGCAGGAAAAGGAAAAGAACTCGAAAATCGCTCAGAACTGGGGTCGAAAGGAGTACATCGATGAGGTTATTGTCTACATAGGTTAATATGTGCAAAAATTGTACTCAACTTGTGAATAAGCAATCCTGTAGCTATGTTATGCCTATTGGGAAGAAAAGTACTGAGGTGCATTTGATGTACGGGCACTTTTGTTTCTTGATATTTAAAAATTAATTTCAGCCATTTTTCTTTAGATGAAATTGCAGCTTGTTTGAAATTGACTCTACTTGAAGTTGCTACAGCTGATTTTAACTTAGTGGTATTTCCAAACTGATAAATGAAGTGTGCAAACATGCCTGAGAATATGCTAAAATATCGCTCTCATTTTCCATTATAGGCGCATCAATATATGTGCTTAGTATCTGAGCATCAAATGTAACCGCTAAGGATACATGGCATAAACAAATGCACACACAAAAAAGCGACTGACTTTATCACTCAGTAAGTTGTTTTGTGCCCTGAAACCGAAATCGTCGCAACTATTCCAGTACATGATCCTACCTCTCAAAGCATATTTCTTTGATCGGCCAATTTGCTTCTAATAACGATGGTATCAGTAAGACACCCAAGCTATTGATCCCATTAAAGATCTACTGTGAATAGGTATTTTTTTTACTTTCTAAGGTGATGGTTAGAATTAAAATTCTTCTTCAACGGAGCTCTGTAGAAGGTTAACTGTAATAGGCACATTATTCAACGACATTGATTAGCTCCGATGAGATCAAAATTTGACATGACATTATTTGTAGTCTGAAATCCTTCATGACTCATTTTCATCGATGACCCAGATTAATTTAAATTACCCATATGGGCAATTACATCAGGATGTTGAGGGTGATTGACATGTTTCTAGTTTCGTGTTTTTAGATGCTAGTTCACTTTTTCAAAAAGTAATTGGCTCATGGTTGATGAATTCAATAAATTATTGCGCAAATGTTAGGACTTAGGAGATTAATTCTCATGCAAATTGGGTATTTCAGTCTATGAAACTATGAAACCATAATCGTCTGCGGCTGTTCAGATTATGGTACCACTTTTAATACAGGCCTATCTAGAATGTGCCCTGTCACTCACTGTTTCATTCGGATTGTGAATTCCTAGATAATAGAGATACAATTATGATTGGGAAGTATTCATTGACAACACAGTGGTGTCAATAGGCGCCCACAGGCTATTGTCACCAACAGAAATGTCTACAGTGCGATTTTGATTTTGAAATTGTTGATTTTCCATGCATATTTGTATATCCAAACATTGAAAATACAAAATTCACATTATCGTCATTACTTCTTAGAAATTGCGAAATTTGTATTATGATCAATTCTGCAATTTTTTTTAAAGAATGTAGTTTGCTAACGTGAATTGAGTACCGGTACGTGCTTCCCTAAAGTACATGTCTTGCACGTTGATTTAAACATCAGATTTGAAAATATTATTCATTTGATGATTTATAGGAAATTTTGCCAAAAAGTGAATGCTGAATGCCAAAAATTGCATTCAGTTATTTGGTAATATGTGGTGTGAATTATGCTCAGATAATGAACCTCACAAGAATTGAAGTCGTGACAGCGCATATTCAGACATTTTCAAATGGTTGTTGTAACACACCCCATTAACTTCTGATTGTGAAAATTGTGATATAATTGCACATGATATCAACATCGATAAAATTGAAGCACCAGTTTAGTTTTAGACATGTTTACAGTAGAATCAATGACGTGGGTGTCTTACTTCTACCACGGTCAGAATAATAGCTGCTACCACTAGATCATGAAAATTTTGGGAGATTGCTACTATTGAGTCTCATCTCTATCATTGCATTCTACAGGCTGATAGTTGCTTTCTACTCTAGAATGCAGTAGTAGAACAGAGTCTTTCAAATAGGAAGGAAAAAAACGTAAAGAACTTAAGGAACATCAATTTTTCTTCACGATTTTGGTGATCCTTGAACAATTATTCAGCTCAACTCGTGGTTATTATTCCTTGATCGTTCTGCGTTTCTCCATCTTTTTCAAAGTTATAGCTGAAGAGGCCAGGAAGTTCACATAGAATAATCGTAAAAAATTATTTAAGAAGCTTGATGAATGTAATGTAGTAAATAATAGTCCTTTCAAGCGCTTAAACGTATAGTTTGTGCGAACATTCATGCGTACAACTGTAGTATGTAGCAAGTTTCACATTGGCAGTCATTTGTTACTTGGTGGTAGGTCATTTTTATGGTTTTGTAGCAAACGATAAATTTCGATGGAAATTTCAGCACTTATTCAAGAAACTGCATATAGAACAGAAGACGAATTTCGGTGAACAATAGTTTTATACTGAAAATGGCTATCACCTTGAACATTTTTTGCTGATATTCAACCAAGTTAAGTTGTATAGTTGGTTATTATGGTTAAATATAATCCTGCTCTTGCAGTAATGGAGCTAATTTTGAAGAATATTGTTGATGAAGAGTGTGTGCTGACATGTAAATTTTAGAATTCATTTTTTGAATGTGTGGAACCACTAATTATGAGTTATGACACTCGAAACAGTATAGTGATATAACTACGACATCTGTACTACCACAGAAAATGTAGCACGAGGCGAAGCCGAGTGCTACATCTTTCTATGGTAGTACAGATGGAGTAGTTATATCACTATTATCAAACGATCAAGAAATGTCAATGAACTCTATGGACCAGTGACGATATAGACAATCTGCTAAGAACACAAACGTGGTTGGCTTTCCATGGCATCCAAAGTCCTAGTAGATAGCCTATCCAATATTGATGTCATGCATTTCCATAGAAATTAACAATACCATAGAAAGTACTATTATCTACTTCTATGTGCATTTCCTTCATTTGAATTTCAAGTAAACCGATATTTAACTGGCATTTGCATGAGGTGTAGCCTTATTATCTATACCCAAGATATCATCTAAACTTACTTGCAATTTGGGTGCATTGTAGGGTAAAAAAATGTAGCACGGTAGCCCATTGGATTACATGTATTTTGATTCATAGAAATTCCGTTCTACATTAGAAAATGTAGAACGCATAGTTCAACATAGTGGAGATAGGAAGGGAGTTTGATAATATGAAATGAAGTTCTAAAATTCTATATTAAAAATCTATTCTAATATTCGTCGTCGAATTTCACAAAAGTGCAGCAGTTTTCGATTAATTCGTCGACCACGGAAGCCGGAAAAAGATATATTATAGTGATATAACTACGACATCTGTACTACCACAGAAAATGTAGCACGAGGCGAAGCCGAGTGCTACATCTTTCTATGGTAGTACAGATGGAGTAGTTATATCACTATTATCAAACGATCAAGAAATGTCAATGAACTCTATGGACCAGTGACGATATAGACAATCTGCTAAGAACACAAACGTGGTTGGCTTTCCATGGCATCCAAAGTCCTAGTAGATAGCCTATCCAATATTGATGTCATGCATTTCCATAGAAATTAACAATACCATAGAAAGTACTATTATCTACTTCTATGTGCATTTCCTTCATTTGAATTTCAAGTGAACCGATATTTAACTGGCATTTGCATGAGGTGTAGCCTTATTATCTATACCCAAGATATCATCTAAGCTTACTTGCAATTTGGGTGCATTGTAGGGTAAAAAAATGTAGCACGGTAGCCCATTGGATTACATGTATTTTGATTCATAGAAATTCCGTTCTACATTAGAAAATGTAGAACGCATAGTTCAACATAGTGGAGATAGGAAGGGAGTTTGATAATATCTATTTTTATTTATATTTATATTATATTATATTTATTTATTATCTATTATTATCTATATTTTTTTTCAGTTTGGCGGAAATTAATTTCACGATTTCCGCCAATTGGCGGAAATGATTTTTTCTTTCTCATGGTGGCTTGTTATAAGCTAATTGTCTGTTTTGTTGATCTGCAGAGGTCCGATGCACGCTGTTAAGGAAGCCTGTCTGACTCTTTCCCATTCGCACCAAACATTTTCATGAAACAATTAGCCTTTAATCCACAGACCTAGTAACGGTGAATGAATGCAGTCTTCCCCAATCCTAGGTCTGTGCTTTAATCGTTGAATCTGGAAAACTAGGAAAAGCAAGCGTGCGTTGGTGTGACGTCATTCAGGGTGTTTCTAGCTGCTGTTGAAGTCAACACGAAATGTTCCCTAAATCAGCAGCATCAGCGTGTATTCCGACGTCCACAACACCTTGATGGCAGCCTTCCACTTTTCTGTGATTCGTTTCCACTTGCTGTGAAACACGAACCTTCAAAGCAGTAGTCGATGTGAACGAGCCAGGAGAATAATAAACGACATTTTCATAAAAAATGTATAGAAATTCATATGTAAGCTACATGTATTTCTTGTGTTACTTATTGGAACATGGCATCATAAAAATGTGTCTAAAGGGCTGGCCTATCTTACCTGCGTGCTATGGTTAGAATTTGGGCCTACATATATCAACATTATCCATTTCTAGCCACATTGTAGGCCTATTTCATTTGGCATTATGGTTAGGTGCCAGACAGACTTAACCGTCATTATGACTCGTCACCATTATCGCACAAGTTGAGCTGGCACTGACGCTCGATGGAAGGGCTAGCAGTTTTTATGGCGAAGATTCCATTCTTTTTATACGATATGACTGATTCAGGTCAGAATCACTGACTGAGGAAAAGTGGTGAATGTTAAGGCGCATTGTTCTGTGGTGGTACAAATGAAAAGATCCAAATATAGCTCTCTTCAAGCCATCATTTTAGTGGCGGAATTTTTTTAGGAGTTGGCGGAAATTTTTTGAGCGATTTCCGCCAATTGGCGGAAGGCTCGACGACGAAAAAAAACCCCTGGCTATGTGATATATATTGTGATGGTCGTCGCTTTCCTCGACAGTTTCACTTCCTCGACAAGTATTTTTGACACTTTTCATCGACAACTGTTTTACCAATTTTTTGACAAATACAATGCAAGAATTCGTTCTTGAATATTCAGAACTTCTGGGATTTTTTTACACAGATCTATAATTGAAAATTGCATTTTATTTATAATTATTGCTATATTGATGTATATTGAAAGTATGTTATATCAAGGTAATTATGATTATCAAACATTTTATGTTTTTTATTGATAAAAAGTTTTCATTCTTAATTATTAAAGGTTCTTTTTAACCCTAGAACGTACAATGAGGTCATTTTGACTCATTTGGGAATTCAAATGTCTACAGAACAACAAATCCTCATTTTTTTCATATGAAACTCACTGACATTTCATGATATGCTCTCAATTATAAATGATAAAATTTTAAGCTCCCAATATCATCTGTGAAAGGAATTCCAGAAAGTTTACTTACTTTGGACAATGAGGTCATTTTGACTCAAGCTGACATTTTCTAATTTTACATTCAAAATTTCATCGAAAATCAGCTGATGCCCATCCTAGACTGAAAAAATAAGATATCTATGCATTATTCTATGTCCCTAAGCACTGATTGAATGACTGGCGCTGATTGGATGACAGTCAACCTTGGAGGCACGATCCACCTGCCAGTTTTCGAATATCTGTAGATTAGATGTGTGCGTTCTTCGGAAATTTAGCCTCAACACGACACGAACACTAACACGAACTTCATCGTCAGCTTCTAACACGAAAAGCACGAACTTTTTACATTATTATAGGTAAGAATGATACAAGAACAAACTTTCTATTACAAGTTACAAGTAAATTTCTAGATTTGCATACTGGTATAGCTATATTGTCTTGTGTGATGGATATAAACAGACTGACGCTCAGAAGTGTATTTTGTCAGCAAGGAAGAAGTATGTTTTTACAGGTTAGTGGCATGGTCATTGTCTACGTATCACTGACGTTTGTGTCGTTTCAACGCTTCAACGGATTTCAACGCTTCAAGACAATTTTGCGAGTTTTACGCTTCGATGATAAATCTACCCGGAACCCAAGCTACAGAAATGATAAGTTCGCCTCTGTGAGGGAATTGTTTACTCTCTTTCAAGTTGCCATAGCGCGCCTTTATTGGCCTCATAAATGCATAACGGTTGACGAGCAACTCTTCCCATCAAGAAACAGATGCCCATTCTTGCAATATATGCCGCAGAAACCTTCAAAATTTGGAATAAAATTCTGGATTGCTGCCGATTCCTCCACACATTTCGTACTTTCTGTGAATCCATATCTCGGAAAAGAGAATGAGGTGAGGGAAGGCTCTCTTGGTGAGTCGGTGGTTCTCAAACTAACCGAAGATTACAGAAATAGGGGATGCACGGTGGTTACAGACAACTTTTTTACATCTCTCAAACTGGCTCGCACTTTGCGTGCTAGAGGTCTGACGCTTTTGGGGATTATCAGATCGCATCGAACGGAAATTCCAAAAGAACTAACTCAAGGTGATCGTCCTCTCTATTCGTCCTTGTTTGCTTTACATGAAAACAAGGATGCCGTGTTGATGAGTTACGTTGCTAGAAGGAAGCAACGAAACTTCTCTTGTCTTCGAACAATTTTCGTGATACAGTCGACCAATCACCGAAAAGAAAGCCTCACATCATCTTGGACTATAACAAATTCAAAGGAGGCGTGGACACGGTAGGTCAAATGTTGCGTCACTTCACGACCAAAATGGCGTCGAGACGGTGGCCTCTTGGAGTGTTTTGCAATATCTTGGACATTGCCGCTTTAAATGCTTTCATTTTATGGCGTGATATCAGCTCTGAACCCAAAACGCGAGTCCAATTCATTTACGAATTGTGCAAAAAGTTGATCTCAAGGCACCAACAAGAACGCGCTAAAGCTTCCTCTTTACACCCTGCAGTTCGCCATGCGTTGTGTGCGGTAGATCGTGACAACTTTCAACGGCGAGATTCGTGCAAAAGAGCAAACTGCCAAATGTGTGATTCCTCAAATCGAAACAGAACATCGAGTAAGTGTGACATTTGCCAAAAATGGGTTTGTGGAAAGCACGTCTCTCGCGCGATTCATCTCTCTGCTCAAATTGTGTTTCTGATTGACAAGTTTTCGTAAATACTACATGAAGAAAATATGTATGATCCCGTATTCTAAAACCAGAGTATAATGAAATGTTTTTATAATTATAATAACATTCTTGGAACAATCGATTTTTTATTTTGCAAAAGGGAAATTTATTCCATCATTATTTTAGATGTACTGATATTCTATACCAAATGTACATGTACAATGTACATGTAGGCCTTTTTTTCAAGTGATGAATCTTCAAACTACATGCACAGAAAGTAATTGAGAATTTCTTGAATACAGCATGATTCAGAAAAATTCCTGGTCTAATTAAATTAAAATAATCGAATTTTAATGCTGGAAAAAATAATGAGTCAAAATGACCTCATTGTACAAAGTCGGCTTAAAAACATTTTGTACGTCCTAGGGTTAATCACCTAATACCTCATTCTTAAATCAACATATGACAAAGCTTTCGGTAGAGCACAATAATATATTTTAAGACAACACTTTTCGAAGGTATCAAAATGACAGTCAGTGCATTACGATATTCAAGCAGGATTCGTGCGGTTTCTGGAAAACCTGGATAACCTGGAAAAGTCAGGGAATTTCGAAAAATCACAGGAAAACCTGGAAAAGTCAGGGAATTTCGAAAAATCACAGGAAAACCTGGAAAAGTCAGGGAATTTGAGAAATTCTCTGGAAAATCTTAGAAATCAAAGAATTTTCATTATTCAGATAGCATAAAAACTATAGCTTCAAATGATAGAAATTTATTTCAGCCATATCTAGTAATATGCATGACCGCCCCCGACATTCATGCAAGTTCTTATTCTATTGTTCATAGCGTCACACAAAGCATCCAGTCCTCTTAGAGTTATACAATCTCCGATAGGTAGCGTTTGCCATCGAAGTTAATTTTAATGGCAACAGCAGCCATTCATCCACCGTGCCAAATACCGACCCAAATCATGACGCTACCACCGCCGATTGCCCGAACCGATCATGTCGTTAAATACAACAAGCTCTATATCTCTCACTGTGAACACGAACTCTTCCGTCGGGAAAATCGGGAGTGAAACGTGATTCATCCGTCCACATCAAGTGATGCCATTCATCAGTGATCCAGCGAGAATGTTGCTCGCAGCATTCTAATCTATTCCGTTTATGTTCGAGACCTGTTAGATATTCATAGGTGGAGGCATGCGTATACGAAATCATTTGGATTTAAAAATACTTAGAGGTATGCCTACATAAGGTCTGTACGATTTTAATCCCGCTTCAGTCAAACGTCGGTATGCTGTTCTTACACCACAATTGATTCAGGCAGCAGATTTAGAGTTTATTGCTAGTCGTGTAACGCTCTGAAACCTGTTTCTCCTTTCTGCAATGACCAACTTTTGATGTGTGACCCTACTTGTTGTTCTTGGTCTTCCAGATCCTTTCGTGCAACTTCACACCAACGCACCCTCCCATTCCTGACACATACGACACATTCAATGCTTTGCCAACATCATGCATGCTGCATCCAGTCCGTCCGCAACAATTCATTCCATTAGCCATGCCTTTTACGAATTCAGTTGTGTGCTTCATTATGCAGTTTACGACTTATCTAGAAAAAGACAGCCAAATTTGCAATAACGTGTCATTTAAACTTGTTCAACGTTTATCCCATGTAAGAGGATGAACGATATCTTAGTGTGATTATGTTAGATAACCTAATGGTAAGTGTTAAGTTTTTTGTCAAGCAGTATAGTCATCTTTCTTAGAGATGTTGATTCTAATTAATCATTCCTTTGCTATATTTTCTATCTGTACCTGTATACCTACTAACCAAGTGCAAAAAAAGTAGATTTACGTACTTAATATGCAATGTTGGCTAAAATATTTGCAATAAGAAGTATGAATTTCATTTCTAATAACCCAGTATTTCACAATACATGCATGTTCATTCAGTTAACGTATATGGACTAATCATGAAGCTACATCCTGACGTGGTCTCTGGAATAGTCATATGATGTGTCTTATAAGTAGGTAGGGTACCTTTGCTGACTGGGGTTTTCAACAAATGAGACGAAAATGAACTGTAAATGGATGATAATGAGAATTATTTTCTGTTTTGGTCTCATGGAACATATTCGACAATTTTCTGGAAAACCTGGAAAAGTCAGGGAATCTTTGATAAGAGAAGCTGTTCGAACCAGTGTCCCCGCCAGCGCGTAAATTTCACATTTTGCGCGTAAATGCGTAAATTGAGAAGTGTGGGCGTAAAGGTATGACTTAATAGGGCGTAAATTTATCATTTATAAATCAGTTATTTGCAATCTATGATTTGTGGAGTACGTAGAGGAGAGCGGTGTGTTATGGGCCATCCCCCTCCTCTGAGTCATATTTTCCTACCTGAAATTCAATTTTCGAGTATATGTGAACGAAAACATTGTAAATAAAAACATTTGGTGTCTCTGACTGCGCAATTAATTTTTTTAAATTTTTGTACCCCAAATTAGGTTTTTACGAAAATTTGATCGCTCTTTTTATAAATGTTGAGCAAGTCATGCTTTGAGCACCAACGGAGACTTTGGCTGTGGGGATGTAGCATGGTTAATCATCTTCGAGAAAACAAAGACAGTTGGCTGAACACACTCTCTACTGACAGTTGATTTTGCAAGCATACTTACAGTGGGGAGTTATGTTCCACCCCACAATTCACCGCAATACCTCAAAAGTCACCAGAAAATTATTTTCACTCATTCTACTCAAGCGCAAACATAGCTAACAGGAAAATGTGTTGCAGTACTTTGTTGTAAAAAGTCATCGAAAGTTGAAGCGATGTAAGCAACAAGAAGCCTAGGTAGTCGAGTCATTGGGTGAAGAAGAGTGATAGGAGTAATAGGCCTAGTTTGTATTTGCAGAGAGCTGTGCCTACGGTGTGTTATCTCACGTAATTACTTGGATTGCCATATCGAGCGGCAATGTTGTCAATCATCAAGGTGTTTCATGTCAGTGTTTTTATAGCACATTTACATCTAATGTGCTGAAAACTAATGTTCAGAAATTTGGGCAGGTAGCCAGCTATAGCCGTTGTAATTCGGTTTCAAGCAGTTTGCTGACTTCTTTTGGAATTAATCAATCTCCATCAGTGTAAATTTACAAATCTCACGCTGATTATTCTCAATAATAGCTTTGATTATCATGCCTTCGCATAGCAAGGTTTAATTATTCGTCAAAATTTAAGTTATTCCCGTTAGCCACCGGTTGACTGGTCAATCAAATAAGTTAATCGCTCTTATGCGTAGGGAGCATCGTAAATTTGACTTTTGTTTAGCATTTAATTAATGTCGCTTTTTTTAACAAACATTAGTGGATAGTCCATAACACCCCGACAGGTGGCCCATAACTCCCGCGAACTTTTGAAAATAGCAAAATCGTGTCTATTCAGAAAAGTTCTACAACATAGTGAAACGGGTATTATGGGAAAATAGCATGCGGAACCTTGCGTCTGTGTCCATAGCAATTGATTAGGCCAAGAAAGTTGATCCTAGAGCGGAATTGGTGGTCTATGTAACCCCTTAAACTCAGGTTACCCATAATACCGCGCTCTTCCCTATTCTATGTAGAATGAATGTTCAGCATCTAAATCATCAACCTGAAAATGTATCAATAACGTAAATAGACATTATGATAGAATATAATGGTGCATCCATAAACCCGAACACCATCAATAGTAAAATCAAAAACACGTCATGAAAGCGCTCTACATTGTTGTTCAAGAAAAAAAAATTGAGAAAGAGTGCGCTTATAAAATCCTTTTTTGCTAATTGTGACATGTTGTTTTAGGTATTTAAGACATGTTTTCAGCACTGATGACCTGTTGAACCTTTTTCTTAAATTTTCTGTGAAGCTGCGCTACGTATTTGGTCAAATATTGTTGCAAATATTGCCAATTTCCTGACGCACTGAAGTGAACCACAAACTTATGATAAAAGACTCGGAATGCCATGATAAACTAAGGTAAGTAATCAGCAGACATGGGCGCATATATTTTCACGTCGGGATGTAATACAGATAGTAAAAAACTGCTCTTGAGGAATATCTCTTTAGTTCCCATGCTGCAAGCAATATGTAAGTCATCAACAATTGTGATTTTTTCATGAAATGTGCTGAGGAAACTTTGATCGAAAGAGGACCACCAAATTGTTTTTGGCAATTATAAAAACGCCAGTGTGACTAACGCTAAAATAAGAGAAAGCTTCTTGTGCATGTTTTTGGTACAGGACTCATATTTACCATCATTGTTTTTGTACTTTAATAAATTGTTTTTTAATGCAGTTCATGCGTCATTTAGCAATTTAATACCAATGATAAGTTGTTCTAACGGGATCTATAACGAACTTATGAATGGAAGGAGGTCGCACGAGAAACCCCGATTTATTTCCAATAGATAAATTGCGACATTTTGGTTATAGACCCGATTGAGTTGTTTACTATACTGTACAGATAAAAGTTGAAGAGGTATTTCCTTAATGTGATTTGTATATTCGAAAGCATCTGTAGGTCATGCTCTCACACGAGTGGACTTTCGAATTACAGATGAACGAACAATCGACGAAGTACAAGAGCATACAGATGTAGTCATATTGTCCGGAACGGAATTTTTTAAAATTTATGCAGGGATGTGATTGCCGTTTGAAGGGTAATACCGAAAGGAAAATTGAAAGAAACGCCAAAGTAGGCCAGATTCCTATGAAAGGGGCGCCAATTTCACCGTGATGTGCAGATCATGAATTTATTTTGATTTCAAGTTCACAAGTGGCCTTGCCTTTTTTTACCTTATAAAGTTTTTGAGAATTATTATCTTATGCATGTCAGTAAGAATGTCGCAGTCAAATCATACCACTGTTCTATTTTTTAATACACATGATATGTATTAATCGCTTCATTCAAGAACAATTGAAATCTGTCACTAAAGGAGCTTCATGAGGGCGCCTTTCAGCAACAGGAGGGTGTCTTTAATCTTCTCGAAGGCATTTTTGAGCTTTATCTTTTGACAATTTTTTTTTTGTCATTTCAAGATGATTTTCAGAAATAGTTGGAAGCATAAAGAATAGGAGCGCCGGAGGAACTCCTTCAAAAGAAGGAAGAATCACATCCCTGTTTCTATGAAAATGTTAAGTCATTACACAAATGAGAGCTGTCACTAGTGGTGGGTTGTACTAGAGCTATCACTTGGTGGGTGGATAGCTCAGTTGGTGGGTTGGCCGCGCTTCGGTACGAAATTGCAGAAAGTCCGGCGTTCGCGTTTGTCCGCGGGAGGTACTACCACTCTCACTAGAGGTTACTAACTCTAATCTGGTGAGAATTGCGTGTGTGAAGGACAAGGCTGTCCCAACCCTAGCTTGCTAGTATGGCTTTGTGTCGTGGGAGGGGTGGGGATGAGTAAAAAAAGAAAGTCAGAACTGTCACCAGTTTCGAATAATAACTGACCACTCACGCGAAACAAAATGTCCCGTAGATGCTTGGTATACTTAGGCTTAATTTTCCTTCGGCGGCCCCTTGAACGGCAATCAGAATATCAGAATATTTCCAATAAATGAAAACACTTATAGATCAGGTTGGAACATATCAAGTTAGAAGTATGACAGATTATATGATGATAGAAGCATGAAGTTCATAAAATGACATATCTACAGAATGACAATGAAGTCAAAAGTGAGATATTTACATTGATTTGTAATCATGAATAATGACGTTGAAGAGAATAACTATGTCTGGAAGGAGAGGACAATTCATTTAATACTGTTGATAGGTATTTTCCAATACTATTACTAACAGGAATGTCATGCATAACTAGATTTGCAATCATTTAAGACAAAATGAGCAATGTTGATAAACGGCATTAATAAATTCTTGATTATTGATAGTTGATAATCTTGATACCCTTCTCGCCTAGTTAATAAGTTCTAATATGTGAGAGGTCCGGAACAAAATTACATAAAAAAGTTAAAGCGCTATAATTATCAATGCGTACATGCAAATGATACTTCAAATTGTCTAACCTGCAATAGGATCGATGAAGGAGAGTGGTACAAGTTCGATAAACGTTCCTGACCTCTCGATTCCTGCTCATGTTTCTAGTTCACAGTGAATGTGATGTAGTATTGCCTGAATTTTTGATGTGCTTGAACATAGATAACGATGATATTGGTTATTGTTTCAATCTGTCAGTTCTGATGTTAGATCACAACACTGTAGAAATTTCAAAAAAATGTGCGCCTTTTCCGTACCTCTTAAACTTTAATTTGTAGTCAACAGCTCATTGGGATCAGGTCTATAACCGAAATTGTCCGCAAAATAGTCGGTAAATCACCAATATCATCTATTGGAAATACATAAGGTTTTCTATCGAATCTGTTGACAGATGGCGATCTGATCCGGCAGCCATGCAGTTTTGTAGCAGTCAAGAGATATATACAATGCCAAGTGAAAATTTCAGGGACGCCCCCTTCACAACTTCATGTTAGCTCTTGGACTAGTACCCGAGAAGTTCATGATTTACAATTAGAGATGCCATTTTTTGACTCAGATTAAATGTCATGTATTTCGGAAAGCTTTATTTTTTATCAGTATCCATTGTTTATTCCACCACACTTCTACTTTTCGTTAGAAGAATCGGTAAAATGGTTATCACAGCAAACCCTTCAATGGGATGGTCGAAAATATTTTCACACATTTTTCGCATATGTTTTACTTATTTATATTTTTGAAAATATTCTAAGATACAGATGATCAGCGCATGGCTTTTAGAACTGGAGTTCAAATCCATGGGACAGCTAATGTAACCGAATCGAATCTTGTCAGTTACATTAGGGAAACCAACGTCGCTCGTTGCAACAAACGTATCGGTTAACATCAAACATCTTTTCATCTATGAATGTCGATTGTCAAATTGAAAATCTTTCATTTCAATATGTAGTCAGCAAGGAACTAAGAAAAATGCATGCATGAATAGTTGTTGATATTGAGTTTCGATTACATTTGAACTTAAGATCTAAAAGGCCAATAGTCCAATAGTAAAGCATGCTACATTAAAATCGTCTCTGAGAGGAGAAATTCTGCACTAGGATTCATCAAACAGTGTTAAAATATATGATTGTGTCCAATCATTTCATGATCCGTGTTTCAGATGTATCGAGATTCTTGATCGTCATCAACAACTTATCGTATCTCATTTTGTTTCTAAATCTACTGTTTTGTAACACAGGAGGAATTTGTCAGCTTGATATTTTGCAATTTGTTATTTATGTCTCTCCAATCGTTTTCACACGACATGATTGGCTATCAGTAGAGAGAAATCATTCACAATGAAGAAGATAAGTGGATTTACTGGCAAATTTCAACTATTTACAGTGGGCGTAAATTTGATGAAAATCCCTGGCCGGGACACTGGTTCGAACCCTGTATTCGATGCAACGCCTTGTATAAAATCGTGAGTAGGCATTGTACCTTCTCTGCACAAATGGAACAAATGCTTTAATGAATTCTGTCTGTACCTGCTAACTTTCTTTTTTCACAGATGGAAGAGCACCATTTCGGAGATGATCCTTCATCAGATGCTCGGTCTTACAATGATTTTCTATTAATAAATTTACGAGCTCGTTTATTCCTAAGTGACTACGTCCACCAACAATTTACATCACATTATGATGACTCCCTATAACGTTGTTGGCTCGATCCATATTTTCCTCCATGCTGTCAAATTCACTCCAGAGCTCACTTTTGAATTTCGATGGTCTTCTTGTTTTCACATCTTTATTTCTTCTGATCACAGGACCACGCAGAAATGTCTCATAGACGTAGTCCAATAGATGTCTGTCATCGATCATTTCAGATGCCATTTGAAATCCTTCTAATAAATCATCTGGTGATAAAGATGCAATTGATATTAACATCTTACACAATTTCTGAAATTTGAATCATCATTACACTTTTTTTGATAATCCAAATTTTTGAATCTTTCGATTTATAGATTGGCAGAATGAAAGAAAAGTTTTAACTCTTCCGCCAGGAAAATGGTATTTGAAAGCATTTATAGAGGCGAGTTCAAAGTCAACATGTATAATTGGAGAATCAGGTAATGGTATGTCGATACGAGTGGCTACATATAATATATTCTCCCACATATTTTTTAAAGAATTTCTGTTTCCCCTGTCATCAAAATGTATAATAGTGTGAACCATTTATTATACTGTTTGCCCATTATGGTGATCAATTGATTAAAAAGAGTCGGCACTATTTCATATGTGGCGTCTTAAGTTCACTCTTGAAATCCCATGAGTCTTCCTACATCCTTCTCAGTTCCAAGAAGTAGGCCTGCAATTCTTCCCCATCCACTATTATGTCAGCCAAATAGATTGCTTCATCCGATTCAGTTGTTACATCAGCAGTTTTGACATCGGTTAGGTCATTAGGCTCAACTAATATATTTATTCTTCTTACTTTCTTTGCTATTGATAACGAAGATTTCAATGGGGGCAACATTTCGTCGACTGATTTTCTCCCTTACACCTTGTGTATTATTTGTGATGGCCTTGCGATTTGTTGACCAGCAGCCATGTCCTTGATTTCATTGATGACCGATATCTGCGCAATATCTGGGGGAGGATGACAATGTTGAACTTTTTCATTGGGTTGATGTATTATGTTTTTGTCAGAATCACTGGTAATTCTGTGCTTGCAGCATTCTTTGGATCCACAGTGAATGCGATTCGGACGACAGCGGTCGATGATGTAGGCGCAGGGATCGCAATTTTCCGGTTTTTTTGCGAAATTAAACAAATTTTAATATTTCAAATTTATGCATTCAACCCCTGGTTTTTCCCGATTTTCCGGTTTTTTTCTTGGGTGAATTGCAATCCCTGTGTAGGCGTAGCTGTCAAAAATTAACAATGATTTACTTTTCGAAGTTCTCAATAATTTTACATTCATTATGAAAGACTCGACCGTCAGTAAGTAACTTTCTACAGTAAATGACATTTTGGAGAGGAAGTAATGAGTTCTGAATTTTGTTATGAAAATCATTGATGTCATTGTCAGTGAATGGATATCTGGATATTAGATGTACAAGGCTACTGCTACTTCAATACTGAAATTATAGCAAATAATGACCTCAAATCTACATTATCTATGTGAACATGTGATACTTCATTTTATCATACTATAAAGTATACCAGATTATAACACAGTTGTAGAATCGTATTTCAGAATCCCTTCTATGTCTGATAAAATTTGTTTCCCTGGAAAATCTAGGTAGAGAGGGATTCTATCGCGGATATGTATGGTCCTAATAATCTGGCATACTTTATAACGGATAGAGGATAACTATACAATTCTCTGACATTGTTCGTGAAATTATTTGATATATCCCTCGGGCTAAAGTCCTCGGGATTCATCAAACAATTTCCCATTCTATATCCCAGAGAATCGCATAGCCATCCTCTATCCATTACATGACAATTTTGTTTTGAAAATTATTGATGTCATGGTCAGTGAATTCATGTCTGGATATTAGTTGTACATGGTTATTGCTACTTCAATACGGAAATGGATAGATAGATAGATATCTGTTCATTTCCATGATGATGCAACTCATATTTTCAGATAACTATATGATATGATTACTTTATTTTATCATGCTGCAACTATCCTTGGACTTTGTCTTTGTCGAGGAATGGTAACTGTTGAGAGACCATCTCCATGTATGTATATTAGGGTGGTCTTTAAGAAATCGAATGTCGGAATTTCCTCGCTCCCAACCCCTAGATCATGTCTCCGTTATTAAACCAAGGAATCTTAAATCTTTCGCAAAAATTTTAAGATTTAGAGGTAGCTCAATCGATTTGAAGTAGGCCATTTTCCTAAATTTTTTAGAATTTTTGAAAGTAATCCTTCAAAATCTTACTTAGCACTCCTCGGTGTACTATTCCAATAATTACATGAGGCAATCAATTACCACCTATCGGCATCATGTCGGTCTTCATGCATCAGGAGTTCGAATCTCCAGTCTCAGTATTACAGAGAGTTTGGAAGATGCAAAAGCTGACAGACTTAGCTGGCTTAATATTAGCTTAATATAGATACAGCTTAATAAAATAGTGAAATGATGTTTAGGCCAAAAATTGTTATTCAATCTTAGTGATATGCAGAAACTCACAAAGTGGAATATCATCTTAATTATGACTAAAGTTCAAACACATTTGCGGTGAAAATATTGCCCGTAGCCGGCTGATGCTGTACTTGCAATACCGTCTGGACACTGCCAGGCATCGTTACTTCTATGCGGGGCCCCATTCTATATAAATTATGCTAAATGGGACCAAGAGTTCGGCCCATTTCTTTACATCAATGTAAATCCGTATTCTTTATCAGCGGATGTGACTTGCCACACTGAAAATCCCTCTCGTCAATGGGAAGATTGTGCCTTTTGAGAATGATTAGAAGTTCTTGAAAAGCTCTTAAATTCATCAGTAGTCCATCTATGTTAATGCATGATATTATTCAATCTTCAAAGGTCCTTCAAACCGACACTCAGAGAACGTAATATCCACAAATAGAACGCGAAATGCGCTACAAACTTAATTCCAAATTAGAATGGCCTAGATAATTTACACAAATGAGTCATGCTGTTTTTGTGTCATGTCGCATAGGAGAAGCCTTATATCGCTATTCAAGCGACTCAATTCCGAGCAAGTAGCTGATGCATTACAACAGATGTTTTGCAACATTATGAAAATGATGATGAGGGTAAAGATGTAGATTTTGATGATCTGATTATAGATGTTTATTGTGCTATTGGACAGAATGCAATTCCATTCTTCTGTTGCACCGTTTCCGTCAACGCCACACGATTCGATACTTGAGGATAGATTTTAGATAACTCCTCTGATTCCACATAATCCTTCCACATGTATCTCATTTACTCAATATCTCGAATTAAGCAGGTTCATATTGCTCAGGATTTTAGCAAAATTGTAATAAGTGATTTAACTACATACAATCATGAAGTTGAAAATTATTATTTTCATTAAATTTCTCCGAAAAGAATGCATGTTATACATAAAATTCTCCATTTTAGAAGTAGTGGATATTTCAATGTTGAGTTAAACTCTTCAAATACACACAGATAATTGTCTAAATTAGTTCAGTTGCTGCGCACAAATCAGGGCGATCGGTTATCTCAGGCTTCGCTTCTCATGCAGTCCATTTCCTAAATCGTTGCACAGCACAAAAAATTCTCATATATTTTGCATATTCTCATCAAACTTAATCGCATGCTGATAATCGATCAATAAACTTATTTGCTTGGTCAGCTGAGACACTTGGTTCAGGAAACATTGTGGTGTGGTTTGCCTAATCAAATGAAGTAATTAGTGATTGTCTGCTTTGTTACTTTCACGATGTTATTTTAGATATCAATATCATGTTGGCCCAAGTGTCACTCATTCTCTTTTTCATCATTGATGAGCTGCTCCATTTATCGGACGCAACGCAAGCGTCAGTATTCCTACGGCGAGAAGGAAATGCTATTGTTTGTTGTGAACAGGTGCAGAGACGAGACAAGCCCTTGTCTGATCCGAGATTTGAATTTCTTCTGACCTCAAGTGAGGGAAATGATGAGTCACGCAATGACTTGACTATGGAAATAATACAAATTTGAAGTTTGTCAGTGAACGGATGGGCCGATTTTGGTAACACTTACATATTCTTGGAGCTGATAACACCAGCATTATTTTAAACCCAAACTCGAAAGCACCAGCGTTAATACAACACAAGTTGTTAAGTTGTGTGCAGTTGACTGTTAAAAACATTGTCAACGCGAAAGTGGCGTAAAATTAGGTAAAAGTGTAAATTGAATGAAATTGCACAAATTGATGTCCGAATTCGGAAAAAAATTACATCATCTAAAAGCTTCACACGAGCCTAATTCAATGGTGATAATCTTAATTTTCTGTATTGCGTAGTTTCGTCTGTAGGTGTCGGTGAACGAATTGACCAAGCATTCAGACTTTTAAGTCTGCTGACCACAGCTGACCAGACACAACCTAAACGCTTTGACAAATTAAAGTGCTTGACGTAACCTTTCACATGGTAAAAATGTTACTGAAATTGAGCATCTTCATCAATGAAAAAATCTTGTGAGATTTTTTAGCAACAATTTTTCGGTAAAGCTTATTAGTATTGCGTCTCTTTGTACATTCAGCCAATCCTAAAAACCGTTGTGTCATGATGAAGCTGACTGATAGTTCATGCTGTCTGCCAACTTCCATAAAAAAATTCTGTCTTCTTCATGTTGAAATCCTGCATCAAAGAAAACGCTCAATTTTTTTTAATAAGGCCTACTGACCACAGCTGACCACACATGAAAGTGAAATATGTGCCAAAATAATCTATAGAACACTAGGTTTCATATAAGGCATATCGTTTATCAAAATTGATCCAGGACTCAACACAAAAATTTCATTTGAAAATGGCTTAGCTTTTTTGTGCAATTATTTTTGAAACGGTCTGTATAGTCCCTCTACAGCGCGGCCAGTGATATTGTATTATTACATGGCTACGAGTTAGCTCCGGCTCAGTATAATTCGATAGGTACATGTACATAAAACAAGCGCAGCAACCAAAGGGCTAATAAAGTAATTAGGTAATACATTATTCCCAAGGTAATAATTTAGTAGGGATTATCTGCATTCATTCATTCATTATTTTAATTTATCATAATTTCATTTACAGACGAACATGTGGTCAGTAAGTGACAATCCGTGATTTTGTTGCAGATATGTTCAGTGTTTTACAGAAATTTAGAAAGCATAAGTATACCGCACCTAATTTACAAGCGCACGCTTCTATTCTTGCTTAACAACTGCTATTTGCTTCACTGGTGGTCAATCAAGCAAGCGAAAACAAAATACCAAAGAAAATTCTATTCTTGCGATTTATCATATACATGTACATACATGGATGTCTGCAAAACCAAGCTGAATTTTAGGACTGCCATTTTGGTTGGACTAGTTCCCCGTTTCCGTATTCGACAGAAGTCGCTGTGTAGATCCATAGTCAGCGATTGCATCAGAACTCCTATAGCACCGGAGAGGAGTTTTTCAACTCCGATACAAATGCACTGGCCTCCATATGCAACACACAGCAAACACAATACCAGTATAATTTGCAACACATGTAAGTCACATCTTCTAACAAAGTTATAAAATGCCTATGCGCCATGTTCAATAATCTACACCTTTTTAACTTCTATTTAAAATAGGTCAAGTTCTAATTAAAAATTCTAAAGTTAAATATTTGAAAATTACATGTTATATATTATATACGAGTATATACTGTGGATTTATCCCGACCGGTTGCGTCCTCTATTGACTTCTCAAGGGATTAATGACTTATATTTGAAATTAATTCACAATGATATGTGAAAGCATTTTTTGACCACTGACAAACCCGCATTGAAATCTGATTTGGTTGATTGAAGTTATGAGGCATGGATTTATATCTGCTGCTTACCGGCAAAAGATGGTTGTCCGATGAGAAAAAATCACTTTTGCATTCCCAAATCATACGACTATTTGCTTCTTCTCTCTCGCTAAGCTCTTTCCATGTTCTTATTTGAGATTTCGCTTCTTCTGTATCGTAGCACTGATTTAGATATTCTCCCATTTCCTTATCAATTTTTTCTGCAAATCGCGTTTTTATCTCTGCTTGACATGGCCAATCAAAGTCTAAAAAATGACAAATTGCTTTGTTGCGCACAGCTCCCAGATACAAATTGTAGGCCTAATCTAATATGTCTACAATGGTGGCATACTCTATCTCTATTTTCAAGAATTTTCCTTCCTTTCATATTTTTTCAATTCTACTTACTTACACCTCCCTGTCAGTGATAAAATTGAGAAGATCGGCCACCTTTTTTTCATTTCTTAGGCCTTGATAACCATATTCTTTTCATTACTGATTTGTTTGTTGATAATTTTTATTTTGTTTCAAAATTCCTAACATTCCGCTCATAAACACCCCATTCAAGGAACAGGGTGTCTACTACATCAGGAATTTTCAAATCCAGGAGATATCCAGGATATCCACGAGATATTATTGCAAAAAGCAAGGAGCCTATCGAAAATTTTTATGATGGTCATAATATGACCATCTCGTGTTATCGCCATTTTAACAGTGCCGCTACCTACTAGATATTTCGTATTTCTCTTTTTTCTGTTTCTTTTGTGTCGAATAGAACGCCTAATTCCAAAGCATTAATAATAGCCGTAAAATCGTTTTGTCTCATTAGGGCCTAAAAATAACTGCTGCTATATGTTTCAACACTAAATTGCTATATTTTTCAAACACTCAGTTATAAAACGAATTACGCTTTTATCTGGTTTTCAAGCGGTCACAAACTAGTCTTCAAGTTTTTGAGCACCGTAGCTCGATGGTCAAGTTCACACTGTTTCTCTCTAGTGATCGAATTTTGAGTTTCAATATTGTTCAATTCACAATCCAGTTCAGCAACACGTTTGCCTTTAACTTGCTGATCCTCATTCCTTTTTAGTTCGAGTGCTATTACACGTCGCCGGCATAAATACTTAAGCGATTCAATCAAAGAAGCAGTTAGCGAAACATGCAGAAACCCCTCCATAATACTGAATGGCGCTATGAACCACACGTTTCGCCAAGATAGAACTGTCATGAAGATCTCTATTAGCATATCCTTGCTTATGTTGAAAACACCTTCTGCTGCCGCTTGACCATGGAATCAGACCAAAACCTTCCTCTCTACTGCCCACAGGTGTTAAGAACTTTCTTTGTTCGCAGAAGACTGCAGTAGAGGTCGTCCAATCGAAGTTTGTCGATGTCAGATTTCTAAAGAAAACATTAAGCAGCTAAATTTTGGTATTGATGCATGCAGTACCAGTGAAATTTACCTGTAGTTCCTTTTTCGTTAGATCTGATTGAATGAAGTCGGAATATTCCTACTTTGCCCAATCAGCCAGAGATAAAGAAATGCAGTTGGAATCGATCATTCTGTTCAATAAAATGTCAAAACGCATTTCGCAAAGCGGAATTCGGAGAGTGAAAACAGCGCCTTTAACAAGATCGTGTTTCAGCGGACTCCTCTCAAGTATTTTATAAGGCGATAAAGGCAATAGCGAGGGGCTTTGACCGAACTCCAACATTCTGCGTGGATGAGAATTCTTTGGGATGCTGCGATTGGCTCCGAATTCCAGATCCACTTGCAATATTTCCTTCAGATTTGCATCGTTATTCAGATCACGTATCAGAATTTTGGAAGCGTCTGTCCCCACCTCCGGCATGATCGATGCCTTAACGAATCTTTTCAATGTACATTATCTGTGACAAGGTCCATGAGAAAACCTTGTAAAAATGGAATCATAGGCTTGTCGTGTTGAAACCGCCGTAGAAATGGCTCAAACTGAGACGCTACGGAGCTGAACAGATGCAGCTTCGCTGCAGGAAATGGGTCATTGATTGCGTCAACGACTGTTGAGAATGATGCTACATGGAGTTGAGGTTTCACATCGACGCAATATTTCTCAATGTTCGGTAGAATCTCTATTGCTCTGTTACATACATCTTTGTTTTGTACCTAACCGCATTTGAAAAAAAGACTTAGGAAATGCGGTTGAACCTGTTAAGTGTGGCCATAATCAGCTCTGCGTGCAGGAGAATCTTTGAAAAGGTAGTACATGCTTTGCAGTACAGTTGACAAATCCCAAGTACTTTTTTCAATCCATACTGCAATGCTCCACTCACGAATGACATGTAACGAGCATGTACCTGTTTGGAGCAATTCCTTCCCACACTTGTGCTGAAATTTTTCAGAAAATCTTCGGTGAAATGATTGACAATCTATTGAAGACATCAACAAATGAGCCACTAATTTTATCCAATGCTTTTTTGACACTTTCAAATATGTTTTCAGCTTTCGAGTGAGTGAGAAATACTGACGTTACATAATCACTAACTACAACACCAGTGCTCGTTGAAATATCTAATCCGCAGATCTTGATGTCCCCTTTGAACAATTTTGTTTAATGCCTCATCGAAAGGTATGCTAAACTCCTTGGACGTATGTACTCTGGATAGTAATCTTCTTTCTGAAAATGTGGAGACAGTCCGAAAGTCACAACGTAGTCTGACTTATCTTTGGCCTTTTGGATGTTGTCAACAACAGGGTGTTCTATGAACATCGCTTGAAAATATAGATTGTTGATCAGCACATGATCGTTGTGAACGGTGTTTCTTCTACCATATCCAAGGCCTAAATTATTTCTGCTTTGATATACTTCATTTTTTCATAGCTGCCCGTAATAGAGGAGACCGTTCACGTTTCCGGGTTAATTGTAGATATTTTACTTGTGGGCATCGATGAAGATGCATCAGCATTCATTGAAGATGACGTGGTTGAATTCAAGGATGTGGAACGTCGACACTACGACGAACAAGAATTCATTAACTGATAGTCATTGAATGCAGCTACAAAATAGGAGTCACTAATCTGTTTTCGAAGTCTGAGACACCCACCGATTCGAAAATTCTGTATACGAAAAAACCTTAAATTAACACATGTAACCTGAAGCAGAAAGAAAACAAACAACGAAAACCTTGTTTTACGCTATCAAATGAAATCGAAAAGCACAAACGAAGATGAAATCATCGAAAAGCATAATTACATTTTGTTTAACATTATTGTAGATACGTTAAAAATGTAGCTCAGGCAAGGGACGTTTTTCACAACTTTTAATTTCGAACCGAAATCGGGATTTATCCAGGATATCAAGGCCAAATTTTCAAAAATCAGGCATTGTAATCCAGATATCAAGGCCTTGTAGACACCCGGAAGGAAGGTTTTGGGGGTCCTTTCTTGAGCGTTTTTTTTTCTACTTCTGTATTATTATTTCATTTCCTTCCTCCCTTAACTTTAGTCTTGAAGAGTTTCGGAACTTTCTTCATCAATTTAACGTGACTGATGCGCAACTAGATTCATCAAGAATCTCTTCTCTGATGTATTTTATCCTACCTGTCTCCACCTGATCAACTTGTTGTACAAATTTTACAGTTAATCTGTCGTACTTTTAGTGTCAGTCATCTTCTTTTCTATTTCTAACATCAAATTTTCACTTTTCAATTTTTTCAAATGCACGTATCCCATTCCTTTGATTTTTTGACTGTACTTTCCTTCATCCCTCTTAGGTGCTTTAATCCTCATCCATCTTTAACAATACTCCAACACGAACTCTATCCTCTATAAATCCATCTCATTCAACTCATTAGTATTTCCAAGCATAACAAACGTTACCGTTAGTTCACATAATTTAGAAAATTTTTTTTCAATTTTGACTTGTAGATTGAACATCCTGTCAGCACTAGTTTATGAAATTATTTACAATATTGTACATAATTCATTAACAATCGATCAGAAAAATTAGAAGAGAAAAGTTCATCATTTAATAGAGAGGTCGGTCACATTTGCTCTTGTCATATTCTTTCACACTTCTTAGGTCAGTCATATTCATTCCTTCGTCATGATTTATTTCTTAACTTCTTAGTCCTGTCTTCAAATTTTCCATCTTTTTCTTAATTTAATACAAAATTTTTAACAATCAGACTGTCGAAAACTACTTTTGAATACGTTCATCTAATTTCTACAATGTGAGTAAAACAAAGGCACATAGGTTATTCTTTTCTCACTTTTGAAGGCATGAAGGCAATGTCTTCTTCTGGGTTTGAGAAAGTGCCAGCCTTCAATGAAAGCAACATCTTTGAAGTTTGTGTCCCAAAAATCCCATTATGCATGTTTTGTTGTGAATCTGCACGTTTTCTGTTAACTGATGAATATGATTAACTGGTTTTCTGATATTCTTGTGCATAGAAATCCGATTTTTTGCTTTTGTTTAAATTAGTGGGACTAGAATGGCCATCAGCTGATTTTGATGGCAATTTCAGCTGTTCGGTTCGGCGCCGAAATGTGTCAAGGACAAATCAAAGTGATAGATCCTATTAATTTGATGCGTTTTTCATTGAAATTGTTTATTCAACAAAGTTTTCGTAATTACCTGTATGAAATCAGTTGTAAAGGAGTACGGGCCCATATGTGCTGATGGTCTGTGTAAGAAATAATTTACAAGTCAAATTATAAACTTAAGGTACCGGT